>CAOLHI010003510.1:0-174263 GCA_948474755.1 Ctenosaura bakeri | reverse complement strand
TGACAGTCAAACTGCATATTGCACTACAAGTTTGTTCACGAACTGAAGTGAAGATGTGGGTTTGATTATAGTAATATGGACAGCAGGCAAACTTACAAAACATTTCTCCTCCAACCCACGAAGACTGCAGTTTGTTCTCCCTCCCACTCTTGGGTAAGCAGCAGAATGGAGTAGGGGGAAACTGTGAAACAATGGCCACATTTCAGCCATGTAACATATATAACTACTAGTTCTTCTTCGTGGTCTCTGTGCCTTCATACACTAGGAGCTTTAGCGCCTGCGCGGTAGCGTTCGGAAACTTCTAGAGCTTGTTCGCTTGGCGGGAACCCCTCCCCCACGCCGGTACTGCGCATGCTCCTCCCGCCGAGCAACGGTCTCTCCTCAGTTCTTTCTCGTCCGCCGCCGCGTACGGAAGGTTCTTTAGTTTGTTCCTCTCACGTCGTGCTTGGCTGCTGTTTTTCACGGTTTTACGGACTTTCGGACTGTCTTTGACCTCTCTTTCGGACTCCCCCTTCGGCTTTCGTCTTTTTGGATTTCGGAGTTTGGCGTTTCTTCGTCTTATGTCCGCGCTCTTTAAGAAGTGCGTGTCCTGCGGCCGCAAGGTTGCCCTCAACGACGGCCATAAGGAGTGTCTCTTCTGTTTGGGCGAGTCCCACAATATCCGGACTTGCCAAATTTGTAGGGATTTTACTCCCCAAACTCTTCGCAACCGCTCCGCGAGACTCAAATCTTTTTGTTGGGAGCAGTCTCTGCGGGCGATGGCGAGACCTCCACTTCCAAGATGGCCGACAAGAAGACGACCACGCCATCGACGGTATCGGCGGCTGCCGTTCCGTCCACCTCGTCGGTATCGGGCTCGGTACCGGCGAAAACGCCGATCTCGGCGTTACCGAGGATCCCGAAGCTGTCGGCGGCTGCCAAGTCAGCTAAAGGATCCTCGACGGCGAGGAAGGCTGAGGCTCCCCTTACGGAGACGCCTGCAAAAAAGCGCCCTGCTCCGGACGGAGGCAAGGGCAAGGAGAAGGAGAAGAAGAAGAAGAAGAAGGAAAAGAAGCGCTCCCCGGCTGGGGACGCTCAACCTCCTACTCCTCCTCCTACTCAGCAGCCTTCCAAAGGGCGAGGCGAGTCCGTCGACCTCTCGGAGGATGAGATCGAGGACGTTCCCCAACAGCGCCCGGACTCGCCTGTGGCAGACCCTCCAACCCTGGTGGAGGAGCGCCACCGCCCTCTTAGCCGTCGCAGGTCGGCCGACCTGCAGCAGAGAGAGCCCTCTGCTTCTCCGGAGCGGCGTTCGACCTCCTTCAGGTCCCGGTCCCGCTCTTCCGAGCGTCCGGTGGCCTCGCCGCCTCCGAGGGAGACAAGAGAGGAACAACCTCGCTCGTCTGCCTCAAGATACACCTCGGCGTCCTACGTGGCCAGGTACGCGAGGGAATCTGAGTGGAGAGAGCGCCCGGCCTCCTATCGGTCCCATTCGCCATCGTACCGGGATCGGTACCATCGTGGCCCGAGTCGCTGGGAGACCTTCCGGAGGTCCCGGTCACCTCGTCGACAGCGCGAATCGCGCTCGCCTAGAGGGGACGAGGCTCGGTACCGTCGACGCCGAAGCCGATCTCCGTCGGACCGCCGCTCCTTCAGCCGCTCTCCCTCCCCTCGATATCATAGGGCGAGGGAGCCTTCACCACGGTATCGGGCGATATCGCCACCTCCTAGGGTCACGGCAACGGCGACGCGCCCTACGGAGTCGGTGGTGACTGAGCGGGCTACGACGACGTCAGCCTGCCAGACTACCCCGGTCACCACCAAGAGGGTGAAGTCCGTGGTCAGCCATCCCAAGCGGGACGCTGCTGCTACCACCGCCCCGGCTGCGGAGAAGCCTAGGAAGGCAACACCTGCGGCGACTACGAAGGAGCCGGAGAGCGAGCGGCGAGAGGACTCACCGAGCTCGGAGTCGTACGACTCGAGTGCGGAGTCTGAGGTGTCTGAGGCGGCCTCCCAGGAGTCTCCTCCGTTGGGATTCGGGGACCCGATCCCAGATTCTGCTCCAGAGGACGTCCACCAGTTCTCTGCGATGCTGCTCCGCATGGCCACTACCCTCGGCCTTAAGATCGCCGATGCGGAGCCGGAGATGCGATCCAGCCTTCTCCGTTTTCGAGGAGAAGCGGCCTTCCACGGCCCCGCTGCCTCTCCTGCCCCGGGTATCCAGACTGGTGAAGGCCGCCTGGGATAGACCGGCCTCGGCTCAGCCGATACCGCAGCGGTTAGAACACCTCTACAGGGTGCAGAAGGATAACGCCGGTTATCTATTTAATCACCCTGCACCGAACTCTGTGGTCGTCGAGTCCGCGCAGACGAAAGGCTCCGGCAGGCAACACACCACCCCGCCGGACAAAGAGCAGGAGTTGGACGCCTACGCAAGGAGGTTCTATTCGGCTGCCTCCTTGCAGATCAGGCTGTCCAACACTCAGGCTTGCCTCGCGGCATACCTGAAGAAGGTGCTCGATCGCCTGCAACCAGCGATGGAAGCGGTACCGGAGGACATCCGCCAAGCCTCCTCCGTGATCTTCAATGAGGCTATCTCCATCGCTCGGCACCAGATGGCCTCCTCCCGGCACGCAGTGGAGATCGCCTCCCGGGTCATGGCGGGATCCGTCGGCCTCCGCCGCCATGCTTGGCTTCGACCGGCCGACATCCAGGAGGACACCAGAAGGAGGATTGAAGATCTCCCCTTCGACGGTGAAGGCCTATTCAATTCGTCCACAGACGAAGCTTTGGACAATCTCGTCAAGGCGAGACTGACCGCAAAAAAGATTGGGCTACAGCCGGCCACGCAGACCCGCAGGGCCTCCCACCTTCCGACCATCCTGGCGACGATCTTCCACCTCGTCGTTCCAGCGTCGGCCCAGTCTGGACAGTCGAGACCGTCCTCCGGCTCATCGGCCAGACGCACGATTAGGCGGCGCCCGGCTTCGTCGAAGAAGTCCTCCTCCGAGACAAAGTCTCGGTTTTGACGTGCCTGGCAGGACCCACCAATACCCACTCTTCAGCCTACCATCAGCGCTCGGAGACCGACCGACTCTCGCTCGACACCTAGCGGAGTGGCAGTATGTCACTACGGACTCTTGGGTGCTTTCCATCGTCCGTCTTGGCTACGCCATCGAGTTTCTCGATATTCCTCCTCGCGGCGTGTACTACTCCACGCCGTCGAGTCCGGCCCTCCTGGAAGAGATCCAATCCCTCCTCCAGAAAGGGGCGATCGAGCGGCTCCCGCAAGAGGCCAAGACCACCGGCTTCTTCTCCAGGTACTTCACGGTACCGAAAGCCGACGGTACCCTCCGGCCGATCCTAGACCTCAGAGGGGTGAACTACTACATCCGCCCCAAAAGGTTCAAGATGGTCACGATACCGTCGATCCTACCCTTCCTACATCGAGGGGACTGGTTCGCCTCCATCGATCTCCGAGACGCATACTTCCATATCGCCATTCGCCCGCAGCACAGACGGTACCTCCGCTTCGCAGTCGACGACACCTGTTACCAGTACAAGGTGCTGCCGTTCGGACTCTCGACTGCCCCAAGGGTCTTCACCAAGTGCATGGCCCCGGTGGTATCCTACCTGCGGACGAAGGGCGCTTCCGTCTTCCCCTACCTCGACGATTGGCTGTTGGTGGCGTCCTGCAAACAGAGACTTTACCACGACGTCCACATGACGTTGTCACTCCTGACCCGCCTTGGTCTACGAGTGAATCCGAAGAAGTCCCACCTCGAGCCGGCGAGGATCTTGGACTTCATCGGGGCGACACTCGACTCGACCTCCGCCAGGGCGTACCTACCAGAGTCTCGAGCACAAACCTTGATCCGGGCCGCCGCTCACGCTCGTACGGCCCCGACGTTATCTGCGAGAAGCGTCCAGCAGCTCTTGGGCTACATGGCTGCGACGACCGCTGTGACATACCTCGCCAGGCTGAGAGCAAGACCTCTTCAACACTGGTTCGTCCGCATATTCGACCCCCTGCGAGACGAACAGACACTCCGACTGCAGCTGCCGGGAGACGTCCGCTCATCCCTCCGATGGTGGCAGTCGCGACGCAATCTCATGTCCGGCATGCCTTTCCAACAGCCGACACCGAAGGTGACGGTAACGACCGACGCCTCCCTGTATGGATGGGGTGCCCACTGCGGCGATCTCAGAGTCCGCGACAGATGGACCGACGACGAGACCGCTCTCCATATCAACGCGCTGGAGCTGCTCGCCGTCTGGAAAGCCCTACGGGCGTTCCGCCATGCCGTGGCGGGGCGCACGGTCCTGATTCTGACGGACAACACCACCGCCGTCTGCTACATCAACAGACAAGGTGGGACTCATTCCACGACCCTGCTCGACATCGCGCTCGGCCTGTGGGAATGGTGCATTCGCCTGCACACGCATCCCGTGGCGGTTCACCTGGCCGGGCAGGAGAACACCACGGCAGATGCCCTCAGCAGAGACACCTCATCCCATCACGAATGGTCTCTCTCCGGAGAGGCGTTCAGACTGATTCGGGACCGCTGGGGCGAACCATCGATCGACCTCTTCACGACCAGGGAAAACGCGAAGTGTCGCCGATTCTGTTCCAGAGCGGGCCACGATCGTGCCTCCATCGGGGACGCTTTCCAGTTTCCGTGGACCGGGGAACTCCTCTACGTGTTCCCGCCGTTCCCGCTGCTCGGCCGGACGATATCGAAGATCCTCGCCGACCGAGCCGACGCGATCCTGGTAGCCCCGTACTGGCCGAGACAACATTGGTTCGCACCCCTGCTACGAGCCGTGCGAGACGACCTGCTCCGGTTGCCACCGACACCGGACCTGCTCTCCCACTCCGGCGGCCGAGTCCTCCATCCGGACCTGCCACGCCTGGCCCTCCATGCCTGGAGGATATCGCACTAGACGATCCCGTGCTCGGTACCGTCCTCGTCGCGGCCAGGAAGGAATCCACCCGTCGCAACTATCAATACAAGTGGCGACGCTTCCTGACCTTCGCTAACGAGAGGAGTGAGCCGGTATCGCCCGCGGGGCTCTCGACCGTCCTGCACTTCCTCCTGCACCTCCGGCAACAGGGCCTGGCGTTTCCATCCCTGAAGGTGTATCTCTCCGCGATCGTGGCATACCAACCGCCACGATCTGCTGCCTCGGCCTTCTTCAGGAACGATACCGTTAAGCGGTTCCTGAAGGGACTTCACCATCTCTACCCGCCGGTATCGCCGCCGCTACCGCCGTGGTCCCTCTCGCTGGTGCTCTCGCAGTTGACGAAGCCGCCCTTCGAGCCGATGGCGACCTCGGATGACAGGCTCCTGACAATGAAAACCGCCTTCCTGGTAGCGGTGACCTCAGCGAGGCGAGCGGGTGAGATCACAGCTCTTCGTTCCGATGAGCCCTTCATGGTCTTCCACAGGGACAAGGTGGTCCTGAGACCTGACATCTCGTTCCTGCCAAAGGTGGTGTCCAGTTTCCATCTCAACCAGGACATCATCCTGCCTGCCTTCTTCCCGAACCCGACGACACCGTTGGAGCGGTCCCTCCACTCCCTGGACGTGCGTCGGGCATTGGCTTTCTACAAGGACAGGACTGCTTCCTTCCGACAGACGCCGCATCTCTTTGTTTGCTATGGGCGACGTCGGAGGGGCCTAAAAGTGTCCACCCAGCGCTTCTCCAAGTGGGTGGTAAGGACTATTCAACTGGCGTATGAGCTCGCGAGGAAGCCTCCGCCAGTCCTGCTTCGAGCCCACTCCACCAGAGCTGTGGCTACTTCTGCGGCCCTCCTGCGAGGAGTTGACCTGCATGAACTCTGCCGTGTGGCGACCTGGTCCCAACCATCGACCTTCGTGCGCCACTACAGGCTCGACTGCCGGTCGCGCAGAGATGCCCGGTTTGGACGTGAGGTGTTGGCTTCCGTGCTGTAGGACCTGACCCGCCGTCCGACCGGTAAGCTACACAGTCTCCTAGTGTATGAAGGCACAGAGACCACGAAGAAGAAGAACAGGTTGCTTACCTGTAACTGTGGTTCTTCGAGTGGTCATCTGTGCCATCATACACACCCGCCCTTCCTCCCCTCTTTCTCAGGTCCCTGTAGGTTCTACGGCGGACGACAGAACTGAGGAGAGACCGTTGCTCGGCGGGAGGAGCATGCGCAGTACCGGCGTGGGGGAGGGGTTCCCGCCAAGCGAACAAGCTCTAGAAGTTTCCGAACGCTACCGCGCAGGCGCTAAAGCTCCTAGTGTATGATGGCACAGATGACCACTCGAAGAACCACAGTTACAGGTAAGCAACCTGTTCATCTGGTTATGGATCTCTTGAATAATGTATCATTTGGTCCTTAATCTGTTATATACTATGCAAATTAAATATTATTAAGAGGGAGTCTTTGGCCAAGCCCATATCATTCTCTATAGGAATGTTTAAGAAAAAAACCCCTTGCGTTAAAAATAAGAGTCTACTCTTGACATTTCATGCAACCATGATGTTTAGAGTGTGTGTGCTTGATTTTTTAAAAAAAAAATCTAATATGTGCCTAAGAATTAGTCTGCTTACCCAAAAGAATGGGTTTCTAAACCTGCTTCTGAAGACTATCCAGTAAGCCTCAATCCTTCAGTTAGTAACAACAGCAGTTCCTGATGTCAGATTTAGTTACTCTTGATTTACAAAATTAACTCACATTGGCTTTGTGCATGTCCATACATACTTCTGTTTAAAGCTAGATGACTTCAAAATTGTTGGTATAAAAAAGATTTTATCTCTTTCTATAAATGAAGGAGGGGGGGTTCATAAATGAATTGGAGGAAAATATGTCCAAGCTCATAGAGGACAGGTAGACAACTGCTGGGGTTTGGGGGCCTCTACCCTTGCATTTTTAATTTTTTTTTTTTAAACAAAAAAAAAGTCTCCCTCCTCTTTACTTTTTGTCCCTACTTTAGCCTGTTACAGGTCAACAGAGGCCTTTATTTCCCAGAAAGTGAACCAGGAACTAAAACAGGGGGTGGGGTGGGGGTGGGGCTATAAATGTAGCAACACATGCCTCGTAGCATCTAGGATATGGGGCATTTGGGGTGAAAAAGTGGGAGGAGGGGCTGTGGGTCTGAAAAACAATTTTATGGACTCCATGTGGCCTTTTTCCATCCTGCCACAGAATGATAAATACAGCATACCCTCCATATATGTGGGTGTCCCATTCAGGGAACACTCGTGTAAAACAAAAAATGCAAATGCTCTCCATTATTGTCAAAGGATGCAATATGCACATGCCCGACATATCCATTGATGATAACAAGACACAAGGCTTCATGTGACCTTGCATTTGTGTGTACACAGGTTGCATCAGCAGAGGGCACACTCTACAGACTTCACTATACAGATCCCTGCTGCACTTCTCTAGTATTAAGCATCACTGTTTATAGAGCTCTACACTGGTATTTTCACATTGAGCTGGTCACTGTCAACTACATCTAAATTTTAAAAAATTACAATATAAATTGGGTCTGAGCCCATTATTAGATTAGTAGGCTAAAACCAAAGTAACTAAAGGAAAGGGAAAAAATACATTGTTGAAAGTGAAATAATTTCCTTTGCATTATTACTGAATCAGTAGTTTAGCTTAGTTTAAGCACTGAGTTGTTTCCATTGCCAACCATTCCATGATATGCTCTCTTGAACCTTTATAAGAAGTTCCTTATCATAGTTATTCACACTGTGGCATAAAAGTCATAAATCACTGACTGGAAGTCAAAGACCAAGAAAGTTATTTACCTCTCTCTTTTTCTTCGAGAACTTTTCTCTCGACTTCTTTTCGTTTGCCTGGACTTCTGCTGGGATTCCTCCTATGTTTGGAATGATCAACATCCCTAGAACTTCCACAAGACTGCCTTGAGTCAGTAGATCCAGACCTCCGCTCTTCCCTTCTAAGGAAAAAGGAATGCAAATCCATCAGCTTAAGAGAAAAATAAGCTGCTGTGACTTTGTATGGTCAGCAAGCTTGAGTAATAATGACACTTGAAAAGATGCTGAGTTGTAAATGTTCACATTTGCAAACTACCCCAGCCATGCTTTCTTCCTAAGAATGATCTGAAACGCTGCAGAGTCTTACAGCAAAAAAAAGGTTTTCCTTAGCACAACATAATGATATTCTGATGTCATAGGGTATTATGGTGGGGGGAGGAGAATCCTTGCTGAGAAAGAAGGTCATGTCTATGTCTCTCATTCTGAAAGGAGGGCATGAATAAAACAGTTTGATTTTTGTAGTCAAAGACGTAAATACAAATTGGAGATAAAATATTCATGAAACAATGGTGCACTGCTGTACAACTGGTGTTTTTTTTTTCCTTGTAAAAATGTAACAATAAAGCATTTGCTTCCCTGTCTCTAAATACAGCCAACTGATTTATTCACTGAACTGAACAATTCCAAAATCAGAGAGAATTACAATAATTACTGAAACTACTACATTCTGAAAGATCCCTGGAGATTGTTCAGATGCAATGCCACATCATGATTTGGAATGAGTGAGCAAACCCATATGATTATGTCCCCTAACCTCCCACTCTACCAGGAATTAACCTTCGTTTGTGAGCAAGTGCTTTGCATTACTTTTACTACTTTCCTGATTTGGTTAAACTACATCTATGGCTTACTACAAGACAGGTAAGGAATGGCAGAACGTAAGGGGAGGAGGGAGCACATGAACCCAAGGGCTCTTAAAGGCAGATACAGAGACAGATAGACCATGGTTTACTGTTATATGACCTTTCAGAGATCATTCTCTCAAAACCTTTAATGAGCACAGCTCTGAATCAAAGGTCCTTCTCTCTACAGCAAATGCAGTTATTGTGACATCTGGGCACCAGTGACATATGCAAGATTTCCAGCTGCTAATACCTATCACCTACATCTACCTACTGCTGAATATGTGCAATGATCTTTTCCTTGGTAAAATCTAGACTGGGAAATCTCATTCTACACCTTACCCTCAATGTGTTCTTCAAGGGTGGTAGTAGCCCAAAAGATAGGCAGGCATTCATTGGAAGAAAAAATGTGTGGAGTCCCCACAAGAAACCTTTGCTAATAGCGACCTCTGTAACATTATTACATTCTTAAACAGTAGTGCAGTGTGCATTCTTGAGTAGGATAAAGTCACCACAATCTATGCATACAGAAGTAATGGAGCTATAGTTCTCTATCTAAAATTCTGGCTTGTTGAGAATGCTAGGTTTTTGTCACTATGATGATGTGTATGCTTACTCCATGTTTCCTGCTTGAGGTTTTGTTCTCACAGATGCCAATGGTTAACCATATGGCCAGTAGAAGCTAAGTCTGGCAGCATAACTGCAGTGACAGAAACTTTCTGGAAAGAGCTGTGGGACACATGCAAAACAAGGCAGACACTCTTTGTGTACCTTGCTTTAATGGGGAAACGGCAGTAAAAACTGGTGTATTTTCCACTGACAGCATAAAAGATAGTGCCAATGATGGTGGAGATGCAAACACAGTTGGGGAGCCAGTACTGCCCACCTTTGCTGTATACAAGAGATAGCCATGACTGCATTCTACAAACCACCCACTGTAGTTTTTCACTTGAGTTTACAGTGCAATGATACTATTGTATAATGTTCGTGTCACCTTTGGTTCACAGAAGGTAGTATTTTGCAGTGGTATTTTTTTTTTTTTTACCTTCCTGAAGACTTTACTGATAAAGAGGATGCTTCATTGTCACACACTTCTGTGTTCCTGTTCTCCTCCTGCCAATGAGTAGCAAGTTCTTCCATGTGTACTCCAATTACATCTCTGATTACCTGTGCAGAGATTGGAAGTTAAGCAAAATTTAATATGCAGTTAATATGACATTTTTCATATAAGAAAAGACATATTTGGAGGTACAGAAGATATATGGAGACATAGCAGATATCCTTATTAACTTGATTTTTCTGGTTTCTTAAGGTGCACCTTTTCACTACTTGAGGACATCTTTCAATCATCTATGTGTTTAAGAGTCTATAATAGGTATTGTTTTACTGTTGATTGAATTAAATTAATTCTGAGTTTTGATCTTATTTTACTGGTATTTGAATTTTGCTTTTGCTGTTATTTGTAAAACTGCAAACCTCAAACATTTTAAAATGAGATGAAAACTCAGGAAGTTAATCAAATCCCAGTCAGTATGGAGCTCCCTGCACCTCCAATGAAAGCAGTTCCATAATGAGAGCTACAAGTGGGAAGCTCTCCTCATAAGTCACTGTACTCTGAACAACATCAGCACGTGGAGCCATGAAGGTCCCTTCCAAAGAATCTTATAAACCAGGCCGGTATATACCAGGAAGGGCTATTCCAACAAGTAGTTGGGCTTAAGCTTAAGTCAATTCAATACCTTTTGACACCATCTTGAAAGCAAATAGGCAACAAGTGGAAATCATGGGAAATAGCTGTATTATTACTCGAATTTTACATACCACTCAGTGGAGCAGAGGCATTTTGCAACACCTGAAACCTCCAAACTCTTTTCAAGGGCAGGCCCACACATTACATTACAGTAATCCAAGGGTAATGTTACTAAGACATGGATCACTGGGGCCAGAATTCCTCAATCCAGGAAGGGCTTGACCTGGAGAATCAGTTACAGAAGTAGACACTCCTAGTTTCTAGGCCCACCTGGATTTCCAGTAACAAATCTGAACTTTGGTGCATCTCAAATTTATGCACCACTCTTTCAGGCTGGAGTGCTATTTCATCCAGAATGGGCCATATCCCCAATTCCCAAACTTACTTCTACCATGCCAACAGTGCCCCCATCTTAGGATTCAGTCTCAGTTTACTGACTTTCATCCAGCCCCTTACTGCCTCTAACAGCATCTGAAGAACAGTGACTCAGGGCCTATTACAAGTGTCAATCCCACCTGCTAACCAACAAGTTGGCTTTTCCTACTTTGGGCTAGCAGCTGGAAATGAGCTACAGAGACTGTTTTGCTACAATAAACCCGAGGGTGCCATGGTAGTCATTGCGCCCAAGTATGGAAAAGTTATAACTTGGTGGAATTACTACCATGCTATTGCCACCAAGCATTAAATACTCTAATTGTACTGGATCCTGTCTGATCTTGGAAGGTAAGGAGGATCAGTCCTGGTTAATACTTGGATGGGAGACCAGGTACTGTGGCTTATATTTCAGACATACAAACTGGTAAAGCCACCTCTGATTTATACTTGCCTAAGAAAAATCTGTTAAATTCATGAGGTTGCCACAAGCTGACAGGTGACCTGAAGACACATACAAACATACATACATTGAAGAGCCTCTTGCTCTTTCAGTTTAAGAGAAAAAAAATACATGCAGCCTCTGGCATGCTAATGCAGTGCAAACACCAAGAAACTCATGTCACGGGGAGGGGAGTATACAAGGTGCTTGGTTTGCAGGGAACAGTCAAGGAGTAAATGGCAAGATTTTTTCTAGAAAATATTCAATATTAGTTTACAATGCTTCTTGAAAGCATCTTACAATGTTTCTGCCAATCTAAATGATTTAATATGTGGAAGCTCCATGCCAATCAGGTAGGGATTTTGGAGCCCTGAAATTAACTCAGAATGTTTTCTGAGGGCAGTGGTGCCAAGCCTAGGTGGCTGGCAAATTGCACTAACCTTAGTATGAACTTTAAATTGGATAGCTCTTTTACAATCTGCACTGAAACCCAGAGCTGATTCACCACCTCAGTGACTTGGGAGCCACCAGCTGCCACTGCTCCAGGCACTCACCTCTGTGTAAGATTTCTTTGTTATGTGCACATTCTTAGCTCTATAGGACTGCCGACGTCTTTTGTAGTCTCGCATCTCTGCGAGAATTTCAAGATGGGACTTTGGACCTTTCTGACTATCATCTACATGGCAAAAAAGAGATATTTGATTACTTCATAAACAGTAGCTTTATTTCAAGTATTGACACACATGCAGCTGATGGGTGCATGAGGCCACTGTCCAAAGTTGAGGCACAGCTGCAGTCTCAATAAAAAGCTTACTTGCTTAAGGGTGGATAATTCAGGGTGGGACACCTAGCACACAACTGTGGCTGCCGCGTTTGCAATTGCTGTTCAGAGCCGTTTGGTTGCTATACGGAATTTTTAGATGCTGCAGATGATTAGGTGAATGTCTAAGTGAAATTCACTACTTACAATCCAGCCCAGTACAGAACATGCTCAAGTCTCAATGACTGGGGCTTAAAATCTGACCTATAAAGCACTGAATTGCTTGGGGCTAAGATATCTTCAATATGGGTCCTGTGGTGTGTCCCACCACTTGGAGGCTGGAAGACACATGATGGGACTTTTTTGTAGCAGCATCCCGACTGTGGAATGTCAGGCTGGCTCCATCTCTCAAAAGAGATGACGTTTCTGGTAGAGGGCTAAGTTTGTGCTATTTCACCTGACCTTTGGTTTTTAAAATTAGGGGTGGCTTTTTTGGCTGTTTTTGTCTCCAGCTTTGTAAATGTTTTTAAAGGGAAGTTTTCAGCCTCTTTTAGAATGTTTTTGTTTGTTGCACATCATCTGAAAGGTCCTGGTGGATTGAGAGGCAGTAGATAAATGCCATTAAAAAGAAGTAGAATCTGCATATGGAATTTTCAGTCTTCTTACTGGCTTTAGATAATGCCATCATGTAAAAGAGAGGGTGGGGGAGGGGAAGAAAGGTTTAATTCAAAAGCAAAAGATGTATCAGCAAGAGGGTCTGAAATCCCAATTCATATGTTTTACAGTTTTCTGGCATCACACAGAGCACAGCTGTAACATTTTCCCCCAGACCTTGGTTGATTTTTGCTGCCAAATCTACAAAGAGATCACTGTCATTTTCTGTCAGCTGGGATCTTGACCTCTGGTTCTTTGTCTCTGCAAGGACGTAGTCATAAATTGCAAGCCGGTCAGCCTGGGTCAGATCACAGATGTGGCGCTTGTGGTTTTGTGGAACTTCAATAGGCAGAGAGGAATAAGCACCTAGAGTGTGTAAACAAGCTGATGTTATTATTACAATGAAAAGAAACAAGTGCTCTGAGCCTCAGAGACAAGAGGAACATGAGTGGCTCTTGGAATTCAGCTTCTCAACCTTCTAATAAAAGCTCAGAGCTCACTACAAGATGCTGAGGAAAGGTAGGGTGGGATGGACAATGGTGCCATATCTTTGTCACACAGGGCCAAGCTACTGTCTTATCCCCACCACTCAATGTAAACCAAGGCCAGGGCCACTCTGGTGAATTGCTTTTGTCCCAAGTCTAACCTACCACCATACTTAGAATCAGGAACGATCCTCCTCAGGATTACAAGCGGTTTGTCTATTAAGGGTACTAGGTGCAGAAGGCTGTTAAAGTAGCTCCAACAGCGAGTCACAGAAAGCAAGCATGAGAAACCAGTAATAGATAAATACTGTTTGACAACGAAAAACTTACAACACTCAAGCTTTGCCAGGAAGTCTTAAGGAGATCTTATGACAACTATTCCCCAGACATGTGATGCTACACTGAGTTATTTATTTATTCGTATCTGGATCCTATCTTTCCTTCAAGGAGCACAGAATGTTGTCTGAGTTTTAGAACCATTCCACACAGAAGACTGGGCCAGCATATGACAGTGAATCTCTCCTATTCAAAGCAGACATCGCTTTTCACTTTCTTCCTTAAGTACAGGACTTCTTTTCCTTATCAAGACAGGTAGCACACTTTCCATTTAGTACCTGGTGTGAATCAAAAGAGTTGCAGCTCTGAATCCCATCTCAACTACAATCTGATTGGCTGGCTTTCAGCAAATCATTTGCTGGCTTTCAGCAAATCCATCAATAAAACATGTGTTGTCATTCCCCATGTCACACTTATGTGATGATTAACACAAAATCTTTACACACTAAAAAACAGCATATGAATAATATGAAATTGTAATAATGCTAGAAGGCGCAGTGCAGTCAAAATCTGGCTGCACTGCCATGGCTTAGATTTTGTGCAAGCAAACGGGGATGCTCAAAAGGGAGCGACTGTGTCTCAAAAAGGCAAGCATTTTTTAGGATAGAGAAAGGAGGATACATTAAAGAGGAAGTCTTTGCCTCTGGTTTGGAACATTCGTCAGCACAGGAAGCAGGAAAACTGCCAAGAACCAAAGACAGGGCTTTATAATCTCCACAGACACAGCACACTCTCTGTATCAGTAGAAGATTTGTGACAGTTTGGTTTAATCACTGCTTACCTGGACAATAACTTCCACAGTCTTTGACAGCAGCTTGTTTAATAATGTCAAACTGCAAATTCTTGTCTGCATCAAAGTAAAAGAGAATATAAGAGTGTTTAATACATTTAAGCCCTTTCTGAAGACAGATTATTTAACTTTAAATGTATGAAGTACACAGACAAGCAGTTCTTTGGAAAGAGGGGAAAGGCTGACTGTCATGGCTTTAACGGCCATTTTCACTCAGGAATCAGATACTTGACAAAGTTTATAACAACACATTGAACAATTTTAACAACACAACAAAGAGTCTTGTGGAATCTTAAAGACTGAACAATTTTATTTGGCATTTTATCTTATTTACTACCAATGCCAGCACTGCTTCTAGTTGGGATTATAGCTGCTTTACCTATATAAATAAAGTCTGTTAAACTAATCTTCAACAATTTTAAAGGGTCACAGTATAAATTTACAGGATCACAAAATTTTGTTTTAACATACTTCTAAAGAGTATATTTTTCCTCTCATTCAGCAGAACAAATAATACAATGAGAATCTAAGGCCTCATTATTTTAACTGATATGTACTATTATATCCATACTCACCCATTAGAACTTTAGGAATCTTTGCTTTTTCATAGAAAAAAGTAGAATCATACATTTCAGTCTAGAAGATAAAATATGTAAACAAAGAAGTCACTGAATAATTATTACGGACTTAAATTGTTGCAACAATAGTCTTCTGTCACCTTCTTCTGTTGTCTCCAGTACAGGTAAATGGCTATACATCCAGGCCTCTATGCCCCATATCTTTATTTAGTGCAAAGGTAGGAATAATGACCTCCAGGTGTTTTTGAACTGTAATTCCCAGCATTCATCACAGCTGGCTGTGCTGGCTAGGGGTGCTGCAATTTACAGTTCAACAACTTCTGGAGGGCTACATGATTCCCACCCTTGGTCTAGTGCATGGGTAAGCAAAATAGAACTATCAAAACTTCCATTAAAATACATCACAAGAATTTTAGCAGCCATCAAGTACCTGTCTAATCTCAGATCTCTTAGAGGTGTTGCTCAAGGGTGCTATATTAATGCCAAAATCATTATCATACTAATATTTATTTACAGAGATCATAAAGAACTGCAGGGCTTAAAAGGTGACTTGTGCAGTTGATAACAATATGTTCATTTTCAGCTAGAGCTTCCTATAAGGTTGGGACATAATCCATCACATTTGATCATACAGTCAAAAGCCTTTTGCACTATAGAAATATATGTGCTTAGAGAAATCTTAAGATTTATCCATCGCTATTTACAATTTATTTATTTATTTATATTTATTTATATACAAGGACAACTTGATTACTTAAGTATGGAGACTGCAATCTTATACACACTTATTTAGAACTAAACTTCATTGACCAAAATGACGTTTATTTCTAATAAAGTTGTACAAGATTAGGTGGTAGGTTTAGGGAGGGCTGGTAAGTTACTGAATAACATTGCATTTCTTAGTAAGATGGAAAGTGGGTGCCCGTGCTGTTCAATTGCTGCATGCATCAATATTCACATATTCAGAAATGTAGTGCTCAGACAGTAGGAGAATATAAAATAAGGGATGTTAGATCACTCTGAGAAGAACCCTAGTTCTTAGTATCTGCTTTGCTTTGCTACTTCCCAGGTCCAGTATCACTGCAGTAAAGCATACTCACACAATATGTAATCTAACTCTATCATTTTATATCACAACCCGAGAAACTGGATAGTCTTCCTGTTCGCTTTCTACAGCAAATCAGCTTTTATATCCATGTGTTATGAATGCACACCTCCTTTTTAACAGACAATAAATGCAGACTGAAATACATTCAGATTTCCTTTCAAATCATATTTTGCAGAGATGCTGCAAACTGGACTTTTCTTTCCTTTTTTTAAAAAAATAATTTGATCTGAGTCTTTTAAAGAAATCCATTTGTTCCCTGTTTAGACCAACATAACCTGAAAGCCTATGTCAGAACCTTTACAAATATGAAGCCATCTTTGCTTCCAAGAGAAAACAGGGAAAGAGGGAATCCCTCCAATCTCACAATGTGAGGAACCAAAAGAGGAACAAAGACTGTGCAAGCGTATCACCTCCTCTTCTTTAGAGTACTCTAGTTTCCTCAGCCTACAGGACACCATATGCTTCGCCAGGGAAGATGCAGGCATTTGGTGGTTAGGATCATAGGGACAGGACACATTCTGACACTGAAGGAAAAAAAAAGGACAAGACAGCAGATAAGTTTGATAAAAGACATGAGCCCCAGAAGCATCTTTTTTCTCTCTTTTCCTTCCTCTCTGTGCTTCTCTCACTCCCACCATCTTCACAGCCTCCTGGACATCAAATTGCTAAGGGATTAACCTTTTCTTCTCTCAGGTTGCAACACAAACTGTGGGAGAAGAAATGAAATAAAGTGGACTTAACTCATGTCCACGTCTCAAGAGGACAGAGCCTCCCGAGATCCTCATCTAGTGAGGACGTGGGAGAAAGTCTTCTTGATTGTTGCTCCTGGGCTATGAAACTCCTTCCTAAGCAAGGTGCCACTGGCTCTCTCTCTGCTCTCTTTCCACAGGCTTTCAACTATTCACTGGTTGGGGAAGCAAGATGTTCAATAGATATAGATAAAACAATATAATTGTTTTAAATTAATGCCTTAATTGGATTGGTTATTTAATGCTTTTTAAAACTTTTGTAGTACGTATTAAGAGCCAATATGGTGTCATAGTTTATGCTCTGGACTATGACTCTGGAGACCAGGTTTTGAATACCCCCTCGGCCATGAGAATCCACTAAGTGAGCCGAACAAGTCTTAGCCTCACAGGAAAGCAAAGGCAAACCCCCTCTGAACAAATCTTGTCAAGAAAAACCCATGATAGCTTTACCCTAGGGTTGCTATATGTCAGAAACAACTTGAAGGCACAAAACAATAACAACAAAGCACACAATATTTTAATTATTTGGTTTTAACTTATACTGTACGTTGCTTTCAGTACCATACCAGGAGATAAGTAGGATTTTAATTAATTAAAACTGGCAGACAAGTTGTTCCCTACAACTAGCTACAATTACCAGTAACTACAAGGCATTGATCCCAACACCCCCCTGGATGTCAAACTGTCAAGAGATTAAACTTTTCTTCTCTCAGGTTCCAACACAAACTTTCAGAGAGGGAATCAAATCAGGTGGGCTCACCTTATGATCAACTCAAAAGAGGACAGAGCCTCCTGAGGCACTCAGAAGACATGGGCCATTTCCACACTACACTCTTATAGTGGCATTATTCCACTTTCAACATCCTAGGGAATCCTGGGGTTTGCAGTTTAGGGAGGGGCATTTAGAATTCTCAGCCAGAGAGCTCTTTGGCCTCAGTAAACTACAAACCCCAGAACTCCACAAGATGTTGAAAGTGGAACAATTGCACCATAACAGCACAGTGCGGAAATGGCCATATATAGGGTAGGTGGCAGCACCCAAAAGACAGCTGACATACTTCTTTCTTTCTTTCAGTGAAAAGGAGAGACACTTTCTTATTGCAAAGTCAGAAAATTGAAAATGGCCTTGCATGATCCTGAAATGTACAGTTATCCCTCCACATTTGCTAGGGCTGGGATCACAAGACTCCCATGAAAGTGGAAAAACCGTGAATAACTCTAGGCTCTTCCAAACCATATTTAACACACAAAGAAAGTATGATCAGCATTATTCAAACCACCATTGGATTCCTCTGAGGCATCAGGGTTCCTTCACGAGGCGGAAGTGGGTGGCTGGGAGGGTCTCACTGCCACCCCCACCATTTTTAACAGAGACTTAAAAGCCTTGCAGTTTCTCAGGCCGTTTCCGCACTAGCCTGTTATAGCGCGATGATTCCACTTTCAACCTCCTCTGGAATCCTGGGGTTTGCAGTTTCGGGAGGGGCCATCCGGCCCCTCCCGAAACTGCAAACCCCAGGATCCAGAGGAAGTTGAAAGTGGAATCATCGCGCTATAACAGCCTAGTGTGGAAATGGGATCAGTCTCAGGAGGCTTGCAGTCCCTCTTAAAAAGGGCACAGGGAGCCAGCAGAGGTGGCAGGAAATAATCCATGAATAATCAAATCCACAAAAGTGAGACCACAAATGTGGAGGGCTGACTGTATTTCCTTACAGAGAGCTCTTACTTCATTTACATCCTTTCTCTCCAAATGGGACCCGAGTGGCTCCCAATATAACTTAAAACCAAGTACAAAACAACGCCATGCCTAACGCAAACGTTTTAAAAAATCACATTAAAAACCCTAAAAGAGCTTTCAAAGGCCAGTGAAACATAATGATAACAATCACGATGATAGAAATACAGCAGAAACCAGTCAAAAGAGCTCCACTTAAGAATCAAAGGCCATTTCCGCACTAGACTGTTGTAGTGCTATTATCCCACTTTGGACATCCTGGGGTTTGGAGCTCCCTGAGGCCCAAGAGCTCTCTGGCTGAGAATCCCAGGATTCCATAGGATGTGGAAAGCGGAATCATAGCGCTAGAACCGTCTAGTGCGGAAATGGCCAAAGGCTTGACTACTCAAGAAGGGTTCTTTAAAAGAGGAGTGGAGTTTTTCACGCAGGAAAAGTGACACCATTGGCGTTTTTCTTTTTCCTCACGTTCGCCTCGTCCACCACAGAGCAGCGGGGGAGCCCGGCCCGTTCTGGCTCCCCGTTATCACCCCAACGGCCACGGAAGAACCCGTTGAAGGGGGGTGGACCGGGAGGGAGAAGAGGCCCATCCTCGTCGATGGGAAACTTACCGGCTCCCCGAACCACATCGCGGAGGAAAGGAGCTGCCCCGTTCCAACGGTCTCCGGGCCGGCCGCCATGATTGGTAGGGGCAGCCTCACTTCCCCTTGTTCCAAAAGCGGCGGACTGCCTCACGAAGGGACGCCATCTTTGGCGCTGGCACAACAACAGCCTCCTTTTTAACGGCCTCGTTTCTTCCTTTAAGGCGGTAACTGCGGCCAGGACCCTGAAAGTCGCGGAGGTTTCCGACAAATTCACCTGCCGCGGCCGCCGCCAGTCCGTCGAAGCACTGCCATTTGTGTTGTTATTCTCGTTTTTTCGTGTTGCCAGTAGTGACTCGGATAGGCGGGGCGAAGTCCGCAACAATCTCCAGCTTCTCGAGGAAGGCGGTGGGAGAAGGAGGTAGGTCGCGGTCGGAGGTGCGGCCTCTGTTGGGAGAGGCGGTAAGTGCAGGGGGGCCGAGGGTGTGGGGCTCGGCGCGGTGGGTTCCTCATTTTAAGTCGACCTAGGACCGTTTCCGCACTGGCCTGTTATAGCGCTTTGATTCCGCTTTCAACATCCTATGGAATCTGGGGTTTGCAGTTTCGGGAGGGGCCGCGGGCCCCTCCCGAAACTGCAAACCCCAGGATTCCATAGGATGTTGAAAGCGGAATCAAAGCGCTATAACAGGCTAGTGCGGAAACGGTCCTAGTTTTAGATCAGTGTCCTTTCTCGGTTTGGCTACTGGGATGTCAAACCGGCCTTTCGCAGAAGGGGGTTCTGCTTTCCACCGAGCATTCAGTGTGCTCAGGTCAATGCATGCTTTCTCTCTCTGCATTTCATCACGAGGAAGCTGAAGCAAATCTAAAAATGGACCTATCCTACTACTTTGCAAGCATTTGCTACTGCCCATATTTGTGGCATGCACTGGTTTTGTTGCATACACTAATTAAACAATGGCATTTGTTTTTGTTTGCTTGGTTTATCATATTTGGCTAAGTAAAAGCCAAGTACTGTAAATGGACAGAAAATGTCCCATACCTTTTTAGATTCCCATGTCAGTGATCTCCTCACCCACAATACCACGACAGGTATGGTAGGTATAGCCTAACTCAGGTCCTAATCAGAACACACCACTGGCGATATTTAACCCCCCACTAGGAAGGTCGCAGCTTAAATTAAAGGACATGCGGTGGGTTATATCCCTCTGGTCCGATCATGTCATGCACTCTGAGAACTCACAGGAGGGCATATTGGTGCTGGGAAACAGAGAGGAAGGTCACTTTTGCACAAACGGTACAGCTTGCGTAGGATTAGCATATATCCTCAATATCCAGGACCTGTCCCCTTTTTCAGAACTAAAATCCCCATCCTCCAAATTCCTAGGCATGTCCTCTTTTTCAAAGCTAACATTTCTGTCAGGGCAGATTTTTATAATGTGTGGGATTTCTTACAATATATGGTCTAGAGGGATGACCAGGTAGTAGAGCTTGGAGGAGGAGGAAGACAGGCATGGTAGGTTAAAACAGGATGAGGGAAGTGCCCAAAGCAAACAGCCTCTGCCCCATAGGGGTTACCAGTTGACTCACCAACGTCCAGGTGGGTCAGGGCTGCCACCACCATTGCCGCTGCTGAGGCCGCCATCCTTCTGTCTCTTGAAGAGACGACCAGTCAGGAAAGAAGACAGTGGAGAGGAGAAAAGTGTCTCACTGCTGTCACTAGGATCGTACCCAGCTGCAAGGAAGGCCTGTCATGTCTGTTGGCTAATTCTTCTAAAAGTGGTGGCTTCTCTCACAGCTTGCTGTTGCCGTGTGCCTTCAAGTTGTTTTGTAATCAGAAGGGGTTTGCTTTGGCTGTCTTCTGAGGCTGAGAGAGTGTGACTTGCCCAAAGTCACCCAATGGATTTCCATGGCTGAGTCAGAATTGGAACCCTGGTCTCCAGAGCCCTAGTCCAATGCTCAAACCACTACACCACACTGACTTTCTGCCCAGAGCTTCTAAAGTATTTAAAGTGAGAGTCAACATAGTGATTAGTGGATTGAAGTACAGTATTCAGTTGGTAAATGTGTCCTCTTTTTTGCTTTTCAAACTAGGTTAGCCCTAGCTGACAAAACAATCTCCAGACACAGACCACAAAATCTACTCATTTCCAACTACTGGAGATAGCAGGAGGACAAGGCACTCCACACAGGTAAGAAAGGAAAGGGGAAAGATATGCTAATCAATGCCCCTCTGTCTCTCCTTCCACATCATTTAATATCTATTCTACTACCATTTTCCCTTCACAGCATTGAAGAAAAGCCTCTCTCACACAGGGAAGTCATCCATCATCACATGCAGTTAAGTTCTTCATTGAAAGGGGGCAGACACTCCATCCCTACTATGACCAGTTGCATCTTGCCACTATCAAGCTTGTCTTGGTCACATCCAGGTTCAGTTGCTGTATCATGCTGTATATTTGCAGAGCCAGTTCAAAATGTTGGTCATAAACAGTAAAGTCCTAAATGAGTTTGGTCTGGGCTTTTTTTTTAACAACCATCTTCTGCCATATTATTATGTTGGCCCATTTAGATTTTTTGTCAAAGGGCCTGTAGTTAAAATCCATTGCCAGCAGGGATTCAGTTGGCAGGTATATCAGTCTTCTGAGCTACAATACACATAATGTCTGTTAGTTGTTTATTGGAAAACAATAGCTAATCATCAGATTATGTAAGTAGAACATAGCTGAAAGGCATCTGTTCCTACTCTTGAATAATAAATACATAGATAAGACACTCTGCAAGTGGCACTAAGATATAGTCTACAGATGTATTTGGAATTGGGAGAATTCTGTGTTGTGGATTGTTTACTTGATGATACTGAAATCCTAGTGTTTAGACTTACTTATATTCCAGTTAATGTTGTACATTGAACTATTAAAAATCTAAATGTGATCTGCAGCATGTATGAGATTTAAGACAAATGTTTAACCCTTCAGTCTGAGAAGGAATCAAGTATTTACTTGCTTCAGAATTAATTACTCATGAGGCTGTTTCTGCTCTTGTTTAATTTTATTACAGTAGCCAATATGAAATACGGTATATTAACGATTTCTCATAATTTCAACATAATGTTTTCAGTCTTCTAATTTCCCAGATGGGGTTGTAGCAGATGTAGGCAAAAGCAGTTGGCGGATGGACAGATTCAAGCATGTCTGGAAATGATACCCCCACACCTGATGAGGGATTTTGTTTCCTCAAAGCAGAGCAGCGATCTGCATAAGGCCTTCTCTTGGCAGCAATCCAAGTGCAGATAAGGTTCCAAAATGCTGAAGGGATTGAGTAGAGAAAAAGAACTGGAGAACTCACTATAAATAGGACACAATTCAGGAGGATATGCTGAACCATCCCCATTGAAATGAATGGGAGTGTCACAAGAACTTCTGTTCACTGAAGACAGCCAGGGGCCTCATAAAGTTTGTTGGCAGAAGGGAAGTTTAAAAAAAACCCTATTTAAAGAGGAGAACACTAGGAATCAAAAGGAATCAACAATATAGCTCTCTGAATCCCAATATTTATTTTTAAACTACGTTATTTTAGTTGTTAGACAACTCCATAGAGGATTACCAACAACTGTGAGCTATTGCTTGGGTTTCAGCTTTTGCAAGCAGAGTTCTGTTCATGGAATGGAGTTTTCCATTCTCCTTCGTTTCTGCTCTAGGCCCATTTGCCCCCTGAAAGGCTGCTCTTGAGGGCAAGGGGACCCTTTGGAATAGCAGGAGAACCCAAGAAAATCACAGACTTATTCCCAAGCAACTGTTTTTTTGTTTGTTGGTTTCATTTTGTAATATTGATTTTTAGATTTTCTAGCTTGTCTTCTGCACAGACACTAATATTACTCAATGTATGTGTGTATGTATCTGTCTGTGTGTGTGTGTGGAGAGAGAATGTCTAGTCCAGGAGATTTTGTGAAGGTGGATGATTGAAGTAATGGCAGTGCCACTACTGTGTGAACAAGACAAATTTCACTATAGTGGAACATCTGGTATCCCACTTCCAGGTATAGATGAGGTTTACCTGCGTTGGCTGCTGATAGCATAAGAGGAGGTGGGAGCAGGCAGAAAATGACATTTTTAATATGAATTAATTGAAATGTGTCAAATCAATGGTGGAGCCAAGTAGATCTTGCATTATAACTTTAAAGAAATATATAGAGCAGTTTGTTTGTGTTTTCAATTCCCTTTGCTTTACCTATGGACTACACTTTTTCCCCCACTAACAATGCAGGCCAATTTTACAGGGAAGCAAAACAGTTTTTGGAACCAGCTGGATATTCATGAAACATATTCTGCAGTAATTATTTTAATTAATGTTAGACTTTGCCTCACTGCTTATTGTCTTTGGTGTCATCAGATCCTTCTTCAAGGTCAGCTATGGACTGCATCCAAGACTGCCTCTCTGGGGCACAGTCTCACCATATTGTCTTGGATTGAGACAAAGGTTTTCTTAGAACTGGGGCTTATTTTTTAAAACACTCTCCTGCCTGCCTAGATAATGAACTGAGACAGCTCCATCTGTACTGGATGTATTGTCAATGAAAAATTTCCTCATGATAAAATTGGGCAAGGTGAAACACAAGTGTGGGCAGGGATTCCAAGAACAGTCTTAAAGGTATTCATGTGTGGGAGTGGGGGGATCAAGTCTGGCAGGCAGGTCATGGGAATCTTCCCTGCTTGTAGATGCTTTTTCAAAGCAGTGAGAACAAAGGATACAACACATTTAAAATGATCAGTCAACCAACAGGCCAAATAAAGAAGGGAAAATGTAATCTTATATTTGAATTCCTTCACAAAATGAAGTGTCTATACAATTCAAATTTTACTTGCAGCCCCTTTGGTTTTCACATACTGGTCCTGTTAGGAATTTATATCAATACCAAGGCCGCTTCTGGGTTGCCCATGCTATCACTATGACTACATGATAGAACATTAATTCTGAAGTTTAGAGAAATTAAGGGCATAAGCATGACATACATATTAAGCCACCTGTGTAACCTTCTTTTGCCCACGTCATCACAACAAGGTCACTGAAATAAAGAGTAATGAGTCCAAATCTCTAAGGCATTTAAAAAAAAAAAAACTAGCTACAGAGCATATGGAAGATATGCAGAGTCCAAAGAAAAATGATCCAAAAATTGAATTTATGTTGTGGATATTATTCACTAAGAAGAGTCATGTAGACCTTCCTCTTTATATTTTTTTTCCATCGTACAGAGTAGAAAGGCTACTGTCAGCTCCTCCCCCTTAGGGAAGAAAGAAATCCTACTTTCGGCTCAAGTAAAGAATTCTTAAAGAGTGTGTTTTCTATGGCCTCTGAAGGAAGGCCAGTCTGTCTCCTGGTGTGATCTGGAATCTCCAGTCAGACCATCACAACAGTTATCATAGTGCCTACAGACAGTCAGAAGAAGGGCATATTGCTCCTTCCACACATTGTCATTCAGTCATCCTTAAATATGAAGATAAGCAGTGTCTACTTAGGAATCCTCCACTGTAGCATGTTGGTATGTGTGTATGTGCCATCAGATCACCTGTCAACATACGGCACCCCCATGAATTTCATCAGGTGTTCTCAGGCAAGGAATATTCAGAGGTGGTTTTGCGAGTTCCTTCTTTTGAAATATAGCTTACAGCACCTGGTGTTCGTTGGTAGTCTCCCATCCAAGCACTAACTAGGGCTGAACCTGTTAACTTCCATGATCAGACAGAATCTGGTACCTTTAGGATAGATAGGCTCATTCCTGCCAAGTAAATGTGTGTAGGTTAGAGTGTGTGCTGCCTATGTTACTCTTGTAAGGGCTGAACTGCAACAGTATGTCAGTCTTTTTTGTGCTTAATTTTGACCCTTCTGTTTGATAATTCCTGCGTGGACCCAACTGCACATGAGTCTTCATGGTCCAATTTTTCTTGACCATTTTAGGAGGTATAGTGGAGCTTTTTTAACCCTTTAGGGTTCATGAATGGAGTCTGATAGTAAACTGAACACAATAGTTAATAAACTACACAGGATTTAGTGGACTCTTGGCTTGGAGACCCAAGGATCCACCATGAACAACCAACTAAACAAACTTCATATGGTTTTTTTAAACAAAACTTCTTCAGTGTGGCTCTGTCCTATTTAGGTTCTATGGTCACTTTCTGACTTTTCTTCTTCAGTGATATTCAGAATCCCTGCCTGGTCTTGAGCAAGGGGATGTGCCCACCCTCATTCTGGGATCGGCAGTGTAAGGGAACATATGACCTTCTTGACCAAAAATGGGGAGCTGCAGCAGGTCTTGGGGCAAATTTTCTAGGATTTAGGCCCCCTAGGATTCTCTGGGGGCTCTAAATACTGCCAAAAGTAAAAACAAACAGAAATAGCCAGAATTACATTCTCATTTGAGAAATTAGTAATTTAAATGACCCTGCTAGAGCCCTAAGATTTATATGAACCTGCCAGAGCCCTGCAGAGAAAGGGTTTCTCTCAGCCCCACCAACCATCTGAGGCTCACCTGGTAAGGACATATGAGAGAGCCTTCTCAGTGGCTGCTCCCATCCTGTGGAATGCTCTTCCGTGGGAGGCTAGGCTGGCCCCCCTCCCTCCTTTCCTTCCTTGGGCAAACAAAGACGTTTCTTTTTAAGCAGGCTTTTCATGGGTGAGCAGGAGAGCTTTTTATTTATATATTAGCTGTTTTTAAACTTTATTGTAAGTTTATAATTTTATATATATTTTAAAATGTTTTTAATGTTTTCTAATTTGCAAAAACTTCCTCATGTCCCATTTTGGGAGAAAAGGTAGGATATAAATTCAATAAATAAATACCGGTAAATGTTAAGCTGTGGAGACTTCCAATTTATTTAAAAGGGAAATTGTTGCGGTGTAGCTTCCAGGAGAGGCCATTTACCTCTTTTTTCCTCTGAAAAAAACCCAGTCTGAACAGGGCACATGTGCTACAGGCCTGCACTTTTCCTGTGCCTGTTCCAAACTTTATTGGAGTTTGACTCCTGTGATCCTTAGGCAATGTAGCCAATAGTGAGGAATTGTGGGAGCTGTAGTCCACCAATATTTAGAGGGCCACATGATGCCCATCCCCAGGGACTTATATATTTTTTTTTCTGCATTCTAGTGCTGGCTCTATGCAGGACTGAGGTAGAAAAGAAAATACATCTTTTCAATATACACACCACCTTATGCTGCTCCTGCATTTGCCTTTTCCACTGGTCCCATCGTAGAGTAGTCTGGGAACATATCCCATACCTATCAAAAGAAGGCAAAGTGCACGGGGGCTGCACTGGAACAGGTGCCAAAGGTTGGACTTTTTCTCTGGTGCAAAAAAGTGCATTGCTGCTCGTAGAAGCACTCTAAGAGTGCTATTCATCTTTGGTTTCAGGTCCTCCAATACCATTTAGTACCCCCAAGTATCAGGTTTTCAAAATTGTATATAGACTTCCAAACTCTTTTTAGTTTCATTCTCTTCTCTTTTTTGCTTTTCTATTTTTAAAAATTTTTGGACAATTCATACAGCCCTCCAGAAGGGCCCAAGGGCAGAAAATTGACAGAAGGATCTTCTATACAATGTATATAAAAGAGTTATAGTTATTGACATTAATCAGCAATGTGGGATTTATCTTTGGAAAAAGTAACGTTCAATTTTTCTCCCACACCCACTGCCAGCAGTTCCAGTCTTAGCTGCCAGATGTGAATTCTCATTCAGGGAGTATGCCATTGCTGTGTACAGAGTGTGGTGGACAGAATATTAGGAAGTGGGTGGATGATAGGTTGTTCCAGGGGGTGGGAGGGTACATGTATAAGAGCATCTTCCTTTTCAGTTCAGCCAGCAAGTGAGATCCTCAGTGACCTTCCTCAGGACCTGGACAGTAAATGCTAAGATCTAGGCTGTATAGGTCTAGGTCTTGAATGAGCATATCAACCTGATATGTGTAAGGATGACTAAAATAAATGACACTGAAGAAATTAATCCTCTTTGCTTCATCCAGCAAATTTACTAATGCTACAGCAAATGAGATCCAAGGAGTGAAAAAGGAGGCTTTTGATGATGTCCCATGATGGAGGCTTTTGATGATGTACCTAGACCATTTCCTGTCTAGGTGCTTGTCCAGCAACCACTGAATTCTGAGAATCTCTTAAGTATCTCTGGGCTTTCAAGAAAGGATTGGGGTTCAATATGCCTTAGAGCAGTGCTTCTCAGGCTATCTGATGTCAGGGACTGGCATTTTTTTTTCTCATTGTATAAGGGGCTAATGCTATATTTGTGCCCATTGGTTACAGTTGCTTTTTCCTTTTCTTGAAACTCAACATGAACCAGCAGTCAAGACTCAGAGACCCTCACTGCTCCAGGTATCAGTACTTTGAGTAGCATTGCTAGCAGAATATAGCAAAGGTTTGGAATGACTATTGAAAAACATGAAGGAAGAAAGTATGAAAGCAGGCTTAGAGCTGAACATTAAAAAAAACAAAAATAATGACCACAGATGATTTATATAACTTTAAAGTAGATAATGAAGACATTGAAATAGTTCAAGATTTTCCATACCTTGGCTCAGTCATTAATCAGAATGAGACTGTAGTCAAGAAATCAGAGTAAGGCTAAGACTCAGAAGGGCAGCTGTGAAAAAACTTGACAAGATCCTCAAGAGTAAAAATATATAATTGAATAGTAAAGTTAGGATTGTCCATGTCATCCTATTTCCAATTTCTACGTCTGGTTGTGAAAACTGGGCAGCAAAGAAAACTTAAAGGAAAAGAATCAACTCATTTAAAATGTGATGCTGGAGGAGAGTTCTTCAGATAACATGGCCTCCCAAAAGGACAAATAAATGGGCCCCAGAGCATATCAAACTTGAACTCTCCCTAGAAGCGAAGATGCTAAACTGAGACTGTTGAACTTTGAACATTATCATGAGAAGACATGACTCACTAAAAATGATGATAATGCTTGGTAAGGTAGAAGGCAGGAGGAAAAGGGGAAGACTGTACTACAGATGGATGGACTTAGTCTGTCAGTCGTGAGTCTGCAAGACCTGAGCAGGGCTGTTGATGAGAGGTGACCTGAAGTTCTGTCATTTATAGAGTTTCTGAAGCCACCTTGATGGCAATTAACAGCAGTCGAAGAGCTTTTCCAGGTTTGAGCATGCCTGCGGATGGTCTCCTTTCTTCTTACATCATTATCATCCTCTGCTAGAAGGAAGCAGCAGCAGCACTATGTTCTGTTCAGAGATTCTGGAACTGTGGACAATATTAATTTCCCCCTACCCTAATGTGACTTTTAAAAAAATGAGTAGCATTCAGGCCCAAATGCCTTATGTGAGGGGCCAGGGGCAGACATCAACAATGGGTCCTGCTCAGTTGTTGAGGCCATGACAGATGCCCAAGGATGCTGGGTACTGATGCCATGATGCTGTTGTCCCACAGTCTCCCTCTCTGATCTGCATACATGGCCTTGGGTTCCATCCGATTTATTTTTAGGGATTTTGATGTCCATGCCAAAGCCTTCTTGTAATCCAAGGCAAGTTCAGGAGCTCATGGTTGCCATGTCACACATGGACCTTTGTCAGTGTTGTTATACCCAGGCAGACATATTCCAGACATATTTTACTTCCTGATGGATTATGGTAATCTGTGGATGAGGGAATTTAATGTAACACTCTAATACTATGGATGGAGTTCAGATTTTCTGGAACTGCTAATTGCCATGAGGCAGTGGACTTAATTGGATGAGTCATCTTGTGGGGCTCATGGATCCAGAGAGCTCCTGCAACCATGCCCAATAGCTCTGATGAAATGTATCAGGACTAATTATAAGGAGGATAAGATGGAAGCTAATGTGGTTTTAAATTATGGAGTAAGATCTTCCTTTCAAGCCCAATTTAAAGTGCTGGTTTAAAGCAGCAATGCTTTGCAGCTGGAGTTTGGCCTATGGGCCAAATTTGGCCCAAAGAGGTTTCCCATTGGGTTCTGCCTCCTCTCTTAGTGGGTCTAGAATTCTCACTTTTGCTTGCCCTGCACCCTCCGTGCTTAGGGAAGGCAGACTCGCAACTGAACTGAGCCAACTCCTAACTGAACCTTGCCGCCTTGAAAGCTGTTCAAGACTAAATCTCTTTGAGCTTTGCCATGTCTCAAATCTGTGGTGTGGCTCTGCCACTGATATTGTCCAGCATATAGAGGGCTGTGGTTGGTTGAAAATATGACCCTTCTTCCAATAGAGTTTCCCCACTAGTGCTTTAAAGCCTAAATAATCTGGGTCCTACTTGCTTCCACATGAGCCTCTCTGTCCCCCACCCCTCTCCCCCTCATTCCCTCTTAAGCTCTCCTGAGAGGGACCTACTCTTGCCTCTGCCATTTTCACAGGCTAAAGGGATACAATACCAGGCTTTTCCACAGTGACACACTGGCTTTGCAGTGCCTTCCTACTGGAAGCATCTTTGGCTTTTTCTCTCCTTGTCTCTCCTCCTTCCAACAGATAAGAAAGACCATCAATTTTGCTAGGCTTCTTATGGTAGCCTATTGGTGAAGGCCCCTTTGCATTGTGCATTTTCTGTCTTAAAGAAAGTGCTACTAGTGTATAGCATTACTTTCACATTTATTTGTTTTACTTAACGTCACTATGTATCCTTTATATCAGTGCCCTGAGTTGCTTTCAGGAGCTTTTTAGCTAAAAAGCACTATTAAAATAAAATTTAATTTGATAAAATATGCCCAAATGTGTGAATTTGACATGGTGACCATTCAATTGTTTTATTCAGTGTTTCATTCTACAAATGAAACATCACTTTCATTTCCTATGAGACTGATTATGTGATCTCTTGACTAGACTCCCTTATGACTTCATTTAGAACTCCTCATTACTGGATAGATGCCTGTTTATTGTTTATTTATACTGCTCCTTATGTTATTCTTCCTGCTAAGTAACCCAAAGATTAGTAGTCTAAGATAGGTTTATGAAAACTGCTAACCTGAAAAATGTTTTACTTGCCTAATAGCACCAGACAGAAGAGTAACTTATCCAGGACCAGAGTAGAAGTGGATAGCAAAAACAGTTCTGTGTACTTCAGTATCTTAGCTACAAGTAAAGCAACTATTGTCTCTGTTATATCCCTCTCACTGTTTACCCCCAAATATTAGTATTACCATAAATAGGTAAAGCCTGGTTAGATAGACTGTTGCTTATCGGAAGTACTGTTGTGTTTATAAATTTTAACAAAAATGCACCATATTCAGTGTGAACCAATGGTCAGTGGATTGTGTCAGAAATGAAGCAGAATTATATAACTTTAGTGGAGAATATCTGAGTCTGAGAGCATCCAAACTGTTGACAGCACATAACTGAGAAGTAAGACACATATATCTGGTAGCTCCATTGCCCAGTTCTCAGGAATTTTGTAGATTTTGTAATCAAGCTTTGTTTGACATAGATACAAAATGCAAAACTTCCACTAATTTGAATTAAGATTGTGTGAAAAAAAGTTGCTAGTGCATTGTGCCCATATCGTTAAGGATAATGGAGGAAGCTATCTAAAATTCAAAGAATGTAGGTATAATTAAACCTTCGCATCTATTTAATGATGCTTGGCAACACACCCTGGGAAGAATATGTGAATTTTGGAACAGAGAAATCCCCTCAGTGAAAGAACGGATATTGCCTGAGGTTTTGTTGTCCCTTCATTATTTTATTTCAGTCACAGGAGTCTGGATGAAACACCTTGAGAATACCGCTGCAATACAACAAATATATTTCCAAAAGCACACTGAACCTGTTAATTGTTTTCTTTCTTTCTTTCTTTCTTTCTTTCTTTCTTTTCTTTCTTTCTTTCTTTCTTCCATCCATCCTCCCTCCCTCCCTCCCTCCCTTCAGCAGGCTTTATTGACTATATTTTCCATTGCTGGCAAAGCTTAATGGATGCTATGGTTTAGGTTTCAGAGCCTGCAACCAATGCAAGTACAGTTGGCCCTTGACATTTGCTAGGGTTAGGGGCACAGGACCACTACAGAAATGGAAAATGTCAAATATCAAAATGTGTGTATCTTTGGGAAAGGGGTCAGAGAATGGTGGAGAGAATAGGAGGGAGCCCAGAGTCTAAACCAGGTCAGGGAAAGGAGAGGCTCTGTATTTCCTCTCTCTCACCCTTCTCCTTTCTTAGGTGTATGAGTGGCATTGGGGGAGGGTTTAGAGCAATCCTTAGCGGGCCAGGCAGCAACTAGTCAAGGAGGAAGAGGACCAAAGGGCTGTGTGGCCTGATCAGAGCTGCCAAGAAGGGAGGTTCCCCCAGAAAACAAGTCCCTGAGGTGGAAGGGGGGCAGAGTTTGGTGAAACAAATAATCAAATCTGTGAAAGTAAAACCTGCAAATGTGGAGGACCAACTGTATATGTGAATGATAATAAAGACAGTGCCTTTCAGAGCATGTGCAGAGTTATCTTTACATTTGATCAAGCACAACCACCTTCACATGTATTTTGAATGAAGACCTTTCTTATTAGAGAGCTTGAAATCTATGTCAGGATTGAACCCAAGCCCACTGTAGGTCACACATTATTGAGCAACGGACTTAGACCACTTAGATCTGAGTTAATAGTGATACCATAGAAGAGGATGATGAGTGAATGCTTTTCTTTTCTCACACTCTGCTGCCACCCTTTCCAAATGCAGCTCATCCATCTTGCTTGGTTCTGAAGAAAGAAAAAGCACATAGGAGACTGTCTTATACCAGGTCATCGTACTCACCTCTCTAGCTTACTATTGTCTACTTTAGCAGATGTTTTCCAAGGTGTCAGGCGGAGGCCTGTTACATCACCTTCTCATTCTTTTAATTAGAGAGTCAAAGCATTAAAGCTGAAAACTTGTTTGTGAAGCATCTGTTCTGCCTCTGAGTTACAAGGCCTTCCCTACAGGAGACTTTCTCCATGCGTGCATGCGTGCAGGTTTTTTATTTTTCTTCCCCAGTGCTCTACCCACCAGTGGCTCATTATCTGAGTGGAGCGGCGGAGGGGGGAGGAACTTCCCATTTGGACTACAAGCTGATCATGGTTTTACCTCTTGGTTTTCCATCAGCTTCTCTTAGTAGCTTTTGTCAGAGTGTACATGGTGCATGTCGGATTTAAACCAGTTTGAAATAGGGTTGTCTGTTACAACCTGTTCCAAAGAACCATGGAGATTGCAGTTGCAGTGCAAGGCTGTGACTATTTCAGGTAAAGTAATCCTGTGGATGACTATTTGGAAGTAGGTTTCACTGTGTTCGGGGGGGGGGCTTACTCCCTTGCAAATGTGTTAAGCATAACTGTCTTAGTGACTTCAGTCCCTTGATACCATCAAGTCCTGTTTCCAGTTTGGGCAAGAGTAAACCAGACTTGAAGATAAATACACATTTACCAGATCACAAAAAACAAAACAAAACAAAAAACCCAGCCAGCCAGTTTGGTGCTGCCTCTGTAAACTTACCAGAAATTTTTATTCATCCCAAAGAAGTTAAATAACTGTTTTAAAGAATGATCTAAACTTACCTGGAAATCCTATCATGTATATATGTCACCTATAGCATTTGACAGAGATAGTAACTCAGCATTTATTTTTCTACACCATGTCTTTGAAATTAGTTCCAGTTTTATTCCAGAAACTTGAAAAAGCTATGTGTACTCAAAGCCTTGCTTACCAAAAGTTTTTAAAAAATAAAAATAAAAGAACATGTTGGTCTATCAAAAGATAAGAGCTTGATAATTTATTCAGTTTTAAATGTTGGCCAACAAGATTTCTCCCTCGCTGCTGAGGGATAATAGAGGATCCAAGCAGGATTTATTCCATGGCAGTTTTCAGGAAAAAAATGGAAAGAGTGGACAGACACACCAATGAGAGACACCCAGTAAGCAAAACGTGGAGTTCTAAATATAGACCACTCAAATGCAAGATGAATGGAACAGATCGTGGGAATTTAAAATGATAATCCTATTAAGTAACTGTGCTACGCTTGAAACTGTTACCTTGCAACCAAACAAAGCCAGCCTTTACTCTGAGATGAGTCTGTTGCCCCGCTCCCTTGGATAAAGATTCCATAGTTTTACAGCCTCTATATACTGTTTTGACTTTTTAAAAAAATCTCACAAAGGCAAAAGAACCAGTATGTCTGTTCAACTTCACCTGCTTCAGTGGACTACAGGTGTCGTCTCTATATTAGCAGAAATGCATTACTTCAACCGTGAATGCGTTTGATCCCATTCACGCTGGGTGGGTGTAATTAATATCAAACGCGGTCATGCTTAAAATATGCTACTAAAATGCCTATACGGTGGAAGTCTATGGCCATTTCCGCACTAGACTGTTGCAGTGCTATTATTCCACTTTCAACATCCTAGGGAATCCTGGGGTTTGCAGTTTAGAGAGGGGCCTCTGAGGCTGCAGTCTAGTGCGGAAATGGCCCTTGGGTCCATTGGTACTTATTTGCAGCTCGCGATTAGGAGATGGTCCTCGAAATGAGACCTGAAAAGTTACGCCGAGTCCCCGTGGTCCCAAAGCCACCCGCGCTCAACTTAATCTGTCCGCGATAGTTCACAGTCTCCGCGCAGAAAGCATGGAACCCTCCGACAATAAGCCGAGGGAGGCTGGCGGGCGCGCAGGGCGGGGGGGGTCTGGACGGCTGAAACTCCTACAGTGAGAAAAGTGCGGTGGAAGGAAAAGCCCAGGGAGGCGGCAGGGAGGTGGAAGATGCTGAGGGGATTCGGATCGCTCACCTGTCAGTGGCAATTCTCGTCGCCGTTGCACAAAAGCCCACATGGACAGCTGCATGTAAATCGCTTTGCCAGTGTGTCCCTGATGTCAACATGCTAAGCTGGAGCCTCAATCTTCTGGTGATCGGATTAGGAGTGGCTGCCAAGAGTTCTCTGGACGTGGGAGTCGCGCTCTCCCCCGCCTTGTAGCCTTTCCTGAACCATCTTTGGAATCGGATCGCTCGATCACGGGCCGTGGGGCTCTGTTACGGTGACGGTCTTTTCTCTGAGCGATAAGGAATTGCAAAGCAGAGGGTGACCTGTAGAAGGCAAGCCACGATGTCCTTTTTTGGTTTTCCAACCCGTTCTTCGGCCACCCGCTTCCTCCTTCAGTGAAGCCGCAGGCGACGTTCCTTGCCGGATTGCTTTGACAGGATCTTCCTCCGACCGCCCTCGGTTCGGGACATCTATGTGGCTCACGAGAGACCCGAACTACCTGGCTTCCCGCGGGAAAAGCACGTGATCTGTCTTCCTGAATGCCAAACAGCACTTCTTGGCGGGGGAAGCGAGGAGTTCGGAAGTCTTTCCAGTGCCCAAGGAGCGGAGAAGTGCTGGAAATCGGATCGCGTGAGACGCTGGTTGACTTGGGACACGGACGCGTCGTCCAGGTTGCTCTCACCCTCCAAAAAAGACGATGCTGTTGCAGTCCCTCATCAGATTGCTTCCCCGGGCCTTTTGCCGCTCAGTCTAGCCCGCCTTTCCCGCCTCCCGCTGCAAAACCGGCGAGGAAACGAATCACTTCTGTCTTCCCCCAAACTTCCCATCGCTGCCCTCGCCCGCATGCATGAGGCGGATGCGATGGGAAAGGAGGGAGGATGAAAACAACGTGCTCCTGGCAGGAATCGCCTTGGTTCCCAAATGCTAGGAAGCCCCGGAATCGAATTTAGCCTGGCTACCTGCTCCAATCTCTGGCCGAATATTAGTTTTATGCAAGTTGGGGCAGGACAGCTTGAAGCGTCAGGGAAGATGAGGGTGTTGTTTTTTTAAAGGTATACTTTGGATTGATGAAGAGAGGAGTTGAGATCTGGTGTAGAGCATAGGAGGGCTGATTCCTCTTGATCCTGTCGCTTTGGGTTGTGGATCGCTCGGAGGACATTTGGGACTGAGGCGAAAGAGTCTGAGTTGAGCGTCAGTGCAATGAAAGGTCTTCCCTCCCCCCTCCTCCAGGTTTCTGCCGGGCTTTGTGTTTTGTACGTGGAGGAAAGTTGCTTCAATATGTTCTGCCCTCGTTTTCTCCACTAGATCTCCACTAGATCATGTTACCCCGGGGACCCCCTTCCTTCTCGGCCCCTCAGGCGAGGAGGGCTGGTCCGCCTGTGTTTCCTTGAGGGCGTGAGGACAGCCGAAGCCCCCGCTGAGCGCCGAAGGCTTAGGAGAAGCGCTGGGGGCTTTCCGTCGCTCCGTCCCCAGCTGGGTTCCCCGTCCCTTGGAGTTTCCCCGTCTTCATGGATGCGGTTTTAGAGCTATGGGGGGAGGGGGGAGGTTGGCGTCTGTGGCTTTTGCTTTGCTGGGCCAGGCTGAGCTTGTGTCGGGGGTCTCCTCCCCTCTGCCTGTCCCCGCTGAGGCTCCAGCTGCCTTTCCCCGCCTGTCCGTGAGCCCCGGCGCCCCAGCAGAGCCCTTTTGCTCCTTGAGTTAAAAACTTCCGCACCCTCTGGGCGGGAAAAGCGGCCCGGCATTTCTGCTTCCCTCGGGAGGGGAGACGACGATGGTCCTTCTCTCGGCAGACGGGAAGGCCCTCGGGGAAGGCCGGAGCCCCGCCTCAGGGAAGCACCTCCAGCCGCCGCCTTTCGACCAAGGAGGGGGAGCCGAAGGGGCGACGGGGACTGAAGGGAACCCCACCGGCCGCGGCAACAGCGACGCTCGCCGCCCCCGCCGCCCGGGGCCCCGGAGCGGAGCGGGCCCCCAAAGAGGGCGCAGGTGAGGGGGACGACGGCGACGACTATGAAGACTTCGAGGACTTCTCGGAGCTCCCGGACACGCGGAGCATCGCGTCGGACGACTCCTTCTACCCGCCGCGGGCCGACGAGGACGACGAGGACGAGTGGTCGCTGGGCGAGTCGGAGGCCTCCGCCAGCCCGGAGCCGCTCTCCTTCTTCCGCGCCTGTTGCACCAACAACGTGGGGGTCCTGAGGGCGCTCATCCGCCAGGGGCCCGAGGAGGACGACGTCCGGGAGACGGACCGCAACAAGCGGGTGAGGGAGAAGAGAGGCCTCAGGCCCAAGCAGGGGCGGCGGGAAAGGCGGGAGAGAGGGGGCCTGGGGGAAGAGGCGCTCACGGCTCCCCTCCTGGCGCCCACAGTCGCCCCAGGCTCAGCCCTTCCCCTTCCCCACCCTGCGCTCCATGTCAGGGTTCACCTCGCAGGCATTAAGGCGCCCCTCAACCCTGAGTAGTAGCCCTTTCCTACCCTACCTGCTTATGGGACCTATGGTGGCCTGCCTGTCTTCCACACAAGGGACTCAAGGCCGCTGGGAGTAATAGAAACTAAAGGAAGAACGCCATAGAAACTCAGAACAAGACTCCTGGTTAGGCAAAAGGCCTAGTTTAAGAACGATGAAATGCACAAATAATAATAATAATAAAAAACCCACATTGTGGAGAAAAGCACAGCACCCAACTGGTAACAGAGTCTGCCCTCAGAAGCACCTCCGCTGCCCAAAGAAAAGTCTGCCTTAGAAAAGAAAAGAAAGAAAAACCACATTAATTGTTCGCCTTAGATAAGTATTTCACCAAAGTACTGGCTGATTCATTCAGACAGATATGTGAAATATGGGTAAACCATCAATTTTCCTGCTTTTTGGGCCCTGAATACCCTTTAGGTTAGGTGTAATGCTGCACATACACCAGAAGACACAACAGGCAACATTCCCTTCTCTAGAGCGCATAGTCCTTTGCTGTCATAGCATCCTGATCCATGCTCGGGACTTTTCTGGATAGCTGTAGGAGCACCAGAAGCTCTGTTCTACTGAGCCATTGATCTATCAAGCCCAGGGAGAGTCATTGGCAGTGGCTTTTCATGGTTTCAAGCAGGACTTGTTCCTGGAGATGCTGGGGACTGAGCCATACATTTTTTTAAAAGATTATTTATTTATTAGTTTTAATCTAATTCGTAGTCAGAATTGCATTCACAGTCAGAGAAATATACATTCAAAAAGAAAAAAAGAAAGAAAGAGCAGAAAGAATTTAAAACATCTAAAACTAAAACACAGAACTAACTAAGGTAAGAAAGACACTGAACACTAACTATGTAGAACACTAAACACTAACTTACTAAAGAGCTCTGATTCCCATGCCAAACTGTAAGGTGTGTGTGTGTGTATAAATATATAAATAAAAGTCAAAGTTTGTTTGTCTGTGTCAGGCAAAGACCTCATATGATTGGCTGCCTAAGAAGATTCTATGGAATTCTGAGGTTTGCAATTTAGGGAAGGGCCTTTAGAATTCTCATCCAGAGAGCTCTTGGGCCTCAGTCAATTGTATCTGTCTTGAATAGGCTAGTTGCTATGGAGATGAGGCCTAGCAGCAAGGAGGAGTGCAGTGTATTCCCTCAGGAACCCAACCTCTGTATGTTAATAACTCTGAATGCAGAGTGGATTGGGGAGTATGGGGAGAAAATATCTTCTGTCAAAAATCTCAGCAATATAAAATGCATGGTTAAGTACTTAATAGCCTGATCCTGTAAATCTGCATGAGTAAATTGTTCTTTATGCCACAAGAGCTAAAGCAGCATCCTATATTTAGTGGGTAGCAATATCAATATACTTGTCAGAAAATTATCATGATCTGTGTTAAGAAATATTTCTTGTTTGACTACTTGGGCCATTCATGCTGCTAGAGAAATAAGATTCATAGTTGTTGGATCTTTCTCTATCCAATATAACAAAGATGGATAAATCAAGAAGGTATCTAGTTATCTAGTCAAAATGCCAACCAACAAGTGAATTGTATAGGAATTCTGGATAGTGTTGGTTGTGTTTAGTTTTAGTCATTCCAAAAAACTGGATAGGCATTGTTATTAGACATTTCCCAACATATTGTGTCTATTCAGAAGTAAATCCTATTTCGTTAAAATGAGTTTACTTCCCAGCAGAATATTGTAAATATGCTTTGGTCTTACACATTCATCTTCAAATTAGTCATTATAGTAATTATCTAACTGTTCCTTAGCCAGCCAATCAGTCAGCTTACACTTCTTAACATAGTTGCAGGGTAGTGGATTGTAATCTTAGGAGCAGATGAACCTTCCATTTCAGGTACAGACACATGATTTGGGGTGGGTGAAAATGAGATGCGCGCACACGCACACACACACACCATTTTCTTTGTTCATTTCTACTTATATTGGATATTATTAGCACGGGGGCATGGTAGCATTGTAGTATTTGACACCTCATTGGAACCTTGGGTTAGATAAAGAGGTATGTCAATTAGTTTTGCAGTCTTCCTTAAAAGTCTGGGTCTATGTTTTGGGATGAGTCTACAGTTACTATAAAGGGGACACTCCTAGTTTCTTATTTATTTCTGAGTGCCTTTGGGAATTACAGATATTGAAGCGCTATGCTTTGAAGGAGGGGCAGGCAAACTTTTCATAACTAAAGACTGAATTCCTAGATGAGGAAATAGTCAGGGAAGGCAGAAACCTGTTGGTGGGAAGCCTCTCCCCACACATTTACACAGACACATAGAGCCTGTTAGTTGCATCAGAACAACATGTTTCCTGCTGTCCAACTGATAGGTGGGCAGCACATAAAATGGATGAGACATTATAGGCCCACATGCATTACCTAAACCACAGATGGTTGACCTATGCTTTATAGCAGGGAGACTGCCAAGGGCTTAGGGGGCATTTTTGACCCCTGAAATGTCCAGGCAGCCTCACTGTTGCAGGTAGTGTGAACAGAAGTGATATCATATTACACCAAGTTTCATTTTTGGCCTTTTTTGGAGGGGGAGATGAGTGGACAATTTAAATCAATTTAACCATTAGTATTTCAAAACAGCTTCCACTGATGGTAAACACATGGTTGAGAATCTCATGTCTCAGTGTTTGAGTTATAGCAGAATAGGTGGAGACAGTGAAGCCCAGGGAGAAAAACCTGGAAAATTTTGGATTTTTTCCCCAGAAGTCCTTTTTTTTCTGGAAAAAAAAAAAAGAGAGAGTAATTTTCTTTTAGAATGATGAATGAAATGTTTAAGACATATTTAGTGGGAGGACAAAGGGGCAATGGTGGAGACAAGATGGCTCTGGCATGATAGGAGGTATATTAACGAGCTTCTGTATCTTTGTGTTCCCAGCCTTTTCCATTCTGTCTTGATTGTTTGGTCTTTTATTTTGTTATTGCAAATAACCATGGCAAAACCTTCATATTTTGTGGTGGCTTTGAGTTATTTTTGACAATTTTGATGATTTTTAAAAATTTGATCAATCGGTGGGCTTCAGAGGGGCATTTGAGGACCAAAAAATGGTAGCTCCATGGGCTATACTTTCCCCATCCTTGCTTTATAGTTGCACCCCAACAAAACATTTAACTTGAAAGTGATGGCTCTGATGTCTTTCAAAGCAGGGCTTTTGTCTGGGTACCAAATTCCAACTTGGAATTTGATTCTGGGTAAGATTATTATGAGCTATGATTTCACAGAAACTCATGTGATTGCTGCAGGTCTACTCTCATGCAAACAATCAAACCTCTTGGGGTATACATTTTGCTCCAAATCATTTTCACCTTCATTTAATACACATACAGTGGCCCCTCTACTTTTGGGATGGTTTGGGATGCAGAACCCTCACAAAAATGGAAAAACTATGAATAACTCTCCCATGCGATTCCCCTCCTATTCCCTTTCAGGGGGCCCCTCCCATTCTCTTGTCTTTTGTGCACTAAGGCGAGAGGCAAGGGACTGGGAGGGGGAGATCTGGAGGGAAGAAGGAAGGCTTGCGCAAGCCTTCCCTCTTAATTCCCTTGCCTTTTGCCTCCACATACATTCTCAATGCTGCAGCCAGAGGCGAAGGGGGCTCTGGGGGGAAGAAGGAAGGCATGCCTGTGCCTCCTCCCATTCCATTGCCTTTTGCCTTGGTGTGAGTTCTCAGCACCAGAGCCAGAGGCAAGGAAATGGGAGGAGGAATTCCAGAGGGGAGAAGGAAGGTGTGCACATTCGTATACACACACACACACAACATTTCCTTTTGTCCAAGCGCTTGCCTTTATTCTCTGCACCCAGCAAAGTGCAATGGAATGGGAAGAGGAGAATGGGGGAGAAGGCATGTGTGTGCCTTGCAAATAATCAAATTTGCAAAGGTCAAACCTGCAAATTTGGAGGCAGGACTGTACTAAGAAGTTGGGCTATTGGCTCATGGACTATTGACTCTTTTGTATAAGAATAGCTAAAGAATGGCTTTCAGGCAGAAAATGGCAGGAAAGAAGATGGGTGGAACAGAAGATGGCAACACAGCATCTCTGAGAATTGTAGGCTTGGCCACAAAGCAAAACAGTAGTACGTTAACTAGCAACAGTTAAGGAAAATAACGGAGCAGCCATTATGTGGGACTGGAATATTATGAGTAGCAGCATAGAGCGGGAAAGAGAGAAGAAGAAGCCACTGGGAAATGGCTACTAAGGAAGGTGACGTGGCAGCAATAGTTGGGGGCTGGAAGCTACTTGCTGTAGCAAGAGTTATGACTCTTTGCTTTAAGGAAAATTTTTGTCTGTTAGGAGAATCTTTGTTTTTTGTGTTATCCTTTGTCTATTGTCCTGTTATCCTTTGTCTATTGTCCTGGAAAATCTTTGTTTTTCCTGTTATCCTTTATCTGTTGTCCTGGAAAAATTCTTTGACTGTTAGTCTGAAAGCTTATTAAATGCAAGATATATGCCCATCAGGATCACCTTCTAAAATAATTTATTACTCAGGTAATATTTTTTGCATCATAACCAGTGAGATCAGAATTTTTGTATGTCCATAACTATTGGGACTGTTTTTCTTCTTGTAGCACCTCTGGTGGTTAAAAAAAACATCTTTTTGTGTAGATGCACATTATTTGATCTTGAATATTTGGGAAAAAATCTTTGACAAATTATGATCCAAGGGGATAAAATTAATGAAGCTGAAAAAGCAATGAATGTTTACTATTCTGTCTGTCCATGTATACACTGAACAAAACACACGCATACATGGAGAAAAATAGTTCTTTGAAGAGTGAAAAGTAAAAAATAAAACAATATTTAATTGGTTTTTCAGACCACTTCCCACAATATATAATACTCAGATATTATATATTGATAATACCATGAACACTAACTACAAGCAAACAGCTTAACAAGAGAGAAGAATAAGATGACATATTGTTGTTGCAGAAGACACTACTTAAAATATCGCAGAGATCAATCAATGGCCTGCAAAATATTTTTAGGAACACTTGCAGATATTTACACACAAATAGAATTCTCAGTTTACCTTAACACAAGGAATAGGCTTGCTAATAAGCAGAAAGTGCTAACCTTTATTGCATTTTTTTCTTTTCCAGTATCTTCCAACATATATACTTTGAAATGGAGGATGTCCTGAAATTTAAAGATGCCTAAGAGTCCTTAAAATAGTGTTTTGTCATTTATTTCACTAGACTAGGAATGGCAAGATAAATGCCACAGCTGCTAAAATTTAAGATGTTCCATAGGTAACATTGTATTGTGCTTTTAAAATGTTGTATGCTTCCCTGGATACTGTGGTCCTTTTCACACCCCATTTTCCATGTGAAATGGCCATGGGAGCGCCACGGGATCATGAGGACAGTTCTGCATGACATTCTCGCGATTGCGCAACAATTGAGGCTTATATCATTTTCAGCTCTTTACCGAAAATGACCCACGATTGCACATTCCTCCCGTGTCCCTCCTGGACTTACCTGGTGTGCAGAACCTCAGGAAGCACGATGGCTGTGCTTCCTCCCCCAGCGCAACCTGGGAAAGTACCCAGCTGCCCTGCAGAAGGAAGGGGGGAGCTATCACACTTCCTTCCATCCAGCACAGAGCTGGTGTGGAGGGAAGTGCAGGGGACGCAATTCCCTCCCGCAAGAGACTTTTCGCCCGATTCCCGTGTGATGGCAGCGAGAAAAGGTAAGGTGCGAAAAGGGCCTATGTTGGATGAAAGACGGGATGTTAATTAATTAGTAAACGTTTAGTGCACATTAGGTAACTGACTTTTTCTTGTGTGTATATTTGCCTCCAAACTGCCTGTTGACTTATGATGACCCCATGAATTTCATAGGTTTTTTCCGTAGGCAAGAAATACTCAGAGATATTTATTGGTCTTCCCAATATTGTTCTTTTAGATATGCTCTCCAACAAACTCTGGGCCTTATGAGCTGGCTGTATGAGAGGACTGGAAGAAACAGTGCCACTTTTGCATCAGATTCCTATCTGATTGGTTGGGTGTGTATATTCTCCACAGGGCCAATGGCAGTCCCCAGCTGAAATAGACCAGTAACTAGGAACAATTCATAGTTAAACTGCATTCCCTACTGCCACTTGTAATTGTTTTCTTCCAATGAGTTTTCTCAGCGAGATGAGGGTTTTTAAGAAGAAGTTTGCTGCATGCTGATGTTCTCAGACATATGGTAGTAATGTACTGTATTGTATTTAGCTCTTTATCATTTCCTGTTTACAACTGTATATGAGATACAAATTAAATATTTAGATATGTGATTTGGTATTGACTTAGCTGGATTACACCACTTCAGAAAAGGTGTTTCAGATGTGAATGCTCCCCTATGTAAAGCAAATATGGCAGAGTGAAATGTAAGCTGGAACCATCTTACTGACATCTATGGTAGCTTTCCACTGATATTGTACTACTAACATATAAAGTGATCACAGGAAAGAATTCAGGGCTATTGATGTCTTTAAGATAAACAGCAGAAATCTATACAAATTTTCACTGTGAGTTTCATTGTAGGCAAAAGTAGTTGATCAAATACTTCTTAATTCCACATTCTCCAGTGCTCTCAGCTTTGGCAATACCAGTTGATATTTAGTAAGGACATGCACAGAGTAGCCTGCTTCCACTGATCACCAGTGGCCCACAGAGGCAAATAAATTAAGATATTTTTACAGACAGAGAACTGGCATCCTTTTTGAGTTCTGTTTACTAGATGGAAGTCAAATCAATATGCTAAAGAAAGGTTTGTACAGATTATATAGCAGCAGAAAATTTTCCTGTTCAAAATTTTCCAGAAAACCCATGTCACTCCTACTATATAACCATGAAAACCCTTAGTAATGTACAAAATCTAATTAACAAATCCTAGAAAAGCTACTATGAAACAAGCACTCTGCAGTATCTGAAGATGAGTTAAATTGAATCCCATTCATCTTAGGGGTGGCCAGTGGTTCAAGGAGTGGTGGACTTCCTCCTTCCTGGTTGGACCACAGACTGCTGGTAGTTCAGTCTACATGAATAAAAACAACTGATGGAGGTTTCAGTTCCAAAGTATACTTCTTCATTTGAAATTAGATAATTCTAGGGTAATTCTTAAAATCAGTAGAAACATTACAGACTAGCAGTAAAGTTAGTGTCAGTGTGGTATAGCTGTTTGAATATTTGACTAGGACTCAAGGAGACCAAGGCTCAGATCCTTGCTCAGCCTTGGAAACCCACTGTGTGACCATGGGCAAATCTCTCAGCCTAAGAGGAAGTTAATGGCAAATGTCCTCTGAGTAAATCTAGCCAAAAAAAACCCCTAGGATAGGGTCACCATTACTCAGAGTTGAGTTGAAGGCGTGTAACAGGAAAACAATGCACTTCTGTATTAGTGTACTCAGAATTAAGACCCATTGTTAACATTTAGTAGAAAATGCTCATATGTATTGTAACCTGATTGTTAAGACTAAAATGACCGTATGTGTATAAATCTATATATGCTGATACCCTGTGAGTTCATTTGCATGCAAATACAGAGTTAGCACTGTTGATTATAATACTGACACCAAAGTTCATATTGTAGTGACACTTTTCATAGACCAGCCAAAAAGCCACTAAAATCTCAATGCACTCAAGTTTGACACTTGAGTTGCTGAATCAGGCAGATATTTTAAAATATATGAGGGAGGGAGAATGATGATGTTAGAGTCATGTAGTGTGCAAATTGCCTCTAGATGTAAGGGAGGAAGAGTCCTGCAACTTCATAGCTTAAGCTAATCAGGACCCTCCCCCATAGCCCTAGGTTTCCAGTTTACAAGAGGTGCAATACAAAGACCCCCCCCCCAATAATGTTTGGTTATTCATTTGAGAATATCCTCCTCAGCTTCAAGTCTGCCTCCATCTGATGCATAATTCACAGGTCAACATTTGAAGAGAGAACAGTTAGTTCTCCAGGTATCCAGGAAGGTAGCCTCTATATTGTCTAGCCTGAAAATAACTTTAGGTGCTCGATCAGGCAAAGGAAGCCAATATGTGCACACTTAACCATTTTTTGAAGGAAAATCTCTCAGAAAAGATCTATTTCAAGATGGCATCAGATCCTCTAGTCAGGAATCCCACTACTGAGCAGCCAAACTAGGTATTCTTTCAGTCATACAAATGCTACCATGTCTATGTTAACCCCCCTCCCCAACCCCACAATAATCTTGGTGGACTAGCTTTTGAAACAATTCTTGAAATCATTTCTTCACCAGGCGAAGATGTTCAAAAATATGTTGGTGGGAGAAGGAAGAATTATGAGTCATATAGTCTGCATGTTGTCTGGAATGTGTAATTAATTTTGCTGATGGGTATAAGACGAACAGGTTGCTTACCTGTAACTGTAGTTCTTCGGGTGGTCATCTATGCCCTCACACACTAGGAGCTTTTGTGCATGTGTGGTAGTGTTCGGAAGATTCTAGAGCTTAGTAGCTTGGTGGGAACCCCTCCCCCATGCCGGTACTGTGCATGCTCCTCCCACCGAGCAACGGTCACTCCTCAGTTCTGTAGTCCGCCGTAGAAACACAGGGACCTAAAAAAGAGGGGAAGGCAGGGCGGGTGTGTGTGATGGCACAGATGACCACTCGAAGAACTACAGTTACAGGTAAGCAACCTGTTCTTCTTCTTCGTGGTCTCTGTGCCTCACACACTAGCTTACCAGTTGGATGGTGGGTCAGGTCCTAGAGAACGGAAGCCAACACCTCACGTCCAAACCAAGCATCTCTGCGGGACTGGCAGTGGAGCCTGTAGTGGCGCACAAAGGTCGATGGTTGAGGCCAGGTCGCCACATGGCAGAGTTCATGCAAGTCAACTCCTCGTAGGAGGGCTGCAGATGTCGCCATGGCTCTGGTGGAGTGAGCCCGAAGGAAGGCTGGCGGAGGCTTCTTGGCAAGCTCATACGCCAGCTGTATAGTCTGTACCACCCATTTAGAGAAGCGCTGGGTGGACACCTTGTGGCCCTTTAGACACCTGCCATAGCACACAAAAAGGTGCAGAGTCTGTCTGAAGGAGGCAGTCCTGTCCTTGTAAAAAGCCAAAGCCCGATGTACATCCAAGGAATGTAGGGACCGCTCCAGCGGTGTCATCGGGAGTGGAAAGAAGGTTGGCAGGATGATGTCCTGGCTGAGATGGAAGTTGGACACCACCTTCGGTAGAAAGGAAATGTCCGGCCGAAGGACCACCTTGTCTTTGTGAAAGACGAGGTAGGGCTCGTCTGATCGTAAGGCTGTCAGCTCCCCTGCTCGCCTGGCCGAAGTGACAGCCACCAGGAAGGCAGTCTTTATCGTAAGCAACCTGTCGTCAGCAGTCGCCATGGGTTCGAAGGGCGGCTTTGTCAGCTGCGATAGCACCAGGGATAATGACCACAGCGGTAGCGGCGGCAATACCACAGGGTATAGGTGCTGTAGGCCCTTCAAGAACTGCTTGACAGTACCGTCACGGAAGAGAGCTGCCGACGGGGATCGTGGAGGTTGATATGCCACGATAGTGGTGAGATACACCTTCAAGGATGGGAAGGCCAAGCCCTGCTGTCGAAGGTGCAAAAGAAAGTGGAGCACGGTAGGCAGGTTGACAGGTGATACCGTCTCCCTTCTGTCTTCAGCAAAGGCCACAGAACGCCGTCACTTGTAGTGGTAGTTGCGACGTGTCGCCTCCTTCCTGGCCGCTGTCAAGACATTGCTGATGATGGGGTTGGCTATAGCAATATCCTCCAAGCATGGAGGGCCAAGAGCAGCAGGTCTGGGTGGAGTATGAGGCCGTCGGAGTGGGACAGCAGGCCTGGCGTCGACGGGAGCCTGAGAAGTTGGTCGCGCGCGGCCTGAAGCAGGGGCGCGAACCAGTGCTGCCTTGGCCAGTATGGGGCTACGAGGACAACGTCTGCTCGGTCGGTGAGGATCTTCGATATCGCTTGGCTGAGGAGGGAGAATGGAGGGAACGCGTATAGGAGACCCTCGTTCCACCGGAAATGGAAGGCGTTACCGATGGAGCCCCGATCGTGACCGGCCCTCGAACAGAACCGACGGCACTTCACGTTCTTGCTGGTGGCGAAGAGGTCAATGGTTGGCTGGCCCCAGCAGTCGTGGATCATCTGGAACACTTTGTCGGAGAGGGACCACTCGTGGTGGCAAGAGGTGTCCCTGCTGAGTGCGTCCGCTGTGGTGTTTTCCTGCCCGGGCAGGTGAACAGCCACTGGATGGATCTGTAGAGGAACGCACCAGTTCCAGAGATCGAGGGCTATGTTGAGTGCGTCCCTCCTTGCCTGTTTACATAGCAGACCGCCGTTGTATTGACCATCAGGATCAGAACCGTGCGGCCCATCACGAGATGGCAAAATGCCCTCAGAACTTTCCAGATGGTGAGCAGCTCGAGGGCATTGATGTGGAGGACGGTCTTGTTGTCGACCCACTGGCCTCGGACTCTGAGATCGCCGCAGTGAGCTCCCCATCCAAAGAGGGAGGCGTCCGTCATCACCATGACCTGGGGAGTCACCTCCCGGAATGGCATTCCCGACAGGAGGTGGTCGTAGGACTGCCACCATAGCAGGGAGGGACGACCCTGTAGAGGTAGTTGTAGTTGCATACTCTGGTCGTCTAGCAGGCTTGAAGGCTTGGATGAACCAGTGCTGGAGAGGCCTTGCACGGAGCCTGGAGAGGTAGGTCATGGTGGTGGTGGAAGCCATGTAGCTGAGGAGCTGCTCAATTCTCCTGGCTGACATCGTCGGGGCGTTGTAAGCTGCTAATACGGCTCGACATAGTGTCCATGCCTGGTCCATCGGCAGGTAAGCCCTGGCCGATGTCGAGTCCACCGATGAAGTGTGGCACCGATGAAGTCCAGCACCCTCGCTGGCTCGAGGTGGGACTTCATCGGGTTGACCTGGAGGCCGAGGCGGGTCAGAAGCATCAAAGTCCCGTGTATGTCGTCGTAGATTTTCTGTCTGAAGGACGCCACCAACAGCCAATCGTCTAGGTAGGGATAGATGGAGATGCCCTTCGTCTGCAGGTATGATACCACTGGGGCCATCCATTTGGTAAAGACCCTTGGCATGGTCGACAGTCAGAAGGGTAGCACCCTGTACTGGTAACAGGTGTCGTTGACTGCGAATCGTCTGTGCTGTGGGCGGATAGCGATGTGGAAATAAGCATCCTGAAGACTGATGGAGGCGAACCAGTCCCCTCGACGAAGGAAAGGTAGGATCGAGGATAGCGTAACAATCTTAAACCTTTTGGGGCGGATGTAGTCGTTCACCCCTCTGAGGTCTAGGATGGGCCGCAGGGTTCTACCTGTCTTCGGTACCGTGAAATACTGAGAGAAGAAACCGGTGTTTTTGGCTGAAGACAGAAGTCGCATGATCGCCCCTTTCTGAAGCAAGGACTGGATCTCTTCCAGCAGAACCGAACTAGCCGGGGTGGAATAGTAGATGCCTCGCAGTGGAATATCTTGAAATTCTATGGCGTAGCCAAGACAGATGATGGAAAGCACCCAAGAATCCGTCGTGACTCGACGCCACTCGGCGAGGTGTCTGGCCAGGCTCGGTTGATCTTGAAAGGTTGCTGGCAGGCTGAAGTTTGGGTGCGGTGGCGACCTGTGAAGGCCATCAAAAGCGGGACTTCGCCTTGGAGGACTTCTTAGATGACGAGGCCAGGCGTCTTCTAAAGGATCTCTGGGCCGAGGAGGCGGTGGAAGACCGGGACTGGCCGGAGTGTGTGGACCGCTGTTGGAAGGAGGAGACTGAGGATCTGCGCCACGACTGGCGCGAGCCAGAGGACGACGGACCTGGTATGGTTGATTTATCCCCATCTTCTTGGCGGTCAGACGCGCCTTGACAATGGAGTCCATGGTCTTGTCAGTCACGGAGTTGAAGAGCCCCTGGCCGTTGAAGGGGAGGTCTTCGTTCCGCCTTCGGCTGTCCTCCTGTAGTCCTGACGACCGCAGCCAGGCATGTCGGTGTAATGCGACAGATTCCACCATCACCCTAGAAGCAACCTCCACGGTGTGCTTCGAGGAGATGATTTGCTGATTGGCTATTGCCACAGCCTCGTTGTAGAGTTGACTGGCGGTTGGGCGATTCTCCTCCGGGAGGCTGGCCAGGAGAGGGGCGAAGCTGTCCAAGCTGTTCCGCAGGTAAGCTGTGAGGCAAGCCTGCGTGTTGGACACCCTGGTGATGAGCGAAGAGGCAGTGTAAAACCTCCTGTCAAAGGTGTCCAACTTCCGACCCTCCCAGTCCGGTGGTGTGGTGTGCACCCTGTTGCCTCCCTTGGTCTGGGCGAACTCGACCACGATGGAATTTGGTACTGGATGACTGAAGAGGAAGTCCGCCTTCTCCTTCTGTGTCTGGTACAGATGTTCCAGATGGTGGGGTATAGGCTGGGCAGACGCCGGTTTGGCCCAGGGCTGTTTAAGGGCCTTCATGAGTTTTGGCAGTATGGGAAGCGGAGCGGTGGATGGCTGCCAAGTTTCCATGTACTGGAAGACTGGATCTTCCTCTTCCGGCTCTGGTTCCGCAACCTTCAGTCCGAGGGTCGCCGCCATATGGAGGAGTATGGCGGAGAACTACTGGACATCCTCTGGCACAGACTCCGGTACCGGGTCCCTGAATCCCAGAGGAGGTGATTCATGGGACGCTGGGTTCGAGTCCTCTGACTCCGTCTCTGAGTTATAGGTCTGGGAAAATGGCGTCAGAGACCTCTCAGCAGACCATTCAGCAGACCTGTCCCTGGATGTACGCCGGGGAGACCGGTGTACTGGCACTGTTAGAGTCACCACCATCACTGCAGACGTGGTTGCCGTTGTCGTTGAGGTCCGGGGTGCCGCAGAGGAGGTCACTGGGATGACAGTGGACCGCACCCTCTTGGTCGCCTCAGTCACAGTCGTAGCTGGCCGCATCGCCCGTGTCGAGGTGGTTTCGACAGGGCACGTAGCGGTAGACATGACTCTTGGGGGAGATGACACGGCCCGATAACGTGGCGAAGGCTCCTGAGATCTCCGATAGCAAGGAGAAGGCAAGCGGCTGAGGGATCACTCATACCGATGGTCCTCCCTGGTCGGCGAGCAGGACCGCCTATAGGGCACCCAGTGCTGGGTGTCAGGGTGGTACCGGTCCCGATATGATGGTGAATGGGAGCGGTAAGACATCGGATATTCTCTCCATTCGGACTTTCGCGCGCACCAGGCAATATGTGAGGCCGAGGTGTAATGCGAGTCGGAAGAGCAGCGGGAGTGTGGTGGGTCGTCACACACTCTCGGTGCCGCAGTGATGGCGGCCTGACTCTCTGCTCTGGGGAGCGGGATTCACTTCTGCCTGAGGCTGAGCGGTGCCTGGGCGAAGGCCGGTGGTGTGCCATCACATCCTCCCATTGGTCCACCGATCTACGGTGACTTGGCGGGAGCTCCACCGCCGTCAAGACAGGCGGCTCTTCTGAGGGCAGAACCTCCATGGCTTGCTCCTCATCAGATAGCTCGAGAACCTCACCAGGTTCCGACAGCTCCCCTAGGTCTTCCGGAAGCTGGGTCGGCGGTGGTGTTGGAGGACGAGTCTCCTGAGGTGGGGAGCGCCGTTTCTCCTTTCTCCTCTTCTTCTTTTCCCTCTCCTTCTCCTTCTCCTTTCCACTCTCAGAAGCAGGGCTCTTCTTCTGCGCTGCGGTCAGTGGCCTAGGTGACTCAGAGGCTTTTGCAGCCGTGGGGATCCCTTTCGATGTCTTGGCCACTGCCGACAACTTGGGGATCCTCGGAATTGCAGAGATGGGCGTTCTTGATGCCGGTACTGAGCCCAGTACCGACAAGGTGGACGGCACGGCAGCCGCCGATACCGTCGATGGTAAAGCTGCTCTCAGAGTCTTGGACATGGTAGCATGTGGAGGTTTGTCCCTTGCCCTCAACGATTGCTCCCAACAATACGACTTCAGTCGTGAAGAATGATTCTGTAGGGTTTGGGAGTGTACTCCCGGAAAATTGGGCAAGACCTGGTGTTGTGGGTCTCACCCAAGCAAAAGAGACACTCTGAATGTTTGTCGGAAAGAGCGACTTTCCGCCCGCACAACACGCACTTTTTAAAGAGTGCAGACATAGAATGAAGAGGAGAAAAGGTTGAGGAGAGCTTTGAAAAAGATAAAACGATGAAGAAAAGGGGAGAAGGAGATCCAAAATTACCAAGTCCAGTCCGAAATCCAAAGACGAAATCAAAACCAAGCCAAAAGTCCAATAAACGCCAAGCTGAAGCAGGAAAAAATGAAGCAACAAGCCAAGAACCTTCTGTTCGCAACAGCAGACAAGAAAGAACTGAGGAGTGACCGTTGCTCGGCGGGAGGAGCATGCACAGTACCGGCATGGGGGAGAGGTTCCTGCCAAGCTACTAAGCTCTAGAATCTTCCGAACGCTACTGCATATGCGCAAAAGCTCCTAGTGTGTGAGGCACAGAGACCATGAAGAAGAAATAGTAGTTATTCAAACAAGCCATCATATGAGAAAGAGTCTGACATGCATGCATAGTAACATTGATGATATTCATAAAAGGGTGAAATTATTTTCAGGGGAGAAATTAAATATTATAAACAGATTTAGGATCATTTAGGAGCTTACAAAGAAAACTAGTGGGTACACAAGAATATGGGAGCTTGGGTAAAACTGTGCTTATTTTGACAACTAATGTCAAAACAGTACAAGAAAAGAATTTTCACAGTGGAATGAAATAATGGCATATACAGCCTAATATATATGTAATTAGTATATAATTAATGTAAAGGAAAAATGTCAATAGCAAAGCAACACAGCCACTCCAATTCCTGTATGACAATGTCATTAAATGTTTGGGTTTTTTACAGACCTCAGGCTTAGTATCTAATTCTTACTCGTCCAGTTCTGCTGTTCATTGGCTTAATTCAGTTAATGCACCAGGAAAAAGGACCACATAGAGATTTATGAAGCTTGGAATAATAATCTGAACTAAAACACTGTTCAGATTATTTACCCTCAAGTATTCTGGTACCCTCTCATCCTGGTTATTGGCCATATACAGGTGTAACTAAAAGCTTGATTTTGGCCTGTGTTCCATCTCTGCTACAATCTTGTACTCAATCCACCATAATCTAAATCTACTGTGATCTTTACTAAAAATAGAATATGCAAAGACTTTTTTTCTTGGCTTAGTAAGCTTACATTTCACAGTGAATATAACAGTAGCTGCTTGTAAGACAAGAAAGGTGATGGAAAATGACATCTGGTGAGAACATAGATGCAGTGATTACTTTTGATATTAGCATCCATTCAATTTATTTTTTACACACACACACACACACACACACACATGAGGATATACAGAAATAGAGCAATACTTTTGGTTGAAACACTTGGTTTACAGAATTAATCATAATGTTCTTTAAGGAAATTTGACAGTACACAAAATAAAAATTACATGCAAGGACAAGTTCACTTTTGTCTCTCATAGGTATATATTACAATGCTTAGCTTAACTTCCTACAAAAGTGAAGTGGACAGCTTTTGCCCAGGTGCAGCTAGATGGTTAACCAAGCTCAGCAGATTCAAGGCCATAAGTAGTAGAAGCTGTCAGACAAAGTTCAGCTGCAGCATTCTGAGACAGCTGCATATTTTTTTTTCCAGTTGCTTGGTGTGCATTATTTGCTTGAGAGGGATTCTAAAAATAGAAAACATTTTACAGTATAACTATTTTTTTAGCCACTGAAGGGATAATCTATCCAAAATTAAGCATTTTTAAAAATTTTGCAGAGAAAGTTAATCAGTTAATCAGTTAACTTTGGTTGGGTTTTGTCTATAAGTTTGAAAAAAATAATTTGGTTATGAAAAGCAAATACTAAAATTAATATAACTAGAGCTGTGATATACCTAAGGACATAATGAGAGCCATGCCAAATCACACCAAAGCCCCATCTAATTCACTGTTCACACAATGGCAAACCAAATGCTGATGGGAGTCTCATCAGTAGGACATCAGTATAGCAACAGCTTCCCGCTTGCATTCTCCAGCAACTAAAATAGAGAGGTATACTGTCTCTGAAACAGGAGGTGGTATATACTTTTTCTGATTGGAGCTAGTGATGGTCATAACCTCCTTGTAAACATTTGTGATAGGGATGCTCTTAAAGCTCTATTGCATTTTTAAAATATTATTTTAAATATTACCTTGCTGTGAACAGAGCAAGCTATATATAATTTTCTAAGTGAAGACATATTTGAATATACCTTCAGTTTTTTACTCCCTGGGGAAGAAGTCTCTTTTTAAAACGTGAAGTTGTCAGTGAGTTTTCAGTCTTAGCATTAAGCTTGTTAAAATAGTTTGTCATGTAAGAATTTTGTAATCAAGAAACTTTCAAACTTACAGAACTTTCATATTGAACTGTGTTTAGTATTTTAAATCAATGGTCCTTCTGTAGAATAAAATAGATTATTTATCTATAAGTACTGTGAGAAGGGACTAGTGCCCTGTTACTAAGTGTAGATACTACTGGTAAAAAAAAAATAAAAAAATAAAGATCTGTGTGTGAAACATACTGTCTGGAAAAGCATCTTCAGTGAGAGCAATCCGTACCTTGAAGTGGAGTTATGCACATGGTTTCTCATTCTTAAACTCAATTGGATGCAGGAAAAGTTCCCCCTACACCTCAAAACACATACAGAGACCTATAATCCCAACATTTTATTTGTCTTTACAATAGTTTTTAAGAGAATGCTAAAACATCTAAATGTCCTATTATTACAGGCTGGAAAAAGACTTCAACCGTAGACTTTTCTTTCCACTTCATTTGAGCTTCTTTTTTATTTGAACAAACACCCAATTTTCTAAGTCTGTAAATCAAGGGGCGTATTAAAAGTGTTCCCATATGAAACACAACTTTAGGAAGTGAATACTTAAAAAATCATTCTCAGAGATCCAAAATCCATGTAGAAAAAGCCAGGAAGATCAGTTTTAAAAACAGCAAAAAGAAAAGCACATTTTTAAATGATTAGACATGAACTGCAAGCCTAGTTAGTAAGTTGGTTATTGAGAACCAATGTGCTATAGAGACCAAGTTTCAGTTCTCTGCTTGGCCATGGAAACTCACTGGGTGACTTTGAGCACATCACAGATTCCTAGTCCCAGAAAACCCTGTGATATGGTTGCGTTAGGGTCACCATAAATCAGAAACGGCTTGAAGGCACACAACAAGAACAACAACAACAACAACAAACTGGTTATCTATATTGAGTCAAATTTTGAGTAAAAATATTCTGAGGTGGTATTTATGGCCCTTTCCACACGATGTAGTCACTGTGTAGCTGCAACAGCTTGAGGAGGCGTGCATCCACATGACGTCGCTATTAAGTTGATGTTAAGTTGCTGGTGCATCTTTGCATGTTGCTAAAGTGTCATATTTGAGCAACGGAAAAATGCGTTTTCACTCCCTGAGACTGCTTCTACTACGTTTCTGCAACTACATGCGGAACTGTTGAAGTGCATTCTCGCAGTGCGGGCCCGGCTCGGTACACATAGCGTCATGTCTGCAAAGGGACATCCTTCCCAAGATTTTTTTTAAAAAAGGGATCCAATGAAATGGGCTGGGGTGGGCCATAGGCAGAGCAGGAGAGTGGTGACGAACGCTGTAGCGTGGAACGAGAAAGCAGTCTTCGCCGTCTCAAGTGGAGGACAGTGTAGAATGCTGTGTCGCAGAAACATCACAGAAACGCAGCCATAAACTCCGCTCCTATGACGCCATGAGGCGTTTCTGCCATCTTGTGCGGAAAGGGCCTATGTTTTGCATGCTATATACATACTATTTATTACATTTTAGATTAAAATTATTCTGTTATCTGTAACATAAAACAACTTCACATTGCTCCTTTGGTGTGATCTTGTGATTAAGCAGAAGAATATGTAGATTTAGTGTGTCTCATGTGGAACGCTTCGAATGAAAGTCATAAATTTATTGTTTTCATTCACAAGCTTTCTATAATCCTAAAACTGGCCATTCTTACATTATGCAAATATTTTTAATTATGCTAACATTAATTTTTGGCAGATTATTGTTTTATGAACAGTCTTAATCCCCCACTGTCCTACAAAATGAGGACACCAGTTCTTTTGGATATGTATTGTTTTATTTCTGCATGAACAGCAATCTGTTGGGAATGATTAACATTTCACATCTTAAAAAGATTAACTTTTCAGTAATGAAGAACCATCATGCTTAGCTAAACTGCCATAAATTACTAAATTTGCTAACTCAGAAGTGGTAGGTAATGGGCACTGTGGATTAAATGTCCCATATCAATTAAAACTGTATTGTCACATGTTTAAGCGTTTGTGAAAGATTTATACAAATCAGCATATTTATCTTTAGTGTTCAGTATAAATGGAAATAATCAGGTAGACAGTTTCAGGGGTGAAAATGGAATGTCATAGAGCTGGCATAATGATCATACTTTTGTGACCTGTTTCTGACTCCTGCTGTCTTAGTCTGCATTGCCAGCTTGCTGGGCAGGGATTCTCTGTGGCCTTCTACATAGGGCTCCACACATGAGGGAATGATATTCAAGAATATCATTCTTTATTCTGGAAACAATAGGATCACAATAACATTTTACTGCTGCATTTTTCATGCAGCCTTGGGTAATATGCTGAGAAAAATTTGAGATATGACATAAACAAATAATACTTTTAGATGGATTTGTAACTGCTTGAAAGACTGAACTCAAAGTGTACTCATCAATGGTTCCTCTTCATCCTGGAGAGAAGTGACAAGTGGAGGGTCACAGGGCTCAGTCCTGAGGCCATAGTTGCTCAGCATATTTATTATTATTATTAATGACTTGGATGATGAAATAGAGGACATACTTATTAAATTTGCAGATAACACCAAATTAGGGGAAGGATACCTAATATCTTAGAGTACAGGATCAAAATTCAAAATGACCATAATAGATTGGAGAGCTGGATAAAAACTAACAGAATGAATTTCAGCAAGGATAAATATAAAGTTTTACATTTAGGCAGGAAAAATGAAATGTACAAATATAGGATGGGTGATATACCTCTTGACAAGAGTACATGGAAAAAGGATCTAGGGTTCTTAGTAGACCACAAGCTTGACATGAATCAACAATGTAATGTGGCTATCAAAAAGGACAATGCAGTTCTGGTTTGCATTAAGAGGAATATACTGTTCATATCAAGAGATATAACAGTTCCATTCTACTCAGCTTTGATCAGACCTCACCTGGAGTATTGTGCCCAGTTCTGAGCACCACAATTAAAAAAATGTGTTGATAACTAGAACATGTTCAGAGGAGGGTAACCAAGATAGTAAGGAGTCTGGAAACCAAGTCCTATGAGAAACAGCTTGGGGGACTGGGAATGTTTAGTTTGGAGAAGACTGAAAGGTCATTATGATAGTCATTTTTAAATACTTGAAGGGATGCCATGTTGAAGATGGAATAGCTTCATTTTCAGTTACTTTGAAGACTAGAACACAAACCTAGGGATTCAAGTTGCAAGAAAGGAGATACATCTAAATATTAAGAGGAATGGATTGAATCCAGCCTTTGTCTTACATAGAGCCTATTTGGTGAATCAAAGAAGTAAGTTAGTCAGGAGTATATTTAGTCCCGTGAATTTCAGTATGACTACTTTAAATAGGACTAAATGGATTCAATCCACTATGCTGTGAATGGTTTTGTGTAGGGAAATACTTACCAATGACCTATACATAAATATAGAGGAAATGTCCAGCTTTTACAAGACTTCTTAAGGATTACAGCAAACGACAGTATCTGAGGCACTCTGAATCCTAAGAAAGGAGAATGGTATGGGAAACAGAGAATCCAAGGTACTGCAGGTGGTATGTCCTAAGTTCAAATATGCTCACATCAATAAAGGCAGAAGGTGGAGCAAGGGGCATTTTTTGCATCACTATTGCCCTTTTAAGCTGCTGATCTTTCTTGAAAAAAAAATCCCTGCCACAGTCTCAGAGAAGTATGCCAACCCCAGGGCTAGAATTTAATTCCCCCCTCAAATATTGGGGCCACGTACAAGGAACAAGGGATTTTGGAACTTGCAGATACAGAGCTTCCCTTGATCTGCTGTTGACATGTGCAAACTCACTATGCCCCCCTTCCCTTTTGCCCTTTTTGCTGATGGAGCAATGAGAGAAGAACATGCACACTGACAGAAGTTTCTTCCCCAGTCCAGGGACAGCTTCAGTTGTCAGGAACTTTCTCCACCCAGAGACAGGCAGGTTCCTCATATATCATGACCCCTGAGACATCCTTCCAAGAATCACAGACTTTTAGTAGTATTGTCATTGTCATTGTCATTAGTATTGTTAGTATTGTCATTGTAATAATATTCAAACACAAGAAATAAACAAAACATTCACTGGTCCTGAGAAAATTCTGCTCCCAGGCTTGTTACAATTATGGTCTCAGCTCCATAACTGTACAGTAGTACACTCTAGACTTTATGCATATCTAAACTCAGAAGCACTGCAATTATGTCGTTCCTTCCTAAAGGAGTCCCAACCCCATAATTATTTAGAAAAAGAATATATATATTTTAAAATTTAGATAAACTTTTTCAAACTGGATGCTTACAGATCTGCCTTTTGTTATTGCTTTCTAATGTTCTTGGTCAAGCTGTTTTTCATATATTTTATTGTTCTGTTGAATGGTTTCATTACTTTATTAATTTCATTTCATACAATTATATTCTTGTTGGCTGCTTTCCATGATATAGGAAAGATAGATTTTAAATGCAAAAAAAAAAAGTAGTATTAGTGGTAATTTATTTAACAATATGTTTCTTGAAAACCTCTGATTTGGCACTTTCAGTTGGGTATATTGCTAGCTGAAATTTATATTAATTCTTCATGTAAAAGAATAAAATTTGAAATAAGATGTGGGGTTCAAAGTGCCTGAACTTGCTTCCCTTTAACTACCGCCTTATTTTTTATTTATAGACTGGCCTTATTGTTGCCTGTTACCAAGGGTTTGTGGATATTGTAATAGCCTTAGCACAGTGCCCTCATATTGATGTAAACTGGCAGGACAATGAAGGGAACACGGCTCTAATTACAGCTGCCCAGGCAGGTAAGGCAGTTTCTCCTCATTTCATATTTATATCCAACAGTACATGTTTGTAACTGCCAATTTATTGTGGTCCTTATGGTGAGCCAGAGAGTTTCAGGAGCTTTCTCCAACATTTGCTCAGTTCAGCGGGCATTGCTGTTCTTCCCCTTTCCATTTGTTTCAGAGAACCTTGCCCTTTTAATATAGTCCAGTGATATGACTAGTGAAAATATGACGAATTTAATGAATGGTATGCACAGTCTCCTGGATTAAGCCTACTGGAAATTACCTATATTTTTCATTAAACTGGGAGAGGGAAATGTACCCCCTATAATGCTTTAAAAACTATTTTTTTTAAAAAAGTTGGCCATTTTGTGTTTGACCCAGTAATGATATAACTTGTATCTACAAGAAAATGCTGTTTGTATTCTCCAGTGTAACAGGAATGTCCTTTTGAAGTTTCTAACCAACTATTCTTGCAATCAGGGCATCTGGCACTTATGCCTCCTCGCCCCCAGGTCTTTTATTTTGTTTTCCCAGCTAGTATTTAACATGCACTAACCATTGAGTATGCTTGGTTCTTACTGGGTTTGTTTTTCAGTGGGTGCCCCTTCAAAATTTAAAAATGTACCAATGCAAAGGTCAAGGTTCCTCTAAGCATTTTAATATCACCTTCTCTTTTTTTTAAAGTGACCCTGTTTTGATTCAAATCATTGGCAGTCAGCACTGGACTGTGCTGTGAGAGGGAATGATATACTGGGTACATTCAGTGCAGTAAAAAAACAAACAATTGAATACTTTTATAATAATTGAATACTTTTTGGAGAAGGATTCAAAGAAATGATCAAACTTGTTTACTGATCAAATTAGGCCAAGGAAGCTGTAGATTTATTTCTTCCAAAGGCTTTCACGGCCAGAATCCATAGGTTGTTGTGGGTTTTCCAGGCTTTCAGGCCGTGTTCTATTAGTATTTTCTCCTGACGTTCTGCCTGCATCTGTGGCTGGTATTTTCAGAGGATCTGGTGGCATGGAAGTGAGACAGAGTATATATACTTGTGGAGTCCCCAGGTGGAAGGGAACAGTTTACATGTGTTATAGTTGGCCTGTGTGATGGCCTATTGTTGAATGGGATATCCCCCAGGGTGTATTGTTAGTCAGAGGATATGCATAACAGTGCGTTAAGTACATTAGCAACCCATTGAATTGTTCCCTGTAGAGGGACCTCCAGAGTCTGGGTGGTGTTCATTGGGATATTTTTGAGTCTTGATTTTAGTGTTCTTCAGTATTGGTAGCCAAATCTTGTTTACTTTCCAAATTTTTTCTTTCCTGTTGAAATTGTCCATGTGTTTATGGATTTCAATGGCCTCTCTGTGTAGTCTGACATAGTAGTTGTCAGAATGGTCCAGAATTTCTGTGCTTTCAAAAAGCATTCTGTGTCCAGGTTGTTTTATAACACGTGCTGCTACTGCTGATTTTTCTGGGTGGATCAGTCTGCAGTGTCTTTCATGTTCTTTGATTCGTGTTTGGATGCTGCATTTGTAGTCCCTGTGTAGACCTGCCCATAGCTACAAGGTATGCAGTAAACTCCAGCAGAAGTTAGAGGATCCCTCTTGTCCTTTGCTGAATGTAGCATTTGTTGAATTTTCTTGGTCAGTCTGTAGATTGTTTGGACCTTATGTTTTTTCATCAGTTTCCCTATACAGTCAGTGACCCCTTTGATGTATGGTAAAAACACATTCCCTTTGGTTGGCTACTTATATTCACTGCTGTGGTTTTTTCCGGGTCTTGAGGCTCTTCTGATGTCTGAACCAGAGTAACCATTGGACTGTAGAGTCCAGTTTAGATGGTTCAGTTTGTCTTTCAGGAGGTGGGGTTCAACTGTACAGGCCAACTGTAACACATGCAGATTGTTTCCTCCCACCCAGGGACTACACAAGTATGTATACTCTGTCTCACTTCCATGCCACCAGATCCTCTGAAGATGCCAGCCACAGATGCAGGTGAAACATCAGAAGAAAATACTAATAGAACACGGCCTCAAAGCCCAGAAACTCCACAACAACCTATAGTGTCAAAGTAGTTTAAGATATGGCATGGAGCTTCTCCTGTTGTAATAGGCACAAGATTTCCTGGATTAGCACATGCCCTGTGAATTTAAGCTGTCTGATTAGATGAAAAACATTCATTTATAAAAGGTCTTTGCCTCAATCTAACAAGCTCTGTAAATACTGACTGGTTGTAGCTTCTGTTGATGGGTTGGCAAATAAAGGGTTCAGGACTGGCATTCAGTGGCATATCTTTTTTAAAAAATGAAATAATATTAGCATAACTACATGTGCAGGTATGCATATCACTGAAAATGGTCATGAATATGAATAATATCTCAATGGAAGCAAATGCAAGGTCTTCTAAAACAACTTCTCCGTTGGAGTTCCACTGGAGCTCCAACCTGCCACAAAGATCACTTTCAATAATCCAATACTCAGCTGACAGAAGGCTTTTTGACTCCTGTGAAACTTAGGATATGCCTTACACAAGAGCTTGTCTACTCACTTCAGAGGAAAAATGCAGCAAGTGCTTAGGAAAATGCATTAAAATATTATTTTCAAATGAAGACTAGGAATGTAAGAAGTGTTTACTAATGATAAGCATCATGCTATGCCTTCATAGTACTGGGCAAAATCTATTCGTTTTAAAGTAAGAGAGAGACACAGAATTTGCAAACACTGCGATACAGACTATCAAATTGTTTAGTGCTATATGAACGTGTAACTGGAAGGAGAATGTCTACTGAGTATAGTTTTACTTATAAACAGTATTGGTTGGTTTGGTGTTCTATTTGAACCAGAAATCCTTGTTTAAAACAAAAAATGATTAGTTAAACAAGCTAGGCTTTGATTTGGTTTGTTGAGAAACTGGTTAAGATTTGTTTCAAGCCAGAGTTTTGAACTGCTTTGAATGCAATGCTAAATCAGCATTGTGATTATTTGAAATATAGGTCCTTTCCGCATGTGGGGGGGGGAACGCCCGAAAATGCCTGAAAATGGAGCTTACCAGTGGCCAGACAAGTCCGTCGCCATGCAGAGCAGCGCGAGTTCGCTGCTCTGCAATCCCAAATGGTGACTTCTGGTTGGTGGAGGCTCTCCACCAACCGGAGAAGCTTGCCAGCCGGAAGCCCGCCCCCAGCAGATCTGCAGGCACGCAGGCGCAGCTGCAAATCTGCTTTGGAGCTGGGTGAGGCAGCGGCACGGGGTTGGGCCCTCCGTGCTTTTTAAAAACCTCTAAAAAGAGGTTTTTAAAAAACATGCCATGCGACCAGTTCCGGTTGCTCCTGCGTGGACTGAGGTGTGGAACTACAAAAAGTAGTTCACCCCAGTCCACTCTATGGTGCAGAAGACCTCCGTTGGAGGTCGCTCTGCACCATTTTAAAATACTAATGCGGAAATGGCCTAAGATTAATTTTAGCCCAGTTGCTTCTCCTGGCTGTGCAGAGAAGGAAATGGGAGTAAGAAGGCATGAGTCTGAAGCTTTGTTTGGGCTGGCTGAGGTTTGTAAGTAGAAGTAAGTGAGTAGAACATGCAACCCAGGCTAAGGGGTATACATTCTGATATAATTTTGATTACATTATTAAAACTGGTATTTGAGAGTTATTTAAAATTATAATGAACACATTGTTTTAATAAGTCCTATTAAATATATAATGAAATTAATTGAGATGAAATACTATGTAAATACTGACAAAATGTAGGCAGTGCTATGTGCAGTGAAAATTTTTTAATCTTCTATGACCTTGTCTGGCAGAGTTTTATGGTATCCTTTTGAATATGCTTTGAGTTTATAATTCCTTATTATGAAAAACATTTATCTATATTCGCAGTTGCTTTCATAGTAAATCCATCCCTGGAATACTGTTTTAACTAGGATTCACTGGCCTCAGATATTGTGTAACCTGCATTGGTTTAATCCACCCAAGAATTATAATCTGGCCAGCAAAGGGATTAGATTTAAGGATGCTCTTTCTTGACCTTTATACTTAATTGTAATGAGCTCAGCATTAATCTAGGGGGTTGACATTGTCTTGATACTGTTAGTGTTTGATACTAGCCCCTAAAGAAATTAGGCTAAATTTGGTCCACAGGATGCATAAAAAGTTCTTCTGTAGTAACATGAAGCTATTCTTTTCTATTAACAATATTGACTAATTTTATTTCATCAAGGATCTTGTTATATTACTTTTGAGTTAATTTTGATAGGAAGAGTGAACTAAACCTTCATAACTGGAAATTCTTACTATATGTTATTAAGAATGTACTACAAGCCACCTTTCAAGGTTTTCTCAATACAGTTGTTGATGATGATGTTCAACTGACTTACAAATAGAGGCTGACTGATTTCCAGTTCATTGACAAAGCCTGGACTTATAATGCTTAAAAAACCAAGAAGATGAAAAACTTGAATAGCTCTTGAAGTGGGAGTCCAGGTCACAACTGGATGAAGTACTGATGAAAGGAACACTGCAGTAGGGTCCAGTTCCATGTCTATTTCCTGTTTTTATCTGTTCACTGGGTGCAAATACCTAACAGGATCCATCCCTTTTTTCCCATTGAGGCTTTGCTTAATTTTCTCTTGCTCTTTTTCAGATCAGTCATATTTGTTGGTAGCATTCAAATGTCTGCCATTGCTCCCACAAGTAGGAAACACTCATGTGCCTTCAAGTCATTTCTGACATGGTGACAGTAAGGCAAACCTATTGGTAGAATTTGTTCAGAGGGTACTTGCCTTTGCCTTCCTCTGAGGCGTGACTTGCCCAAGGTCACCCAGTGGGTTTCCATGGCTGAGCAGGGGATTCAAACTGTGGTCTCTCAGTGACCTAGTCCAGGGCTCAAACCAGAACATGATGCTGGCTCTCAGGAAAGCACTAAGCAGCTGTCATTTTAATTTTTTTTCATGGAATATTAGCATTCTGAATTAATTGTGCATTCTATTGGCAATCTTTGTTCCTGGTCCTGACAGTTTGTGTTAAAAGAGCTCATAAAACCAGAGGTTCTGATTAGCATCTTGTCTTTTTCCTGCCACTTCATCTGTGAGCAGATATGAAGATTACATTTTATATTAGAGCTTTTAAATGTAGTTAATTGATTGCCTATTAACTTGAAGTAGTAGCTACACCTGAGCATGCAGAGCTGAATAATGCAGTCATTTGAATTCAGACTGAAACAAATCTTTGAACTACGCAGGTCAATTTATACAAACATGTTACCCTATCCAAAAGGGGTAAACAATGTGACTATAAGCCCATGAAATGAAGGATAACTAGATTGTGACATTTCTGTGCAAAACTCAGATCTAAAATCTTGACAGGTTAAGTAGAACTACTCAAAATAGCCATGGTTATTAATAATGTACTCTTCCTAGTTTTGATACCTCAATTTAACACTTACAGTGGAAAAGGACTACCATGTTTGTCTTTGGTTTTTATGATCTTTGGTCTAGTTCATGTCTTCTTGTCTGTGTGGAATATTTGGATGGGGGAGGGAGTTGGAGGATCAGACATGAGTAGAGCACAAGTTAGAACAGATAATGTTGAGATTATTAGAATGTGTGTGATAGCAATGTTGCCTGGCTAGATAACTAGCAGAGGTGAAGAATGGATGCAGTACTCAGATGAACAAAATCAGTCATTGTTCTTCTAAATTTCCTCTCAAACGCCTGAGAATATGGAAATGAATGGAGATATTAATGTGTTAATGGGATGAATAGCTTGGTGGGACAGTGGAGCAAGCATATCAAGATGGAAGGATATGAAGAATCTGAAAGTAGAAATCACTGAATGTAGGCAGCATGGACATATGTGACCCTCCAGACATTATGGGAATGCAACTCCCATCAGCCCTAGCCAACATAGCCAATGATGAGTGAGGATGGGAATTGTAGTTTAACAACATCTGGAAAGCCACAAGTTACTCACAACTGATCTAAAGAACAGGAAAAAGTGATAAAGGAGATAAGATGATACTAAATGTTCAGAAAAATGTTTATTCTGGAAAATATATTTGCATTTTCCTTTTCTAGTTTTTACAAGTTTGGGAGCCACTTGAAGCTGTAGTGGTACACAGATCAGTGGGCTGGAGTAAAGAATGTGCATTAAAAATAAATATGTAGAAAATGCATTGCAGGTATTCACAGCTTAACTTGATCATACACCCTTTGAAGCCTGCATAAGAATGCTATATTTGATACTATTTTGCATCTATCCCAGGGCTGCCATATTCCAGTTTCTTAAATCCAAGTAGCGTAATTTGCATCTTATGCAAATTTGTATAACATGCAAATAAAATATATTATGCAATTTTCACATTTTGTGAATGAATCACATTCAGTGTTAAATCCCTTTTTTTAACCAGTGTGTTTCATCTTCGACACCAGTTATAGCAAGCATTGACCTGAGAGATCCAATATACTTTAACAGTTCAGAGCGAACAGGAAAATCTAAATTGAAATTCCTCATAGAATCCTAGAATCATAGAGTTGGAAGAGACCACTGAGTCCAACCCCCTGCTATGCAGGAACACCCATCAAATCATTCCCAACAGATGGCCATCCAGCCTCTGCTTAAAAACCTCCAAAGAAGAGACTCTACCACACTCTGAGGCAGTATATTCCACTGCTCTGGACACCTCTGACCGTCAGGAAGTTCTTCATGAGGTTCAAGTGGAATCTCCTTTCCTGCAGCTTGAATCCATTGCTCTTTGTCCTAGTCTCTGGAGCAGTAGAAAACAAGCCCGCTCCCTCCTCGACATGATATCCCTTCAAATATTTAAACATGGCTATCATGTCCTGTCTTAACCTTCTCTTCTGCAGACTAAACATACCCAGCTCCCTAAGCCGCGCCTCATAGGGCATGGCTTCCAGACCCTTCACCATTTTGGTCGCCCTCCTTTGGACGCACTCCAGCTTGTCGATATCCTTCTTGAATTGAGGTGTCCAGAACTGGACACAATATTCCAGATGAGTATTCCTGTTTGGTTACAAAGCAACAACTAACCAAAATTTAGGGTCTGCACTCCCTCACTGTACCACAGAAGATGACTTCCCCCATTCTGCTTCCGACAGTTACCCCCAAACTTCTTTTCTTCTTGTTTTATTTTTAAATGCTCCTGCATCTTCTAGGGCAGTAGTTGTCTGTGGACAGGGGTTGATTTATGAACCATTGGCTGCCAGTCTGTGGTGACTCTCCAAGAAAGAAAGAAATAGTTGGAGACATTGGGCACAAATATGGTTTATTTCAAACCAGGAAATAATCAGGAAGTTGCATCCAGTTTTGAAAATGGCCTCCCAGGCTTAAGAAAGCTGTGAGATGGGACACAATACTGCAAAATTGCTCCCAGTGCTCCAAGAGGGTTTGGGGAGGCATTGTGAGTTTCCAACAATGCAAAAAAGTGTGATTCCCTTTTGGGACCTCAAAACTAGTCCTGGGGAATTGCATGTTGCCCATGGGGCAGAGTTTCTTGACCTGTAGCTTAGAGTGTCCTTGGGCCAATGATTAATTCTCAGCCAAACTTACTTTACAAGTTTTTGTGGGGGTAGACAGTATTGCAGTATTGATGACCATGATGAGCCTTGGTGATGCATGAGAGTTTCCAGTAGTGTCATTTTAGGCTTTTGCCATCTTTTTTTGTACTGATGGCAAAAACACTCATACAGTATGCGAATGCTGCAGAAAGCCTGACAAGACAATGATACACACACACACACACAAAACGCAGAATAAAATGAGGCCAAATAAGAGGAATCACAGGGAAAAATATAATATAGTTTCCTTCAGAGATACCGATGAAGTAAAGTGAGCCCTGTGTATCTGTGGGGGTTCCATTCCAGGAATTCCTGCAAACAGTGGAATTCACAAATGCTTGCATCCCATTATATTAAATTGTGGCAATGTTCATGAAGATGCTTTAGCATGTCTGTGCATATGTTGCCTCCATTTTAGTCATAAGGATGTGATGCTTCACATGAACTAGAAATTGCATATGTCCATATCTTCTCTTTTAAAGTGACAGTGCTGCCCCTTTACAACAAGAATATTTCTGTAGCAGTAAACGAGAGAAATAATTTTAAATCCTCGATTTTAATACAGCATTATTGTTATTTCTACAGAGCTGTTAGTGTACATGGTGCACAAACCAAAAGACAGATTTCTGAACTCAAATGTCTTATAGTCCTTGATATAAGCAGCCCTACTATGTTGGCACTGATTTGAACGCAAGCAAGTTTAACACATTTGGACAAATCTGGAACACATTTTGCATTTGTTCCACATTTTACATTGCTCATTCTGCAGGGGCATTATATAAGCTGATTCACAAATCAGCACTTGAATTTCAGATTGGCTCATACTACTCACTTCATAGTTTGCAGCCATTATATTCTAATGAAGTGTATTGGGTTCCCCTCTATGTGCATTTAGACAGTGCTGATAAAGATAAGGACACATGATACAGGTCAATAGTTCATTCAGCCTTCAGGCTGTTAGATTGTTATAGTGTTAAGGCTCTTTCCTGTTGTCCATGAAATGGCCTTTGTAATCAGAGAAGACTCTAGAGGCATCAACAGCTGCTGCCAATGAGGTCATGCACTGGGAAATCAGAAGCAGGAAGAGGTCACCACCAAGCAGCAACCAAAGGGCAAAGGGACTCTGAGCCTTTACAAACAGGTTGCTGACAGTAGCTTGTGGTGGGCATGTCTAACCAGTCAGCAACCCCACAACTTTACTGAGGAGGTTTTGCCTACCCATCCTGCCTCCCTTAACTTCTCATATCTCTTTCCTGCATGAGTGTCAGTTCCCCCATAGATCAGGATGGAGAAATACTGCAATCACAGATGTTGCTGGACTGCAGCTTCCAGCAACCCTAGCCACATAGTCAGTATGCTGGAAACTGTAGTTTAGCAACTTCTTGGGTGCTGCACAATCCCCCCCTTCTTATCTCATCAGTTGCTACTGAATGTGACGTTATTAATAATTTTTATAACACTGCTAGCGTAGGATGTTAATATTTTTAAATGTTCTTCCTAGAATGGCCAACTCTTGATTTCAGAAATTTTGATATAATAATAATAATAATAATAATAATAATAATAATAATAATAATAATAATATTCTTACCTACCTCTCCCGAAGGCTTGAGGTGGGGTACAACGTAAATTAAAATACAATTAAAAACACATTAAAGGTTAAGATACACTAAAATCACATAAAACCATTTAAAATAAAATATAATTAAAATACATCATAAGTAAAAATACATCATAAGTAAAAATAGATAGGCCTGCTGGAAGAGATAAATCTTCAGTACTTTTTTTGAATTCGGACAGCATATTGTGCTCTTCTGGCAGGCCCTTCCACAATCTAGGGGCACCTGACGAGAAGATCCTCTGGGTGACCATTGCCAGTCTAGTCCTGGCCAGTTTAAGTAAATGGCCCCTAGAGGACCTGAGTGTACAGGGAAGATTGTGTGGGAGGAGGCAATCCTGCAGGTAACTTGGACCCAAACCATGGGGGGCTTTAAAGGTAATAACCAGCACTTTGTACTTTGCCCAGAAACTAACTGGCAGCCAATGGAGTGATTTTAGTATTGGTGTGATATGCTCACTCCTCACTGTAGCTGTAACCAATTTGGCTGCCATATATTGAAGGAGTTGGAGTTTCTGAACTTGGAACAAAGGTAGCCCAATGTATAGTACATTGCAGAAATTCAACCTTGAGAGACCATGGTAAACCTGACTGGGAACTTTCTCTTTGCCTTTATGGCTCATTTTGGCAGTTATGGTGGGCTGAGGCTGATCTTCTGTTCTAGTGCCAAATGAAGGAGGCAAATCAAGATGTGGGAGAGAGAGCAATATCCATCATGAGAACCTGTGGAGGTAGGAAGGAACTACATGTGTGTATTTTCCTTTTTTTTCCAGGGTAGCTATATTTATGTGTTGCAGTCACAACAGCAACAAATAAATCTTTTAGCATCTTAAAGATCAGCAAATGTTATTATTGCCTAAGTTTTTATGGATTTCATAATAAAATTTGTCACGTCTTTAAGAGGTGACAAGACTCTGTTGTTTTCTCTTTCCTTTGTGATATTGATCATCATCAATTCTCTTGAAAGGGGGGTATTGCCCACTACCCAAGCAGAGGGATTTCGTGCAAGGATAAAGGCAACCAAAGGGCACAATAAATTGAGCATAATTAATACTGCTTAGCAGATAAAACATACAAAACTCCATCTCTCAGAAAGTTTAAGTTTGTTTAGGTGCCATGTGTGATAATGGGGCTTCCCATTATCTAGACTTAGCTAAAGGGGGAAACTTCCCTCTTCAGGTAAACCAAGGGTTAATGAGGTGTTGGGATTAGATTACATCATAGGTCATGTGGGTCAGCATCATAGGTCATGTGGGTCAGCATCATAGGTCACAGGGTGAGACTTGACCAATCAAAAAGGAAAGAGGTGAGCATCTTCAGGATGCTTCCAGATGCTTCCAAGGAGAAGTTATAAAACTTCTTGCGAGGCCATGTGGCTGAGAGAGATAACAAAGAAGAACAACCCAGGAACCTCATAGAGGGGGGTTCTGAGCCAGTAGCAGGCTGTAGGCTGTAGGCTGTAGGCTGTAGGCTGTAGGCTGTAGGCCTCGCCTCCTGGCCCTTCCCCTTAGAACATCTAAGCCTGAGAACCATCTGTGAGTACTAGACTAAAGTAGTTAGTCGCGTTAGGGACTTTTCTGTTATTTTGGAGCTGGCTGATCTAAAGAATGTATCTGTGCTTTTATATCTGTTCTTTTGTAACTATTTGTAACTAAGCGTGCCTGGGAGGAGGGGGCTTCCCATGTGTGGTAATTTGCCTTGTTTATTTGCATATCTTTAATAAATACTTTCTGTAAAAGACCCTGTTTCTCTCCTTCCCACGCCAAGCTAGGTAGACTGGGGGAAAAGGAAGATCCTTAAGCTTAGGGATGTACATGGTTGGACAGGGTCCTGCTGTACTGTCCACGTGTCCAGATAATTCATAATTCAGTGGGTGGTGGCAGCAAAGATGAATTAACAGCTAAAATTCATAACAGGCTGGAATATACACCGCAGCAGCACATGGGGACTTTCCAGCTTCACATGGTGGCATTTTCCAGCTTCACATACTGGAATTCTACATTTCAGTATCACATGGTGGCAGCGGTCTTGAATTGGAGAGTTGGGGGTGTAAATTGCAGAAAGTAGGGGGTTTTCAGTCTCTCTCCAGTATCCCTGTGTCTCCTGCGAAGGAATTAGCTCAGGAGAGGAGGGGAGTGGGCGAGAGAGGGCTTCGTTTGTCTTTGTTTGTTTAAAAAGGCTTTGAGAATTTTTTCCCCTTGCAGTCTGAAAGGGAGGGGGAGTAGGAAGTTGAGGGGGCTTGGTTTGGCTTTGTTTGCTTAAACAGACTTTTGCGATTTTTTTTTCCTTTCTCTCCTTCCTGGTGGCTGGAAAGGGAGGGAGAGGAGGAGGTTGGGGGCGGAGTTGCCTTGAGAGTCACTCTTGGCGAAAGGGTGATTTTTGGGCTTTCAGTGAAGAGCTGCCTGGTTTGGGAAAGGAGTGATTTTCCTTTGGATTTCCTTCTTTCTACTTTGGTAGTGAGAGATGAATTGTTAAAGCTGCTAAACTCATTGTGTTTTGAGTCAGCAGCCGGCATTTTTCAGTCTGCTTCTCTGCCCAGCTAGTAAATCTACATATCAATGGGAAAGGTGCTTGTAGCAGGAATTTGCTAAGTACCCAATTCAGTCACTGAGGCAGGTTTTTCTTGTTCTCTCTCTGTTCCTTCAGGAGGAGGAGGGGGGTGATGAAAAGGGGGCTGAGGAGAAAGGCTTGGGATTTCTCCACTTTTCTTTGGTTTTGGGATTCTGGCACTGTATATTCTTTTGATCAGCCAATCAGACGTTTGTTTGTTTTTAAGTTTTCGCGTGCATAGAGGTAGTTAGTGTATGAAACTCAGGTCTGGAAGGCTGTTAATATACAGTATGGATCCTGAAGTTGCAGCGACCCCCTACTGGCAGCAATGCCACACAGCAGGATGCTACAGAAGATAGCTCATCTGCTCAACCACCTACCCCTAGTGGTAGTAATCTGGCACAGCAAGGGGCTGCTATGCCAGCAACAGCCTTTGGTCTTCCTGTTGCTTTCTGGGAAGCAATACGCCTGATGCAGGACAAGTTAACACCTGAACAGATTTCAGGGTTCCTGGCTAAAACAATGGAAATGATACCCCTAGAAGAGGCTGCCAGGGCAGCAGATCGGTTTGTTGCCTCCAGAGGTGAGGAAGTATTCCAGCCTACTGTGGTAATGCCTTCTACAGACAAGCAGGAATACCAACAGCCACGCCAAGATATCTCTCGACGACCTGTACAGAAGCACAACACTTCTACCCCAAGGTCATCACTAAACGACACGAAGCCTCAGATGAACAGCTCTACCACGAAGTCACAGCCCCGCTACAGCCAGCAGTCTGTGGCCAGTGCGCAGGGCCAGCCAGGGAAAAAGGCTAGCCCTAAATGCTTTCTCTGTGGAGAGCTTGGACATATTAAAGCCAACTGTAAGCAGAAGCCTAAGTTGGCCCAGTTAGTGGTTGCGTCGGCCTCCAGGGATACTACCACTGATTCTTCAGTTGATCCTGATTCTGACATGATCCCTCATCACAGAAGACACACGCTGTGGGTAGGGGCAGGAAAGTTGTGGCTTACAGAGACACTGGAGCCCAACTTTCTGCTATTCATCGTGCATATCTGGATCCTGGTCTTGTTGATGACCACATTAAGATCACCATCAGAGCATTCAGGGCTCCTCCAGCTCAACTACCAACAGCACGCGTTCCTGTTCAGTACAAGGGCTGGAAGGGTGTTTGGACTTTTGCTGTTTATGATGACTTCGAATGTCCTGCTCTGTTTCCTGTTCAGTACAAGGGCTGGAAGGGTGTTTGGACTTTTGCTGTTTATGATGACTTCGAATGTCCTGCTCTGTTGGGTGATGATCTCGTCTTCCATGCTAGTCAGGCCCGGAAAGTGTCCAGACAGCATGCCATGACAACCCGCAGCCTGAGCAGAGGTCAGTCTTCACTGCAACCTGAGGACCAACCTGAACTTGGACTGCAGTCACTGTCTCCTGCTACACCGGAAGGAGTCCTGCCGGAAGAGGTGGAGGAACCTGGGGCAGACTCTCAACATAGCATCGTAGGCCCAGAGATCGAGACCATCCATGCTGATACCTCGGATGTCGGAGTAGCTGCTGGCGGAAGTCCAGGAAGAGCTTCTCCATGCCAAGAGGGTAGTCAGCCTGGTCTCATGCTGGTCCCTGTCACACCTGACTCAGTGCTGCCCAGGGGGGCGGGAGAGTCTCAAGTGGGCACCGAGCAGAGTCAGGTGCTGGACAACTTGCCTGAGATGCAAAAGGTTGGTGCAGAGGAGGAGAATCCAACAACGCTGACTCCAGAGCCAGCAAGGGATTCAACAGCAGCTGAAACTCCAGAGGCCACTCCAGCCAAGGAAACAGAAGCTGAAGAAGCTGGAGAAGCTGCAATGCAACGAGAATCTGAGGCGAGTCTGCCACTCCAGGTGGAACAGCTGGTTCCTGTTCAGCGACAGCGGTTCCAGGAAAACCAGGAAGCAGATGAGAGCCTTCAAGCTGCCTGAATCAGAGCAAAGGAAGAGGCGAAGTCTTCTCCAACGATGAAGGGGCCCAGATTTGTAGTCGTTGATGGCCTATTGTATCATGAGTCTGGCCCAAGAGGTAGCAAGGGGGGCGTACGCGCTCAGAGACAGTTGCTGGTGCCTTCTAAGTATAGAGCCAAACTCTTGAGTCTGGCTCATGATCATCCTAGTGGACATGCTGGGTTGAACAGAATGAAGGACAGATTGGGAAAGTCCTTCTACTGGGAGGGGATGGGCAAGAATGTTACTGATTATGTCCGATCCTGTGAGGTATGCCAGAGAGTAGGGAAATCTCAGGATCAAGCCAAGGCCCCTCTCCAACCACTTCCTATTATTGATGTCCCATTCCAGAGAGTGGCTGTGGACATCATGGGACCTTTCCCTAGGAAGACTGCTAGGGGAAAGCGGTATGTGCTCACCTTTGTGGACTGTTTGCTAAGAGGGTGCGGGGACTTTGCTAAAGTGGAAGCTATTAATAGCTGGCCCATTCCTTGTTCCAGGAAGCAGGTACAGTCCTTCCTTGGCCTAGCTGGGTACTACTGGAGATTTGTGCCCAACTAAAGCCAAGTGGCAGCACCTCTAACAGATCTGACAGGTTCCAAGAAGCCTGAGATAGTGAAATGGACAGCAGAGTGTCAAAAAGCCTTTGCAGCCTTGAAGCAGACCTTGATGGCAGATCCTGTGCTCATGGCACCAGATTTTGACAAGCCGTTCATAGTGGCTACAGATGCTTCTGACAGAGGCATTGGAGCAGTCTTACTACAAGAGGGTCCGGATGGAATCTTGCATCCCATTCTGTTCCTCAGCAAGAAGCTGTCTGCAAGGGAGTCCAATTGGTCCATTCCAGAGAAGGAATGCTATGCCATTGTGTATGCACTAGAGAAGCTGAGACCATATGTCTGGAGATGTCGCTTCATTCTCCAGACTGATCATGCTGTCCTCAGATGGCTCCATACAGTCCGGGGGCTAACAAGAAGCTACCCCGATGGAGTCTGTCCCTAGAAGACTTCAACTTCGACATTCAACATGTGGTTGGAAGTTCCGATGTGGTTGCAGACTCCTTGTCACGCAGAGAACTGGAGGGAGGTTAAGAGGGATGAGCGTTACATGTCTGTTATTGATAATATGGTTAACCTGTACTGTTGTGTGTTTGCATATATTCTCTGACTTTTCATTCCTTAGGTCCCAGGATGAAATCCCAGCCGGTGTGGCTCCAGCCTTCAGCTGTTTCCAGACCGTCTGAGATTTGGGGGGCATGTGATAATGGGGCTTCCCATTATCTAGACTTAGCTAAAGGGGGAAACTTCCCTCTTCAGGTAAACCAAGGGTTAATGAGGTGTTGGGATTAGATTACATCATAGGTCATGTGGGTCAGCATCATAGGTCATGTGGGTCAGCATCATAGGTCACAGGGTGAGACTTGACCAATCAAAAAGGAAAGAGGTGAGCATCTTCAGGATGATTCCAGATGCTTCCAAGGAGAAGTTATAAAACTTCTTGCGAGGCCATGTGGCTGAGAGAGATAACAAAGAAGAACAACCCAGGAACCTCATAGAGGGGGGTTCTGAGCCAGTAGCAGGCTGCAGGCTGCAGGCTGCAGGCTGCAGGCTGTAGGCTGTAGGCCTCGCCTCCTGGCCCTTCCCCTTAGAACATCTAAGCCTGAGAACCATCTGTGAGTACTAGACTAAAGTAGTTAGTCGCGTTAGGGACTTTTCTGTTATTTTGGAGACTGGCTGATCTAAAGAATGTATCTGTGCTTTTATATCTGTTCTTTTGTAACTATTTGTAACTAAGTGTGCCTGGGAGGAGGGAGCTTCCCATGTGTGGTAATTTGCCTTGTTTATTTGCATATCTTTAATAAATACTTTCTGTAAAAGACCCTGTTTCTCTCCTTCCCACGCCAAGCTAGGTAGACTGGGGGAAAAGGAAGATCCTTAAGCTTAGGGGTGTACATGGTTGGACAGGGTCCCGCTGTACTGTCCACGTGTCCAGATAATTCATAATTCAGTGGGTGGTGGCAGCGAAGATGAATTAACAGCTAAAATTCATAACAGGCTGGAATATACATCCCAGCAGCGCATGGTGTCATTTTCCAGCTTCACATACTGGAATTCTACATTTCAGTATCACACCATGAAGCAACCAATCATTAAAGCTGTACCAGCTGCTCTGTTACAGATTTTGTATGATTGCTCATCTGAAATTTCTTCATAAACATTCTTGGATAAATTTAAGTGACTGTCAGCTTTGAAGAATATTTAACTGGACTGCAAAATAAGACAAGAGAACTTTTTTTTTGCAGCTTATAGTAATTAAGTTGCAGTTGTTGCAGCTGGCTGACAGAATATATTATTATACAAACCATCAACTTATCATACAACAAATGACAAGTGAGAAAAATGTTTTGAATGAGTAATAATGGCACAAGATGTTTGTCTTGTTCTGTCAGTCCAATTACAAGGGCTTGATGGTTTAATTGGTCTTCAAACTATTAGCTCCCTAAAGTCAATAATTTTAGCACGTGATGGATTTTCACGAGTCTGTATATCTCAATGATGTGGCTTATGAAGTTGAATAGAAAAGCGGCATGTCAAACTTCTGTTGGAGATTATGTTTTATGTGGTTGAAGTCCTTTCTAAAAATAAATATATTGCATCTCTTTATTTACTTATTCAGTTATTTCAGTTCATATTCTATCCCATCTCTGTCCCCTTCAAGAGGCACTTGTTAAACCATTTTGAAAAGTAGTCACTAGAAAATAAGCTCTGCTATGTACGACAAGGGAGAGGGCTAAGAGAAGGTGGAATTGCTCAACAATTGCTTTGTCTCAGTCCTCTCCCAAAAGAAGAGCAGTGCACTAGTTGATGAAAACAAAACAAATGATGTAATGAGGGGACTGCAGTCCAGAACAGGTAAACAGATAGTACAGCAATACCTAACCATCTGAATGAATTCAGGTCTCCAGGCCTAGACGATCTAGATCCAAGGGTATTAAAGGTACTTGCAGATGTAATCTCAAAGATTCTGTAAATATTTTTTGTGTGTGGGGGGGATTCTTGGAGAACAGGAGAGGTCCACATTGGAGGAACTCTTCAAAAGGTGGAAAAAGAACCCAAGCAGATACTGACCAGTCTGTTTGACAGTACTGCCAGGGGAGGTTCTAGAACTGATAATTGTGAATACTTAGAAAGAAATCCTGCGATTACTAAACCAGCATTGGTTTCTCAAAAACAAGTCATGCCAGACTAATCTTTTCTCTCTCTCTTTTTTTTATTTTTTGGTAAAGTTACATGCTTGGTAGATCAGGGAAATGCTATGGATGTGGTATATCTTGCTTTCAGTAAGATTCTTACAAGGCCTCCACAATATGCTTGCAAACAAGCTGGTAAAATGTAGGCTAGACAATGCAACTGTTAAGTGTATTTTTAACTGGTTGATGGACCAAACCCAAATAGTGTTCATCAATGGTTTCTCTTCATCTTGGAAGGAAGTGATGGGTGGGGTGTTTTAGAGTTGTGTCCTAAGCCAGGTATTGTTCAACATCTTTATAAATGACTGTGCCCAATTCTGGGCACCACAGTTCAAGAAAGATATTGAGAAGCTGGAATGTGATCAGAGGAGAGTGACCAAGATAGTAAAATGTCTGGAAACCAAGCCCTATGTGGAATGGTGTAGGGAGTTGGATGAGAGGTGGCATGATAACCATCTTTAAATATTTGAAGGGATGTCATGTCGAAGATGGAGCAAGCTTGTCTTCTGCTGTTTCAGAGACTAGGATACAAACCAATGGATTCAAATTGTAAGAAACATTAGGAAGAACATCCTGACAGTAAGAGCCATTTGGAAGTGGAATAGACTGCCTCAGAAGCTGGTGGACTCTTTTTCATTGGAGGTCTTTAAATAGAGGTTGGGTGGCTGTCTCTCAGGAGCCATTTAGCTGTGTATTTCTGCATGGGAGGTGATTGAACCAAATAGCCTTTGGGGTCCCTCCCAACTCTTTTGAGTCTCACAAAATACAAAACATTGCGATACTTTAGAGTATTATCTTGGCTTATTGTGGAACCCACCAAATTATTGCCAGTACAATAATCTCGTATTAGAATTTGAACAATGTTCTACATAGGCCCGGCATAGATATCCACCTTGAAATTGGATTTGATGGTGGTGGCTAGCATTCTGTTTGTTAGTCACAGTTGGAGTAGGCCTATTAGATAGTTGTTGAACAGTGAGTCAACAGGTAGGTAAATCCCATTGATTCACTTTTTCTACTCTAGAGATGGTAGATCCAAGCTCTTGGGCCCTCATGCTTTTTGGAGCAATGCAGGGAATAGAGTGCCACTGTCACAGCTTCTTGTTATATAAGCTCTGGGAGCAGCAGCATAGATTTGGGCAAAAAGGCTCAGTAAGGACTGGCTGCCAGCCTTCCACAGGCCTCAGCAACAAGATAGGTCCTGGTAAAGCCCCCCACCCCATCAAATGTGCTGTTGGTAAAGCAATCTCTAGGAGAAATAGTGGCAACCAGTGCATTTACTGGCTTTGTTTTGCTGCTTTCCTAGCCATTGAAAAAATACTTTGATTTCCCCCCCTCTTGTCTCTAGGTTGCCATATTACCCTGACCAGCCCTAATCCTGAATTCATTGTCTTCTCTATCAGCTGAGTCCGAAGCACTTAAGAAGCCTCCCTTGCTTGCCCCTCACAGTCTCCATCACCGAGACTGCTCTGCTATGCTATCACAAGGACCTGTAGAGGTGGAAAGAATATATAAAGACATAAGAAAAACAACAACAAAGGGACTTGCCAAGTGCTGGGAAACTCTGATGAGGAAAATCTTCCTAAAATCTCTTTTAAATCCCCATTCTTCAATTCTTCAAATAGATGCAGAGGACTACTTCTGCTCTCCCCCCAGACTCACCTTTTTCTTTGCACCCTTCAATACAGCCATGGAAAGTTGGGTGGAGAGTGGTGTCAGGAGGACATTGCCAACTATATTCCAGTAGCTGGTGCATGTTGACAATGTCATGCATTGGGACTTCTGAAAAACTCCTGGGAGGTCCTGGAGGACGCTAGCATCATTGAACATCAACTATCAGAACAGAACTACTGATAACCCCCGACTGCCCCTCTAGCCTTCCCGCCAGACACTACATGGCTGTGTTGGAAGGGGGGAAGAAAAAGGTGAGTTCTGGGAGAAGACTCCATCCCACCATTAGAACATCTTTGAAAACTGCATAGTCTCCCAGGAGAGAGAAAACTGATTAAATTATTTATTTTCCTCTGTAGTAATAAATAATTTAAATAAGTCCTAGTCACTTAATCTCTTGTTTTGCTCTGGAATCTTATGGATTTGGATATTAGTGATATGATAGCCCTACTAGATATCTACGACAACATGAAAGGGTCACATAGCTATAGGGGACTAAGAGTGAGGAACTTCAATCTGTGAACCTCCTTGAATTTGCTTAGCTAAAAAGCCAAGACATAATGTTTTATATTTTACCATGTAGTTTACTGTGAGGCAGGTGTGTGTGTGTGTGTGTGTGTGAGAGAGAGAGAGAGAGACACAGAGAGAGAGGTGGGGTGAGGGGATGTGTCCTTGGTCACAGGATGTCAGTTTTAAAATCCTAGTAAATAAACTTAAGCTCACATTGCCTTGAAACTAATAGACCTTTGTATTGTATTTTTAGGACATGTTACCATTACTCAGTATTTACTCAACTATTATCCTGGCCTTGATATTGAAAAAAAGAATGTCTTTGGATTTACTGCACTCATGAAGTCTGCAATGCAAGGCCGAAGTGAATGCGTCAGAGCCTTAATGATGGCTGGTAAATGGAGTTCTCTGCTTCATTATCCTCATTCCCAATGAATCACAGTGAAGAATTTATAGTTCTTGGTATTTGGTATGTTGGTAGCCTTGCTTGCTGTTAATCTAGATGGGATACAGAGAGACATAAACTGTTGTTACTTACTGTTGTTTTCTACCACTGAATTTCAAAGCTTGTAAACATTCCTGAAAAAGCCAGTAAGCTAATGTCTTGTGTTATTTTTCAGGAAAGTAATTCATTGTTACCCATGTGTACTGTGAAACATAAATTGTTAGTAATATGCAACTAACACATTACTTTAAATTGATTTCTAAACATTTCATCCAAATAAGGTAAAAATACAAGTTTAAAGTAACAAGTAAAGGTGTTTTAAATTCCCTGTCATTACTAAAAAACAACCAAACAAGTAAGCAAGCGGCGTCTTACTTCTAACTTATTATTTCTAGGTTCTGCTGAATTTCTGAACATGGGTTTCATTAACATTAATTAATGCTTTTACAGGAGTAACACACAGTTTATTATAATTTACTGGGGCAGAATTAAGAACTAAGTTACCTAGGCTTGAAAGTGCCTTTAATTGTTTACAAGGGTTGGGAATGGCCAGCCTGTAGACCACATGTGGCCCCTAAGCCCCTTTTTTGTGGTTCCCCCAACTCTCCAGGACAAAAGAGAACTAGCATCAAAAATCAGTGGTGTGATTCTGCCCCTTGTGGTTTGCTGCTTAATTTTGGTGGTAAGCCAGTGTAGGAGTTGACCAGGGAAATTAAGACATCACCTCTTCCCTCCTTTCCATTGATGGGACTTTTCTGCTTTCCCCAGAAAGATGTCCCCCATCCTCCTCCTTCCTTCTTTCTTGTCTATAGGACACTCATGCCAAAGGCAAAGATGCCTCCTTGCTTTCTCCTGTTGCTGAAGCCTTGACTGTTCCTCACCCCTGCCCCATAGGCACAATTTCCTGCCTTGGGCAAAATTCAAAGAGATATGACTAACCACTTGCTTTAGTTGGCAAACATCTCATTACTCTTGCCTACCTCAGTTTTTGTTGAAGCAGGAGATTGATTGCCACTGAAGGCAGAGCCTCTGCAACAGGAAGGAGAGAAGAAGCATTGCCTGTGTTCTTTGCCTTCTGCGGGAAAGTCTTATTTACATGGAGTGGGAAGTAGGAAGAAGTCTTCAAGTTGCAGGCAGAAAGAGCTGTTCCCCTTTTGTTGTTGCCGTTTTGCATGCATATTTAAAAATAATTCTTACTAAAACATTTTTTTTAAATCAGAGGGTGCACGGAGCGGTGGGGGGATAAAGCTCTCCAATGTCCTGAGGTGGGGGAAAGCACTGTGGCCATAGTACATAATGTTGTCATTTCCACTGTAAATTATCGTATTTGCTGGTGTATAAGACACGCTAGATTATAAGATGCATCCCATTTTCAGACAATATTTTTCAGGAAAAAATGTAATACATTTCTAATCTACTGTATTTCCTGTCTAGGCATTCCCGAGCTGCCTCCTTGCTGGCCAGTGGCCTCCCTTGGGCAGCATGAGTGCCTCATGCAGCTCAGCTTAGAGCTGGAAAGGCCCCTTGTGGGCACATTCTGTGGTGGTGGTGGTGATCAAACCAAACCACCCTTTGGAAACTAGGGGAAAGGTTGCATGATGAAAGAGGGAGGGAGATAGGGAGAGAGAGGAGGTGGGGCTAGGCTGATCCCAGAGAAGGGAAGGGTGAGGCTGTTCTCCATCAGGGAGCAGCAGCAACTGCAGCCAGGGGATGCCTAGACATGTATTTTTCGGGGGTGGTGTGTGTGTCTTATATGACAGCAAATACAGTAAACACCTATGACTGGACATATTTACTACTAGTACTACTGTTGTTCTCCAGAAGCTAGAGAACATGCTTCCTCTGATCCTTTTGATAGCATATAGCCATCATGACTTGTAGGCACTGTTAGCCTTATCTTCCCTGAATGTGATTGATCTTTTTTTCAAGCTTTTGAAAGTGGTCATTGATGGTATCAAATTCCAAAGTTTACCTCCAGATCTTGCTGAAGGACAAGACCACAAACAGAATCTAAACTAACTTCTTATGTGGTAGTAGACTGTCTGTGATAATGAATCCCATTGTTTGTTTATCTGTTTGCATTGTGCAACTTTATCTGAGCTGGGAGCAGAGAAGAGATTTTTTTTCCTCCCACAGAATTCTAAAAAATGGTGCTTTAAATGAGCACAGAAACAACCCATAGCCTCCTAGCTGTATGTGGCCTACCCATCCTTTTCTGTAGCTCCCCAGAAGGTCCCTTGCCTTTCCTGATGAATTCCTGATGAGTAGCAAAAAGAGGCAACAACATTTTAAAAACCACCATTTCTTTGCATAAAGTGAAGACTATGCCTTGTTTAAAAGCAGGGATGCCCAGAGAGCAAATCTCTGCGAGGCCAAGGTACAAGCCATGTTTAAAGCAAGGAAATGGTGATTTACTTCTTTTTGTCCTCATGTCATCCAAGTGGATGTCAAAAGGGAAGAAGCCTGGTGCACTTTACCCTAACTACAGAGTTGTGTTGAGGTGGCCTCCAGACCTGTTGAATTTGCCTGCACCTTTTTCTAGACCAACTGCATTTTCTGGATCATCTGGAACTAGGGTATGGATAGGAAGGCCTGTCTTCTTTAGGTAAGGTCTCTGGTAGTAAATCAAACAAATCTAGCAAAGGAAACTCCATGGTTCCATAGAAGTGGCAGTGCTGGGGTGGGTGGGGTGAGTTTGTGTTGCTTTGTCTAGAGGATTTCGGAATTAGCAGCAAGCAGGACAGGTTCGATCAAACGTTTTATGGTGTAATTTGTTTTCATACACAACAATCACATCAATTTATGACAGGACTAATTTGCCAAAAAAAATAAAAAATCAAGTTTCCTGAAATGTGGGTTAAGGGAGCTAAATTGTTTCCTTTTAATAAGGCTGTTTTGATAATAGAAGTTTGTTCACAGAGCTATTTCAAGAGTTTCTTCAGATAGAACATTTTGGGTGTACTTCAGGTCACCAGGGAACTTGGGTTAATGGCAAAGCAAGAGGGATTATTACTGCTTCTCTTTCTGGGGAAGCTGTGAAGATGAGAGTTACTGGCCTGAAATTATATTTAGAAATAATTCATGGATTAACAAATGCTCAGCAATTGCTAGAAATAATGTAGCTTCTAGTGTACTAGAGAGGATGAAACGGATTTATTGTTGAAAGGTTCGAAAGAAACAGGACTAAGCTTTTGTAGCCTTATTTTGAAAGATGTGAAAGTAACCCTAACCCACTGCAAATCCTAGTGATTACTGTAATTCATGCAATGAGGTCCAAATATATTTTCTTATTCAAATGGCTGAAAGGTCTCAGTCAGGAAATATGACTAACATGTGATAAAATTGTAACCTGGCTATCACATAACATATACACTGTACAGGCAATACCTCAATTAACAAAGCTTCTGACAAAGAAGGTCCTTTTTACAATTTTACAGAGACCCAAGCCTCCTTTTCCTCTGTCTAACTGGAGTTGTTTTTTTGTTTTTTTAAAAGCAGCATCAGTATTGGGAGCCTGATGAAGGAAGGGTGAAGAAACACAGACTTTTGGTTGCACTAGTGTGTCTACAATAAAGGCTCTTTCCACACGGGGGTATTAAAACGGTGTAGCACGACCTCTGACGGAGGTTGTCTACACCGTAAAATGGATTGGGGCAGATTACTTTAGTGTAATTCCACACCCCAATCCGCGCTAGGGCGACTGGAAGTAGCGGCGCGGCGTGCTTTTTAAAAACCACTTTTCATGTGGTTTTTAAAAGGCAGGGGGCGTGCAGCTGCGTGCAGCCGCGTCACAGTGTCCGGTGTAGATTTGCAGCCGCGCGCAAGGGCGTGCCTGCAGATCTGCTGGGGGCAGGCTTTCCGGCTGGCAAGCTTCTTCGGTTGGTGGAGAGCCCCCGCCAGCTGGCAGCCGCCATTTTGGATGCCGCAGGACGCCGCAGGATGCCAACGAGTGTGGAACAGCGAAAACGCACTGCTCCACGCAGCGACGGACTTACCCGGATGCAAGTAAGGTCTGTCCTAGCCTGTTTTCGCCTGTTTTTTTCTCCGCGTGTGGAAAGGGCCTAACAATGCAATCACACTTAAACTGTGAAAGAATGTAATTCTGTTTTAGCTGATGCTGGTGTACTTGCCTACAACTGCCAAGGTAACAAGCAGTTGCCTCTAGAATCTCTTACAGAGCATGCCTGAACAGAGAGAAAAATAGAAAACAGCTAATTCTGCTTCACCAGTTATCTTCAGCATGTCAAAGAAGCATAGATCTGTAAGTTTGGCCATCAAAATGGAGATCATAAAAGCAGAAGTTGGTGAAGGAAAAAAATAATAATAATCCTTGAATACATTTTGGAAGAAGTTTCAAATTGTCACTAGAAAGTTCAAAGTGTTATCTTTTAGTTATACAAAGTACAAGCTGTTTCAACTACTACTACTAAGTATACGTTGGTTGTTTTATTTCACATGTGCCTATTGGTACTTTGCTGAAACATGTGGAACTACTCTTATTTTCTGTGGTGTAGTAAACTGTCCTTATTCTTTCCATGTTATTTCTGGCCCTGGTACCCAAGTTTCTATTAAGGGAATAAAGCTCAGTGTGACAGAGCCTGGAGGTGTGGCTAGGAGGTAAGCCCTAGCGACAGGTAGCCATAGAACCAGAGTGGCTCTGTCAGAGTGAAACCAGGCCCACTAGGCAGAGGGAGGGGCTGTGGGTGAGACAGCAGAAGGCATATAAACAGGGAGAGTGGATAGGGTTCTAGCATCCTTCAGTGACATTCTTAGAGAGAGCTTTAAGTCAGAGCCGTGGTGGCGCAGTGGTTGAATGCCAGTACTGCAAGCCACAAGGTTGTGAGTTCGATCCTGCCCGGCTCCAAGGTTGACTCAGCCTTCCATCCTTTCGCAGGTCGGTAAAATGAGTACCCAGCTTGTTGGGGGCATGTATAAAAATGTTTTGAAATACATGCTATTTGTAAGTTGTTCGCCGCCTCGATCCATATGGAGAGGCGGGATACAAACAAACAAACAAACAAATAAATAAAAAGAGCCTTCAGTCAACCAAGTGGGATTGTCTGAATAAGAAGGCTGTCTTCTTGGTGCGCTAGCGAAGGGCAGAGAAGAAAACAAACCACTTTTGAGTGGGTCAGAAAGTGGTACCTTGAGTTGGGGAATTACACCTTTGTGCTAAGAGGAGCCAAAGGTCTCTCTGTGTTGGAAAGCTCTATTCTTGAATACTGTGGTGATCTAAGGAAACTAGTTAGCTTTAGGGAAGTTTTATGCTGTCTGAATATACTTGTAACAACCAATACCTTTTCCTGTTTGTTATTTTAATAAAGATTACATTCTATTTTTATAATTTATGCCTCAGCAGGGTATTTTTTCCTTTGTTTTACTTTTATAGGAACACATTACCTGAGGTTGTCAATCCTTCTTGAATAACCATTGAGAAGCTTTGGCCTTTATCCACTAAGGTGGTGGTTTTAAAAGGAAAGCAGAGTTGTATAAGAAGAAGGAGGGAGCCAGGTTGGTGTAGCAGAATTAAAGGGATGCTGCTACTCCAGTTAGAGAGAAAGAAAAACTGGCCCAGCCCCCTCCACATCCAGGAACATATCTCCTCATTAACTGTGGTATATCTGTACATTGTACAGTTTCAAAGACCCAGAAGACAAATGCACCAGTATTCCCAGATACAGATTTTCAGAAACTCCCTTTAGGCTGACATATCAATCAGTATCATAAATCAAAGGAAAGAGTCTTTTAACAGCTCACAACAGATTTTGTATAAAAATGTTTTGACAAAGAAGGTAGAACAAGATATAGTAAATTTGAAAACCATATCCACTTTTTCCATTCCTTTTTACTCTGGGAATCTTCCCTGACCCAACTACTATGGAATTTTCTTATTCCAAGGTATGCTTGTTATATTACACATGACATTCTGTTGCTCCTATGAACCAAGCCCATGGGACTGTATCACCATATCTGCCAACACAGCTTAGTAGCCCTTCAGTGGAACTGCTGTGCTAACAAAACTGTTTTTTTAAAAAATAGACAAACAAAAGAATCAGACACTCTATTTGATTTGGAATTCTTCCGATCTTCTGCAGGAAACCCAGCTGAGATATTTAAATTATATAATATAGATAATCTTACAGGGTGTCACTATATTAACTTAATAATATTCTATACTGGTAAGCCTGTTCATATTACTTATTTAGAAAAACAATTGTGTTTGTAATGTTAGATTTCTCTTAAGAAAATTAGATCTCCATTGGAAAAGACACGTTTCTCAAATGATGGCTTGCAGACCTGATGTGGTTCAGAACGGGGAACAGAATGTCATGTCACTTGAAAGAGGGACTTGAATATTCATGTTTGTCCCAGGTGGCAAAATACCTAACCTCATTGATGTTCTGTGGGATTGGTTTCAGAGAAATCAAAGCAGTAGCTGAATAGAGTTTAAAGCAAATCCTGTGTCCCAGATAGATTTTCTGAGAGAGAACATAGACTAGAAATTTGACACATTACTAAAAACAGTATTTATTATGCACTAAGCATCTATAAGAGTCTTCTGTAGATTTCCCCCCCCAAACTTCTGTAGATTTTTTCCCCCAAAGCAGGGCATTTTATTAAGTTTTTTAAAAAATAACAACAAAGACAAAAAAAAGTAAACATCTGTAAATAAAATTACAAAATATAAACAAAGAGAAAAAAGAAAAAAAAATACTCCTGAGTTGCATATCATATGTAACAACAACCTTACCTCAGTCTCTCTAATTTCCCTACTAGACTGGAAACTTCTTTCTGTTATCACTAAATTGCTAATAATCAAATTCTCTAATACCCTGTACTGTGCAACCACTACCAGATGAATGACACTATATATTGACCAAAAAAATAGACTGTATAAACTATATTCCTAAACAGAATTATTAACTGTAACATATAAATATACAGACTTGGTATTAAATAAATAACAACTGTTTGTACATGAGTATGTATTGTATCAAAAGGTTAATTCCAACATTATGATATGAACAGATATGAAAACATCAAAAATCACATATAAAAGGACAATTGGATGATAATAATAATAAATTTAGGCTTCACAAACACCTAATGGAGACAACCCACAGTTAGAAATACGAGACAGAATTAGAAGCATAACAATTGTTTGCACATGTATGCATGTACATCAAAATGTTCAATTTCAAAACAATATTTTACAAGGATGCACCTCCTGGCAAAGATAAGACCACATCTTTCCATTCCTGTGCATATGTCAATCTCACTGCAGTAATCATGTATTGCAATAATCTTTCATAATCTTTTTTCTTACTGTATGTCCATAAGTCCCCCCAAAAAACTCTCAGGCTTCATTTGAAGATCCCCCCCCAAACCTTCTGCAACAATGTATGTATTTGTATCCAAAACTTTTTAGCTTGTGATTAACAAGTCCACCAAGCATGATAAAAAAATCCCTCTTTTTCCAAATTTCCAACATGTATTGGCAACGTCTTTATACATCTTAAACAATTTCTTGGGTAATGACCAATGATATATCATAGCATAGAGTATATTTTTAACCTTTTGTATGCATACATTCCCATAATTCCATCTGTATATTACACCCAAAATTTTAGCCCATTCACCCACACACTACTTAACCTGTTCTTCCTCTATATCTATTTTCAACAAAAACTTATACATTTTAGCCATTAAATGTTCATTGTCTATACATAATTGTTTTTCAAACTCTATCTTGTTCAAAAATCACATTCCTTTTTATCTATTTTAAACCTAGCAAACAGTCGTATATAACCAAACAATTGAAAGGTAATTTCCTCTGAAGGAAATTGGCATTTAATCTTTAATTTTATATTCACTTTGAGTTTTCACCAATAAATTTTGATAAGTTAACTGTCTTTGTTTACCTGTCATCTCTCTTCTATAAAATTCTGCCTACACTGAAACACATAGAGGCGTTTTAGGACATAACTTACTTTTATACTTGTTCCAGACTCTTAATATAGGATGTCTTACAAATGATTCTTAAAATCTACATTCACTTATACTTTGTTATGCCATAAATATCTTTATTCATAATCAACTGCATATTTTTCAGAGTTTTCCTGTTATGATGAATAAAACATCTTCTCATAAAGGCTTAACTCACCTCCCACACTACGTTAGCATGTGTATCTTTGTCTAAGATATATACAAAGAATTCCCATTTTAATTTCTTTTTGCAGTCTTTAACCACTGGCTCATTTTGAATCAGTGTCTCATTTAACCTCCACCTCTTAGTTCTCTTTGTTGTCTGTGTAACAGGACTGCGATCTGAAAAAGTTTTAGAAAAGTCTTATAAATCCAAATCATGTCAATTCTTGAGAAAGATCAATGTCTCTCAAAAAAATAAGGAAAATCTTTCAATCTTTTTTAAAAATCTCCATACATCCATCATATCCAAGTTATCCATCATCTCGAAAAATACTTTTGGGAGCTTATTCTAAAAATCTTTATCTGACAATTTATTCTGCAGTGGCAACACAACCCCATTCCAATTTCCCAACAAAACAAAATGTTCTTAAAGTAATCCTAACATTTGTCTATTAATTCCTAATTTACATTTGTTTGGTGAATAAACCCCTACAATCAGAATCCTCACTCTTTAAATGTTAATTTTAACTGCCACAAATCTACCCTGGTCATCCACCAGAACAATTTCAGGACCAACTCCAGGACTGGGAGTCTATGTATAAAATCATTCCTCTTTTTTTTAGTCATTCCTGCAGAAATAAATTTGTTCCCTTGATTTTTACAAATTAGATATGAATTTCTTGTAGACAAATCATGTCCTGTTTAAATTTCTTCAAAAAGTCTGTCTTTCTTTTTCTTTCTTTCTTTCTTTCTTTCTTTCTTTCTTTCTTTCTTTCTTTCTGGCTGTTAAATGAAAATATTTGTAACCCATTTTTAGAAAGAAGAATTAGAAAAAGTAGTACTAGAAGCACTTAGCATTGAAGGTTCCATTTCTTCTTATTGCAATAATTTCACTTCCTTAGGTTTCTCCTTGTCACCCACTTGTCCCTCTTCTTCTAAACCCTTCTTAATTCTTTCCAGAAATTCTTTTGCCTTGTGCACTCAATTCAATCAAAATCTCTGCCAATTAAATGTAACAATAATTACTTCTAATTTATCATATCTGAATGGAATCCTTCTTTATTTAAGCTCGTCAGTCAGGAAAATATAGTCCTTCTTTCTATGCAAAATTTGTATTGGAATTTCTTTAAGCACAATAACATGTTTTCTATCAATTGTTGCTAAAAAATCTAGTCCTTTGTTGATTTCTTGGTTAAATGAACTATAACATTCCTTTGCACCTATCTCAATCTTGCATAGTGTGAATTTATTCTGTAGACACAATCCACCTCCATCATGTCTGGCACATCTGATTCCCCAAAATTAGTCAAGGTTGTAATCATCTTCTCCTTAATATCTTGATTAAAACTCTCCTCCACATCTCTGAATCTCAAGCAGAATTTTTTTCCTCTTCATTCCATCAACGCCAAATTCTCTTGATCTTTCTGTATTTCAACATTCATAAGTTCAGTTTTTGTCTCCAAGATCTGGACTTTCTTATTAACCTGCTTTATCTCAGCAGACACTGGAGGTAAAACATCCTTCACATTCTTAATCTCATTTTATAATTCTCTGGCCAGGTCCACTCTCATTTGAACCATCTTCTCCCTTATTAAGCTCATCCAGTACTCTTAAAAAGGGATCAGGAGAGCCAAACCTATCCCCAAATAGATCATTTGATCCCCTCCATTCTGCCATCATAATCATTTTCTTGATGTTTCTTATCATTATTGGCAAAATTTCACACATAAGGAAAAACTCAGCAACAGCAGACAGTCCTCCCCCCTTTTCCCTTTTTGCATCAGTGGCAGTCTTTTCGCAACTGAGCCTATTGTTTTTTGCTGTTTTTTGCTGAAATCGTGACTAAAATGTTGCCATTCTCGGCCTTATCAGTTGCTTTGCAATAATATCTGATAATATTCACTTTCCCACAGTCTCTTACATTACTTCATAAACTATCTTGAAAATGTCCCATTTTCTAATGTCTTACAGATTTAAAATTTAATCTTTAACTTTGTTGTCCCATCATCCATTTTAAAAACTTTGCTAAGCCAAATTCTTTTTAAAGCTTTTTGGCTGATAAGCTCAGATCTCTTATTGAATTTTACAACTCTCTCACTGAAAGAAGGCGTTCCTCCTGAAGTGTAATCCATCCATTGAAATACAGATCTCTTAATTGTTCACAGACATTGTCTTGAATTCAAACTCCTCTCACAGTGGAACAATTAAGAGAGGAAGATACAAGAGTTAAGTGTGTTTTAAATTTGCAATGAGAACCTTCTATTTTCTCTTGATGCCTCCTTGCACCCCGCTGACACTTTATCCCTTTTGTGATGGTCTCCTTGTGAGCTGTGTGGTCCAGAGGCTTTGTGGGCAATCTTGATGACTCCCCCAAATCTGGGGGGGGGATTACAAAAGACCAATCTCTCTCTTGACACTGTTTTAATCAGCAGAGCTTTCCCCTCTTTACCAGAGATGAAGAGGCAGCATCCATTCACCATGGAAGTCAAGAATTTTTTGTGGATTTATTTATGGATTATTCCTATCCTTCCTTTCAGCCAACACCATTGGCCTCTCTATACCTGGCCAAGGGATGTAGTTAACAGCCTCCATTCATTTACCTCCTGATCTCTGTTGTTATGTGTTTTTTCATCTGTATGTCTTTCAGCTAGCTGAGGAACATGAGTCAGGATTTTTAGAATTACAATGTGATGTGACAGTGCTAGCATAACCAAAAGTAGGAAAGAAGACCAAAACGGAGATACTATTTTTTTGTCTATTATGTCAGTCACAAAACCTGTTTGAGGCAAGATAAGCAATAATGGATGATAATGGATGATAGTAGCACACATTCTTAGCAGTGGAGTGTGCAGTCTTTCCAGTGAAACATCATGTAGGACTTAATGTATTTAATTTATATGCTTCCTTACATATTTCATTTATATGCTTCCTTTCTCTCAGTGCAAGACTCAAAGTGGCAACTTTGGGCTTGCTTTACTAGTTCTACTACTAGTTCTACTACTGCTAGTTACTAGTTTCATCACCTTGGAGGAACAGGTAGTCTCTAGCAGATCAGAGTGCAGCCTCCATTGTTTTTGGCTGGAAAGCTGAAGTTCTCCTGAACAACCGCATTTGCCTTTCAGACAAAATGGAACCTATTGAGTTGAGGTGCTTGGGAAGCACAAAAAATTACAGTAAAACTGTGCTTTCCTGGCTCATCACAGGATCAGCAAGACAGAGAATTTGCTCTGCACTATTAAGTACTGTAATGTCTAAACTCTGAATTCTAACATTTTTCTACTGCATTGTAGCTAGATGATTTTTCTACTGTTCTCTGTTTTGTTAATATTATTTGGGACCTTGGTCTTTCTTTTTTAAAAGTCTGGATGGAATAAATTTTGTGGGGTTTTTTAGTCTGTGTTAGTGATGTCACCAGTATCAACTTCTAGCTGTGTCAATTTAACAGTCATCCGATTAGGCATACTAAGTGATCTAAGGAAACACACAGCTTGTTTACTTCTAACTGATCTTACACAACTATCCTCAGTCCTCATTACTTTATTTCTTTGTTAGTTAAAAGTATTATAGAGAAGCAGAAGAAGCTCAATATTTATTCATCTGCCACATCCTTTGGGACATGCAAGGAATGGTTAACCCTTTCTGCATGAAAGAAGAGTTAGGAGTACCAATTTCTTGACCAGAGTTCTAGAGGTTTCTTCTGATATCTTTATTCAGGCATAATCCCTTTATGTGCAGCTGCGCAAAGGACGCTTAAGAACACTACTTACAGATAAACTGCCTATTAATTTTTGGTGCTTTTGCTTTTGAACTACTGGCTGAAGAAAAGCTGGAAATGTACACATTTGCAGCAGGAGAGCCTGCCATTCTAGATTAGGGAAAGGAATCAACTTCTCCAAAATCACCTAAAATAAAACAACACAAAATGACATGTGAACAAAGTACAAAGTATCACATCTTCACTGATGGTAGAAATGCAGCAGAGAGGTCAACATCTTAAATTTCACATTAGATAAAGCAGTGTGCATGTTGGCTAGAGATAAGAAGAGAAGGGACGCATTGTACCTTCCTGTCATCCTCCCACCTCTTCTTACTTCTGTTGGCAGAGGATGCTTTTGGATATACCTTTCAGTCCCTCTTATTGCACTCAGATATAGTCTCATATTAACCTCTTAACCGTTCATGAGATTAGCCTAAATCCACAGACTTGAGTTTCAGGCTGTACCATCTGCTTTGATAGCATTGTCAGCAAACACGTTTACGTCTCTTATGTTTGCCTTTGACTACCTTTGTTTATTTTTGCTGGTGCTGTCTTTGCAGGATGTTGAGTATGCTTTATTTTGCATTCAGTGTGACCCAGAGCAGTTAAAAAATGGTTAAAAATATTTTTTAGAAGATGATGCCTTTGAACACTCAAGTGGCTCTTTGCAGATGTAACATTCTCACCTTCCTGTCTATGACATGCTCCTGTTTTTCCCCTTTTTGGAGCTAACCACAGTGCAGAGTTCACAGTAGGTATGTGTGTATGGGGTGGGGAGGGAGAGCATGCAAGAATGACTGTTCTTTGTTTCTGCACTAGTAAGCCTTAAGTACCAGGCTCTTCCGTTTATATCTTCCTTCATTGCTTACCCTAATTCTGCATGGCAACTTTTTGTCCTCACAAACATTCTACTTTTAAAAATGAATCCAAGTGTTATGTGAAATGGATAAAAATTTTATTTGTGTGGCCATAGGCTGTAACAAATACTAAGAGCTTAAAAAGTAAGGTGAGTAGAGCTCATGAAGCAGAATCATATTTTCATAGGGGCAAAACACTGAACGGCCAGTTATTCGTTATGGCTACTCCCGCACCATTTTGTAGTGCCAGAAAGTCATATAACAGTTTGAAAAAATCCAAATGTTAAAAAAAACCCTCATACAATATTAACAAAAAACACCATAAACGCTTGAGACTGATATATAGTTTTTCAAAACACAGATTCAGTAGGGCCATGAAATACACACACAGCCAGCAAATATTACCTCTTTGATAGTTACTGCACATTACAAACATCACTCTAGTTTATGATGGTGCTGCTGGTTGGAAGGCTAATAGCATTAACTTAATGCTGTGTTCTGCATTGCCCATCTGCTAGCTCTCAATACAATTCTATGTTGGTCATTAAACTGCCCTCTCAATATTTGACATAGCTCATAACCTGTGTTGTATAAGATGATATTTACTAGTTCAGGATATACATAACTTGATGTATGCATTATGATCCTGTGCAGTATTCACACCTAACTTTTTCTCTCTCGCTTCTTCGAGGGGCAAACATAAATGCAACCGACCCAGGCCGTGGGTTCACTCCTCAGGAATGGGCGTGTTTCACTGGAAGAATAGAGGCTGCCTATCTTATGCAGAGGCTTATGGACAAACCATCTGCAGAACAATTCTGTGACCACTATGAGCTAGAATGGCCAAAGATGAAGGAACTTCTTGCCAAGGCTGCGGAGCGAAAAACCTGTTTGCAAAGGATATCGGAAGGTATGCGGTCAGTAGTAACTTTCAAAGCCTTCCATGGCCCTGAAGAAGATGGTGTCCTTGATCATATGGTCAGAGTGACAACAAGTCTGAGGAGCTCTTTTGTTGCCATTGCTTGCAGGACTGTGTGTCCTGATAGCCCACCTAGTGTAGGAAAACACAGGCCTGCTGTACAGGAGATCCTTAGGAGACAAAGAGCCAAGGAAATTCGATCTTTAGAGAACAGGGAACATTTTCGCAGCTATGAGAGGTTGTTTCAGAACTCCAGAATCACATTAGTCACCAAAAAGAAGGAACGACGAGCCAGCCTGCAACCTTTCAGCCTAAATGTACCTCAGGTGAGCATCGTGGTTCCAAGGAAATCCAGCCTGTTGCCACTGCACTTGCTGAGAAGAAGCAGCGTGCGCCCTGGATTTGTCATCCCTAAAGTACGTGTCAGCAAGGCACCTCCGCCTACTTTCCAGCCCGAGAAAGTGAGACGGAAAAGTAGTGCCAGTGATGGGACATACCTGGAGATTCCCAAGTGGAGGTATAAAGAGCTAAAAGAAGAGAGGAAGAAGGCAGAGGAAGAAGAAAAGAAAAAATCTGAAGAAGCTCAGAAACAGAAACAAGGGTCTCCCCAGAAATGCAAAACTTGATACCAGAGGTACTGACATGACTCTAAACTTAAAATCAACACAGTCAGTTCAACATGTTGTGCAGGAAAAGCTGAATGATGTAATTGCTCAAGAAAGAGGAAATTGGACTGAAGGCATTGTTCCAAAGTGCAACTGACATACCAAAATTTGGCTAAGCAATATAAGGAGAGATTTAGGAAATATGTGAGCAGTTCTAAAATATAGAAAATATGGTGTTTTGTAGATTATCAAATAGCCATCCTCAGAAAAGTAAGAAAAGGGATAATGTAATAAAGGTCCAAAAACAGAGAGGCAGAAAAATATCTCGATATATAGATTAGCCATAAAATAATAATTAGGCAATAGAGCGTGCTTGCAAAATAATCTCTGTATTGTCACCATAATTTGAAGGTTTTTCTTTTAAACAGATTGTGTTAAAACTGGCTTCAGCTCATGAAGAAAGACAGTCCAGAGATTTCAGATTTTGTGACTATTTTGTGGTTTTTTTCCTAACAAGTGAAAATAAAGAGCTTCAGTTTGCTGCCTGCCTATAGGAAAACTTGGATGCAATACTAAATCTCTCCATTAAAGAATGGGAACATCTCAGGGTATTTTGCAGAAAGAAAACTAAATTATTGATAAACATTGTAAATAATGTTTTAATTGTGAGATATAGAATGAATAGAAATGATACTTGATATATTTCTTGCCGACTGAATGCCCTGGTGGCGCAGTGGTTAAATGCCAGTACTGTAAGCCACAAGGTTGTGAGTTCGATCCTGCTGGGCTCCAAGGTTGACTCAGCCTTCCATCCTTTCGCAGGTCGGTAAAATGAGTACCCAGCTTGTTGGGGGCATGTATAGAAATGTTTCGAAATACATGCTATTTGTAAGTTGTTCGCCGCCTCGATCCATATGGAGAGGCGGGATACAAATAAATAAATAATAATAATAATAATTTTACTCTTGCAGGTTTGAAAACTACATGCTAAAAGATTGTACAAAGTGGTCTAATTCTGCAACAAACTGCAGCGTTCTTATGGATCCTTCTCAATTCTTTTTCAATACTATACTTAACTTGTCCCACATTTTTCATCTGTGCTTCCTCCCATGAACCATAGGGAATTTTGAAAGTCCAGAAATCATGTTGCCAGATATAGCCACCTATTTAATATTGGTGAGAAATTAGAGGTACTTTATTTGTTTTAATAAGTTTACATCTGGTGTTTCTCCAGTGGGTTTAGTTCACAGCTAAAAAGAGAAAGAAAATGAGTAAAATCAATGCAGTGTTTTATTTCCATTATAACCACATTTTCTTGCATATTGGGAAGCATTATGGAACGCTACAATATTTGCTATGAATAGTATTAAGGCAAAGATGTCATTCTTCTCAGGTATCTAAGGGAATAAATGAACAAAACTCCAAGTGTTTGTTACACTAGCCAGTTTAAAATATCACTGATCAATTAAAGATTAAGGAGGTGGTTTCTGTAGCACAACTCCCTGAATGGATAGCTCTTTACAGCAGTCCTGTACATCTGCTCTAAAGTAAGCTGTCATTGAATTCAGTGGTGGTTTATTTGCACATACATGCAGACATCACTAAAATATGCATATGTAATATAGGCAACTACTTGCATTACTTTGCCTATTCCCTATTAGCTAAAATGCTAAGCAATGCTCAGTTTCAGTTTCACCGAGGTAACCACGCACATAGCAGGCTGAAAAGGTGTAGCCAACATTTTCAAACAACACTGTTTTTGTAATTAGAGGACTAGTTTTCAGGTGCCCATGGCTAGCTGTCTATATGTTTCTTTCTAATAAGCTCTGTCAGAGATGGTATATTTTTGTTCACAGCCAACACAATATATTACTTATCCTATTACAGAGTCAGTTTCTCAAAAGCAATAGGTTCTGACAAGAAAGTACATGACTTTGCACTTGCATTATCATCTAAAAGACAGGTTCAGTTGAAATGCACCATTGTGTTCTCTCAGGGATGAAGTTAAATAGAAACGTTCAAGGACGTAATGCATTTGTATATGTTTAAATGATTGAATGCCTTATGTCTTCAGCTTGGTTTGGGACCATTGTGGTCCCCTGAAAACTCAGCAACTTCAGTTTAGTCTCAGTCTGAGTAAGCTATGTCACCTGTGGCCATTCACATTCTAAGCACGGGCAGCCAGTGTTGAAATGGAACACCTCAGGCAGTTCTCTGGTCTCATGGGGGTAGAAAAAGACATCTCTAATGGAATGCACAAGCCTGGAAAAAAACACCCTCACAATTTAGGAAATTTTGCATACAACAGATTTGTTCTTATACTCGGGCAAGGCATTTGATAGTAGCCATGAGCCTATACATGTGTGGCCAAGCTTACTGATTTAAAGGTTGCGTCTGTAATCTCAAATTTGTGGCTTTACCTTTGGGCCAGTTCGTACAGTGTTTTATATTTGGAAGACAGGAAATACAGTTTTGAAACAACAGCAAAACCCTCAGGCTATTACAAGATAGGATGGAGGACGCATGGCATACCCATCATTTTACAGTTCCCCAGACCTTGGCAAATGTGAAAAACAATTTTTGAAATGATGCAATCTTAACAAAAAAAATCTGAAAGTGCTCATTCCTTTTAAACAAACTTCAGGCAAAACCACTAAAATGTAAGCACTCTTCCAAGATCAAATGGATCTAAAGTGTGTTTATTCTCTCTGCGGAAAACTGATAATGCGCCCAACAGTAAGGGGATTTCTCTGGGCATTTGATAGGTGTTGAATCTGGCTATCTTTCATTTAGGCATGAGATTGAAAAATGAAGACAAACTTTTCTTACATTGCTCTTAAGAGTACCAGGCTTGTATGATTTATTGGCAAAGCTATGCGGCTATGCAAAGTCAACATTTGACTTTCTTTTGGATATTGAAAAAACTAATGTTAAACAGAATAAGACAAACACAAATCTATTGTTTCCCACAGGTGTAATACTTGGCTGCTATCAATTGATTTTCCCCTCTTTATTTGTCATAAAGCTTTGTAAAATGATGTAGCTCTCTTTGCACAAGGCATTATGTAGTCATTTTATACTATGTCTAGGTCTATAGACACATGTTATTTCTGGAATTACCTCTTTGTTTTGAAACCCTTTTAGAACTGCACTGCAATTTTTGTAAATCTGAGTTTTCCTAAAATGAAAGTCAATAAAAATAAAATAAAAATCATTCAATTCATTTATCTTGCTGTGGTTTTCTCTAGGTAACAGCTGTAGTGTTTTCTTTTCAAGTACAGTAATCTCTTTTATTGCCCAGAAGAGAATTTTTAAAACAGAGAATTGGTAGCATTTTCCTCAGACCATCTGAGTTTCATCAGTCCAAGGTCTCAGTGGAGTTTTGTCAAAATGTAGTTTTATCATCGATGGTGCTTTCATCCACGTAGTTCAGCTTCATGAATTTATATTTAGTTTAAAGCTTTAAAACTATATGTGATTAATTAGATTGATAAGCAGCATTCTATGTCAATCTTAGACTAAAAGGAGAAGCAGCAATTAATTGTATTCTGTCACCTACATTTTCTAAAAACTAGAGCCAGAATTTTACTTCCTTCTTTGTTCCTAATGACCCTTTTAATTTTACTCAGCAATCATAAGCAACTACAAAGGTGAACATATGCCCAAGGATATATATATTCTGATTTAAAGCAAAATTAAAATTCTGCACCCAAGCAATCCAGAAAGAAATATTAAATTTTGCAGCCTGTAATAAATGAAGTAAATTGAACAAGTCTGCATAATTTCCCTGTGTTACATAATATTTACCATTAAGCACAAATTATTCTGATGGTGAGGAGCAAAGATCTATGCAGAATACTAAAGTTCTCTCCCACTTGAAATTTTTCCCACCTACATTGGTGACTTGGGAGATTTCAGCAAAACAACCTTATCAACATGATTTCAAACATATCGTTCTACTTTTGCTATTAACCCTCAGTGAGGCAAATACATTTTAACCCGCTAGAGTCCTGTTTGGTTACAGAATTGACTGAACTAGATTGTCAAGATAAGCATTTTGCAACCTTATCACCTGAAGAGCTATAAACAATGTCGCTAAGTTTCAGACATTTACAATGGACAGGATTTCCTTTAAACAGAAAAGTAACCATATTAGCCTACGTAGTTCATCTGTATGGATTACATTTTTTAAAATACTTAACAGCTTTGTATGTTGATTAACAATTTCATTAGAAAACATATACAGCAAAGACCAATAATAATACATAACAAATAAAATCACAGCAATGAACTATTACTCTGTTAATTACTTTGAAAGCATATGACTTTGTGACCTTTAAGGGGTGGGGTTGTGAGCATATGTTTGTTATTTACTGTGAACATCCATTCTTGTATGCAGAAGACCAAGACATCTGGAATTAGGTTATCTCCCATTGCAGTCCAGACTAGGCAACAGTCATGTGATTGGAAGAACTGTGTTTCTTCTCCTGGCTCTGCCCCCAGTTCTTGCCCATAACCAAGCCAGAGCAGGAGAGAGACAGCAAGGATGAGAGGAAATAAATGAAAAACGGGACAGTTATCAGAAGAAATAAGAAATGTGTTGCCTGCAGTTCTGAGTGTGGATGTCTCCTTCTGCATATAAGAATGGATCTTTGTGCTAAGAATCCAATGTGCCATTCTCTGTATATAGCAAAGACTTCTGGAATTGGTATATACCCAACCAGTTGAGATTCAGGGAAGGGCAGTGCTGTTTATAAAGAGAGGACCTGCAGCAGCACCCTCTTGCTAAAGACTGTCTCTGCTGAGGTGAACTTGTCTAATCTATAATGCTCGATAATGGTTGAAGGGTTTGGCCATGCTGCTGCTCTACTGATGTTCCCAAGGGGAGTGTTGGTGAAAAAGGCTGCAGATGTGACTGATGAGCTGGTAGAATGTGCTGTGATGGTTCAGAAAGCCTGAGAGACTCAGTCTTTGAATATGCAGGCCTTCAGCCATTGAGGTAGAATAGTCAACTTAGCCCCCTCCGCCCGGGAGACAGGAAGGAAGGAGATAAAGAGGGCCTGGAATAGTCTGAAAGATTGGATATGGCAAATACAGATTTTGAGAGATCGCCTGATATTAAGCTTGTGCCAGAGCTTTTCAGATGGGTGAGAATGATGTGGACAGAAGGGAGGCAAGGAAATAGACTTCCCCCAAGGGCCAAGAGACATTTCCCCCCTAGGCTTGGGAAGAAGGCCTTCTTCTCTAGAAGGGTGGGGCTGGGCTTCTAGCTTGGAAATGGGATCTGGACAAAGCAGGTTTGAAATTACAAAAGTCCTTGGGTCTAGAGAAGGGGGTGAAAGGTGTGAGTGTTTGGGCAGTTGCCTGTTCTCCTTCTGGACAGTAGGCATGACTCTTCTTTCCTTTACTCTCAATCAGGACATCCTTCAACACCTCCTCCCCAGAGAGGAGGGCACCAGCAAAAGAAACCATGGCAAGTTTCTCAAGAAACTATCAGATAATAAGAAGGATGACTGGAGGCACAAACCAAGACTTTTTAATTGAAAAGTGGCTGCCATATCATTACTTTTATCAATCCAGACACATACTTCAGAGTACCAACACCAAGATATCTGGAGGGATGTTCTGTGTCTGAACAGTTAATGGAGGTGTTACTGGAGATCCTACAATTTTGCCTAAAACCATGAGATGTAAGAGCCATAATATTTATAAGAAGGCAATGGTTATAATGATCACATTCTGGTTTGATTGAATTTGAATGGCATTTTGTATTTATTTGTACCTTGTGGATTTTGGATTGTAATAAAATTTAATTTTAAACAAACAAAACAAACAAAAAAAGAAACCATGGCTAGATTTTGCCTGAAAGAGGAATCTCTGTTGCAGTGCTTTAGCCAGATGGATCTGTGCATCACCACCAAGGGTCCTGGAAGAGAAAGAAAGAGAATATCTAGTCGCATTAGCTCTCACCTTACATAGTTTCAATAGGGAACAACAAAAGATCTTGGCACCTAGGTCTTGCTCACTGAGGTGATGCTCGATCCACAGTATGGCTACCCTAGAAAATTATTGAAGCAGTAGAAAAGGCTGAGAGTGCAGGAGCATCATGAGAATGTTTGAGAGCCATGTCTGCCTTGTTTGTTTTTGACAGGATTCTTAAGGGAAGTATCCCCTTCCAGGGACCAAGGGAAGGGCCATGATGGGTGCATTGACCAGCAGGGTCTTTAGAATCTTCATTGCCTTAGGAGCAAGTATATATAGTTTCTGGGCAAGAGTGAAGCCCTTCCTTCATCAAGGAGGTTGGACCAGATTGTTACTGCCATGGCTGGGCTGCACTTAAGGTGACATAGATATCATTTTGATATCAATAATTTGGTTTTCTTCCACCACCCCTCTCCATGTGTTTGTGAGGCCCCCAGACAGCACAGAACTAGGCTTGGCCACTAAATGCTGCAATATCCCAAAACAATACAGGCAGGCCAGAAATAGCCAGATCGCCGCTTTAGGAGACCTCTCTGCAAACACCCTCATTATGTATGCACGCTACTTACAAAGAACTCCCTGCCCGGAGCAGGCAACTTGACAAGCTGGATGCTCAAATGTCAAGCACTGTGCTTCTGCATACTGGCTACTCCATTGTCAATTCGGACCTAACTCAATCTTGTTAAATTCTGACCTTTCCAAAGTTCTGTCTAGCACCCGAAAGTCATTGTTTTCCTCAAGTACGGAATAGCCTGTAGCCACATTCCTCCCTATAAAAACCCCTGATTCTGAGACCATCCTCGGATCGCTCCTGAGTTCCATCCCGTCTTGCTGCCACTCTGTTGGCGAGCCTTTCCCTCAGTCATATTGGCTGAGACTGCACAACTTCAGACCTTCGCAGTGATCTATCCGGGCTTCAGGACAGATGTCGTATCACCCAATTCAACAATCCCTCTCAAAAATCCCTCTATACCTCTCTAACCTTTATTTTCTTTAGTTATCTGAGTGTGTGTGTTGCATACACTGTTGGTCTGTATTTAATAAAAATCTCAATTATCCTTATAACTTGGTGTGCTCCTTGTCTTGGCCTGACCCCGTAGACTTTGGGTAAAAGATTCCGCTGAGTTGCCCTGCCTCTCGCATTGCTAGCATGTGCTCTTAGCTAATTTCCCCAGACCTAGTTAATTGAGAGCGCATATAGGTGTCCCTCCCAGGACCCCCAGTAAACAGGGTAACAAGATCCTCTTGATGGAATTTGTGAAGTTACTATGTAGTAGAGACAGCAAAGTGATTGATGCACATTGGTGCCTGATGCACAATAAGACTGATGCACAAACTTGATGCACAAACAGTTGATTCTGATGCAATTTTCAACAGGCTTGATGCACATTGGGCACCAATGCGCATCAAACAGTCTTCCTTATGTCCTGTTATACATCCTTGCAATTCAGCAAAGAGATTTCTTAGCACCTCAGCTACGTAGGTAAATATGCATAAAGTTACGTAATGTAACAGGTCATAGAGGATTCTAGAACTAACCTTTAGGTGGAGAGACAGCACTCATTAATTAAGGGAACCAAGCCAAGGGACATAAATTGCTAGGGAGGATAAATCATCCCATAAAAGGAGCTTGCATCAAAATAGCGGGGATGGAGGAAAATGGCAGTTGGTGGGGAATGGTCACTAAGAAGAGTGCAAGAAGGAGCTGAGTTGGGGAAAAGCAGTGGGGTGGGAAGGAAAAAATCATGAGGGACCTGGTGGCAACACTGTGTTACCTTGCTTGCTGGGGGTCCCTTAGGGGGATTCCCGATGTTCATCAAAATTATCACTTGTGGGGAAAATTAGCTAAACGCTGCTGTAGCAATGCAAAAAGGGCAGGTTAATTCAGGTGATCTTGAGCCCAGCTTTAAAGAGTCAGATCACAGAGAATTAGGCTAACTATTCAACCTTCAGTATTTTATTGGAAAAGATGTCAAAATGCACACCAGCACACTGTTGCATTCATTCACACAAGCATTTAAGAGCTACAGAAATTTAAAAAGAGGTGAAAATTAAGAGAGGCATAGAGGTTTTGGGTAATACTACCTGATGAGAAATCCTGAAGACATGAGTTGAAACCTACTCAGTGTAGCAACTGAGGGAAGCACTTTAGAAAAATGGATAGCGTGGGGCTCTCTCTCTCTCTCTGGGGGCTCCAAAGAGTGATACAAAAAGAGGGTCTAGTTATAGGAAAAAGCATGCAAGGGGGGGACACAGACCCTTTACTGGGAAGACCAGATGGCTAGATTTTATGAAGATGGACTTCAGCTTTGTAGTATAAAGAAAATACAGCCAGGCATCTTTGTAGTTCCCACAAGATTGTTATCTCATCACTGGAGGCAGGCATTCAAGGTGTAACATTCCTGTCTGTTCGGAATGTTAATTTGATCCCAGAGACCTCTTGGCTCCTGTTGGCGCTATTATTACTGAAAATCCACTTAAATGGTCTGTGTGAACCATTTCCGAGATTCACCTAAAATACATGACAGGAACCAGTGCTAATTTTAACCTTTGATCGGTTTCCCATACCTCAGCTGCATACGTGTCCTTCCAGTAGACCTCTATGGCTATTATTTAATATAAAGAATTATACTCCTCAGGGCAGGATCTACTAGGTGGGGTAATAACTGATTGAAGCTGAAGGCCGTGGGAACACACATGCAGGTCTCCGTCATTGCAGCTCCCCTCTCCCAAGTCATATTCCAGATCTTCAGAAATGGGGATCTTCTTGACTTTGTTCTCTTCTTTGTTTTCCCCACCCTGTGAATCACTCTCTAGCCTCACCAAGTTGCCAGGGGCCACAAGGCTGAAAGAGGCTCAGGTGATAGCAAGACCCATGGCTCCTCCTTGGGTGTCAGGAAAGCAGTCCCAATGGAAGCTTCAACTTGGGGTGGGGGTTTGCTTTGTGGATCTAAACAGCTCCTGTGGGAGACAGGAAGGGACTGCTCATCCATCTCAGTGGCTACTTACCTGTAAGTGGGGCTTGGGGATCTGGCCAGAATCCACTATGTAGTTACGATGCTACATAGTATGTAATGGTTATACAAGATTCCATTGCTCATTGGGACTGGAAAACACTTGAGTATTTTAAATCCTTCGTACTAGGAAGTGGTGGTAATACAGAAAAGATGTTCTATCAACTGCACACGGGCAATTTTTCTTCAAACTCAGAGGATGAATGAATAAAAGAATATGTGAAAGGGTTTCGCAGTGACACTGAATTAAGGGCTGTGCAAGTTTGTAAGGATTTGTTTTCACTAGTGTTTTCACTCTCTTATTTCCACATTTGGCTGCAAAACCTCTGTCCTTTTTCCTTATGGAAATACATGCACATTGTATTTCCATAAGGAAATTTTCAGTCATTTTCAATGACTGAACTGTGTTTGTGTGCATTTTCAAATGCAGCAGGGTTCTTTAACAAGTAAGAAGCAGGAGGCTGATGCCTATACTATTTTAAATAGTGACTTTCAGGCCTCACCTCCTGTTTGTGGTCTCTAGTAATCACTCTCAGTCTCCTGAGACTTGCAGAGAGACTGCGAATGTGAGGTGAGGCTTGTAAATCCCTATTAAAAATGGTGTAGGGCAGCAGATGGGACAGGGTCAAAGAATACGTGAATAATCAAATCTATGGATGTTAAACCCATTGGTGTGGAAGGCTGACTGTATTTCAATATTTCTTTCCTATCTTTACCACTGGCACAGCATAAGCTACTAGTACTGACATATTGACACTATATTTTCATATCTACATTAAAAGGGTATGGACATACTAACATGAGCTGCTATGGATGTGCTTTCAATCTAGATTAAGTCTGAGGTAAACTGGATCCCTTCAGCCTGGTTCTGGTACCTCCTAGGGTGACACACTTTCCACTTCGTCTCTAAACATACATGTTTAGGTTTCATTAGTATTGAAAACCCTGATTATAGCGGAAATGATGAGAGGGAATGAATGAGTGGCTGACCAGCCCAGCTGCCAATCTTCGGGCATATTTTCCAAGGCCTCTCCAATTGTTGTGCTTTGTGGAATGGGTTGCATCTAAGAGAAACTGCATTTGCTTCTTCCTTTGCTCAGTACCCAAGTTCTACAGTAAACCACAAGTGGTTTTTGCTAAGTTGTTTTTATAACAAGATGCCAAGTAGCCTATTCTTGAGTGCCCTCCCAAAGGCCGAGTCATTCTGGCCTGTGCCCTTCACAGAAGCATTGGACATGGTTTTGCTGCCTTGCTGCCACACTAGACTTCCTTATTTATGCCTACTTTCCTTATGCCAGGAGGGTTCTTCCCACCCTCCTTGCCGCACTTTCAACAAACAAACAGAACCCATGTAAGGCACTAAAGCTTTGCTTAGCCACGAAGTTAATCAACTGGCTGCGTAAGCACCCACTGAGTGACTCTGCTGCCACTGTTGGCTATCAGTAGCAGGCCAATAGCCAGGGGCTTCAAAACATTCTTTCTATCTCTACCATATGTCATCACTTGCTATTGTACATCATAACTGCTTCAATATGTGATACAGTTCAACATGCTGGGACATGTAATTCTGCTCTTTTCTTTCATCCCCAAAGGAGGAAAACACAGTTTTGATGACAAATGAACAGTTCACATGATATACATTTCCTGTGCATAAGCCATAGCAAGAGGAGACGCTGTGCATTTAACAAATGTTCCCCTAATGAGCCCAATGGAAGAGCTTATTTAAGAATCTTGTGTTTGTTCCAGGCTCCTCCAGGTGTCACATTTGTCAAACTGGATGTGGGCTGATGTTCTCTTCCTTTGAAGAACTATCACTTGTGGATGTCATTATAACAATTGATCATTATATCACAGTCTCATGTTGAGCCAGCTTGGGTCAATTTTACCCCAAATGAAAAAAACAACTGTGATTTAACACACAGTTTTTCATCATGCTGAATTTTAAACAGACAAGATGTTGCAAGGTAGCAAATAAATATGACCCTGCTGAAAACTAATCCAACATTATATCTGCAAAAAAGTAAAATGCTAGAAAGTTAACACTCAAGAGTGAACAGCAAAATCTGGTGATTTTCATAGTCTTAAATTTTGCTAAAGCTGATGGGATTTCTCAAAACATTAGTGGAATTTTAATATTAGACTTCTACATCAAACTGTTTTCAATGCTTCCCTGTTCCAACTCCAGCAATGCCTGTGATTGAAAACACTGAGTTTACTATGTTTTAATATTCTCCAATCAGCAAACTACTCTTCTTTCAAGTTTTAGAATTTCAGGTATGGGAGACTGGCCAGTAGGAGCTTTGGGGAAACTCTATATGACAGGCCAGCAGACTGCCTGACCCCAAAGCATCAGGATTGGACTGCTTCTATTTCTGCTTATGCTGATGAAGCACATTCATGCCAAACACTTGCAGGTGGCTTGCAATCTAGAAGGGCGTAATAAGATAAAGCTATATTAAAACTCATTGGAAGAAAACCTTCCCAATTCAGAAGAGGATACATAATGGGGTTCTTTCACATTACACACACTGTGATTCACTCTATGATATCACTCTATGCTATCCACTTTAACTGCCATGGCTCCATCCTATGTAATCCTGGGATTTGCAGTTTAGGGACAGGTATTTAGTTTTCTTAGCCAGAACACTCTAAACCTTCACAGAGAAGCATCTAGGTATGTCCCCATAGACAAGACATGAAATGATTGCATCATTCACTGAAATCTCCAGGGGAACCCAGCAGACCACAGTGGAGGATGTAATAATTTTCTATCTGGCCGAGGGATACAGCCAGACGCTTCTCTCATCCTTCACTTCTCTCACAAACATGGAATGGCCAGGGGGCAATGGAGTAGGCTTGATGAATGTCCCCTGTTGTGTAGTTCCTATCCTTGCACTCTTCCATCACGACGTGGCAGTATGTGGAACTACTACATTACATTGGACCATAGATGGTTGTGGCCACTGAATATTGCAGGCATGTATATGGTCCAGGCCTTAATATTGATTTTATCATGTCCAACACAAAATCAAGTGAATTCAAGGGGACACAGGCAAGTGCCATTGGAAAAAGAAAGACTTCCAAGGAAATAAGTATACAAACTTCCACAGGGAGGAATTGCTTGTCTCTCTACTGTGACACAGCATTGGTCCATACTCTGAAGAAGCACTTGTGGCGTCTTATGGTCACTTAGATTTATATTCATAAAGATATTGAAAAACTCAACTTTTTAAAAGAGGCAATTGCACTGCATCTCACGCCAGTAGCATACACTTTTCATTTGTTATGAAACAGGAATTTTAATCGAATGGGGAATATTCTAGAAACACTTCACACCTGTTTAAAAGCAAACCAAGGTCTCTTCTTTCAATTTCTCTTCTGAAGGTAACTTCAGCCAAAAACTTAAGTCAGTGGTTTTCTCTGGGCAAGCCAAATGCTTCTGAGATTGCCACTATTGTATCCACAGAAATTTGTCTGAAAGATATACACACTGCACTAAAAAATAAGAAATATTTGCTGCTGTTTGTCTCATAGTTCAGTCATGCTCTCTGTACACAAAGGTCCCCTTTAGTTATCATGAATGAAAGCACAAGAACACATGAAAAACATTTTCCTCAGCAGAAGTTGGGATTAAAAGTGCAAATAAAATATCCATTTAGGAAGTAACTGAAGAGACACAGAGCACCGTAATCACCTCTGCCTGAAAATCTGAGCAGCATGTTGCAACATGGCTGCTTTCTATTACCTCGGCAGTGTGAACGAATCAGTGACTGGGTAGGTGAGTAAGCTGTACAGTAGAATGGCAGTTAAGCCTATGCTCCACCCCACAGCTGAGTCTATTTTAAGACAGCTCCTTCTCATTTTCCTTTCTGTTCAACTATAGCTTCCTTTCAGAGTCCAGCAACCAGATCTCATTAATTCCCAAAGTCCACAAAGATGAGTCAACCAATCGTTTCTCAAAATGTGAAGACAGCATGCAGATCACTGTCTTCACCAAGAAACAAAGCCATCCTTATGTTGCGGGCCAGGTTCCTGGATTCACAGAGAAGCTGGCAAGCATTTATGAAAGATGACACTTGAACTTCACAGGGAAAGGCCCAATTCAGTGGAACAAGTGGAATGCACAACCCCCATTTCCAATCCTTAAATCAAGGGCAATACTGCTGGGGCCTTGAAGGTGAGTTTTTGTTGGAGCTCAAAGAGTTTGTTATTGATCTGGTTTCCCTCCAGTTCTGCCATCAATTTATACCTTGGTGGTAAATGATATCTCTATACCTAATGACATGGCAGGAATTAACAGACTACAAGAAAAAGAGCAGTGTCTATCCTTGCCATCCTCCCCTGAAATTGGCAGTAGCTGAGAAAATCAAACAGTGCAGCTTATCCCTTTGTGAGGTGTCTGTGTGAGGAGATTTGTGTTTTACCCACAGTGAAGTGGACTGAAGAAGCCAAGTGAGCTCCACTGTGATTCTCTGCTTCTTTCAAAATAATGCCAGTCATCCAATGATCACATATTTTTCAAGGGGAATTTTTTATTATTAAAATTTTCTCCTCTTGTTGCTTTCTCATGTTATTTGTCATTAAGAACAAATGACTCTCTAAAGCCCAGAGGGAGTGGACATTCCCCACAGTTTAACAGCAGAGCAGTTGCAACAATAATTTATTAGTAGCCAACCTTCCCCAAAGTCACTAAAACCCTTTGTAGATTATAAATTGAAAAAAAGATTTAGTGTATTTTAATCATTTAAAAATGAAAATACCTGTAAAATGCAGGTGAAATTTGAATGTGAAAGAACTAAGTGATTCTAAATTATGCAGCTGTAATTAAAATTTTGTATGCATGGCCAGACTGAGTTTTCACTAACTGACACTCTTAGTTGAAACAGCGGTTCTTTCTAACTTTGTTCTATCTAGCAAAGGAAATTCTTACATGCACCAGATGCAGATATGGATTCTAATTCATCTCTGAATGCTCACTTGATCCCATCAAACTTAATAGATACATCTGATGCATATGGGAACATAGATGTCTCCCCCTGCAGCCCCTCACAATGCACTAGAGGTAGATGGTGGCCATTCTCTTTAATGTACTCTGGATGCTATGATTAAAAGGGCAAGTTCAATTATATCAGACTTTATTAACAGAAAACACAAGTCAAGTTGCCATTGTGCAGTTGATTCAAGCTTGCAGAAATAGCATATGGTGTAGTACTTCTTGTAACACTGTAGAGTACAAGTGAAGTATTTTACACTTGAATTTTAACTCATGGGCTATGGATACAGAAAGTTGACAGGCCAGGAAGAAGAATTTCAATTGAGCCTGGCATACTAACTTTCCAATGCACAGGAGGTACTGTACATAAAGGAGCATTTAAACAGGTGATCCACTCTGTTCAAATATATGATCTTGAGATATGATGTTTTCTATCCACAAAGGACTGTTGAGTGTGTCATTTCTATGAATTTAAAGCCTATCTTGAGACGGTGAAAGAGTTCTAATCCTCTATGAACATCTAGCAAGTTGAACAACTTCCTTAACAAAATCTTGCCTGTTTAAGGAGAGTATTGTCTCTTATTGCTTCATTGTTCTAGAGAAAACACAGAGGGCATTTTGGTGAACCACAGGACCAACAGGCTGGGTAATATTTGGCTAGGTTGCAACAACAATGGCATAAACCCTCTAAAGGTTTACAAACTCACAAGAAGTATCTATCCATCTGAGATATTTCTGGTTCTTTTATATCTTTGTCTGTAAAAAAATAAGCAACTTGTCCTCAAAATTATTTAAGAAGAATGGAACAACATGGAATTAAACAGAGATCACAATAATGCCATGAAAATCTCCCTTACATCAATTTTAAAAACCTTCTCATTAGAAAAAGCGGAGAAGGATGTAAGCCACTCCCATCTCCCATGTTACACTCTTGTAGTGCCAAAAAGCCAGGGATGAAAAATTTAAAATACTTACTGACCAAAGGAATGGTTTGATCTAGTCTGTCCCCCCTCCATTATTTTTATGACTGCAACATTTTAAAATGGCAGTACGGAAGAGCATGCTTTTCAGCTGGAGTGATGGAAGTGAAAACTCTTCCCCCTTCTCTCCTTCTTTACATTAAACCATTGAAACCATAAGCAATTAAGGCAAAAGATCTGGTAGCACAAATCTCGTAATCTTTCCATCCAGAAAACATGACGGTTGGGCCTTGGGCAGGAGGCTCATTTGCGGGGCTGGTGGATGTACTGGTTGACATGCTGTGGGGGAGGAAGCTTCTCCACAGATGGATGTGGTTTCTGGTGGGCCACCTGGGCTGCAGCTGGAGGAAAATCTTTATCACCCTGTTTAAAGAAAAAAACACACGCAACACACTGTTGTTTAGAAGGAGTAGATAACCTGTGTCACCTGCAACTTATTCAAACAAAAGATATGCAAATATGATTGGTTGCTCCATCTTGATGTGGTAGAGAATGTCAAAACACAGATTCTACCTATTGCTATGTTACTGTAAATCAGGGCCCTTTCACATTACACAACTGTAGTGCTCTTCCTCCACTTTAACTTCTATGTCTGCATCTTATAGAATCTGGGGTTTGAACCCTGGTGGGACACCATAAGAGCTCTCTGGCTGAGAATTCTAAACCCCTCTCTCTCATTTGCAAATCCCATAATTGTATAGGATGTTGCTAAGGCAGTTAAAGTCGAATCATAACTCTGTAATTGTGTAGTGTGAAAGGGCCCAAGGCCCACAGAAGACAGCAACTTATACTTCTCCAATACTTTTGACCCATTCATTCTGGATATATCTTTAGTTCACAAACTATAGCTGAATTCAGGTCAATGAAAATAAGTTGAAAATTGAAAGGAATGCAGAAAGTAGGCATTCTGAGGTTGGAGTTTATCTGCACAAAATATCGCAAGCTTGCCTCAAGTAAATGTGGTGGCCCTGGTAGTGCAGTGGTTAAATGCTGGTGCTGTAGCCATAAGGTTGTGAGTTCAATCCTGCCCAGCTCCAGGTTGACTCAGCCTTCCATCCTTCCACAGGTTGGTAAAATGAGTACCCAACTTGTTGGGGGCAATTAGCTAACACATTGTAAACCACTTAGCACTTAGTTGATAAACGGTACAGAAATACACACGCCATTGCTATTACTAAGTAAATGCACAGTCATGTACATTTTATCAAATGTGATTTGTACTTTTTGAAATATATGAAACAAGTGATTATGTAGCTTTAAAAAGGTGGCACAATCAATATAGTAATATCATACCAAGATGTATACCTATACGAAATATACTAGTATTTACTAAGTTTTCATTCTCTGAGATGATCCACCTGAATAAAGCTGTCCAAACTTTATCTATACCATGTAAAAATTATGACTGTGTATGGTGCATGCATTTTCATTCCTCTGTAAGAGAGAAACTATGTGCTGCACTGGCATTCAGAAAAGTGATATTTTGTTATATAACTATACTATATATAAAACCTGTGATTTTAAAATATATGAAATAGCCTGTCACCCAAATAAATCCAATTAAATAAACCTTACTTGATTTGCCACATCGATTTTAGACAATTAATCTGTCAGTTATATTTGCAAATTAACTACATAATAGCTCTGAAACAAGAAGCATCCTTTCTTTGTTTTTAGTAAGTGATGTGTGCTTATGTCATAACAGGAATCATCTCAGAAGAAAACATTTCCTCCTACGAATGAAACAGGAAAATGATTTGCATTCTATCTGCAGTTTTCTGTAAGAATATACACTACCAATCACAAGGACCTGTAGAATTGATGACGGGTTCTTTAATGGATTCAGCTAAGCTACAGACTCCCAACTAGTGGCCTGCAGACAACTGGTGGTATACAAGGAAAGTGATCCACCAAAGACTTTGTTGGCCTTTGAGACAGGTGTGAATTTGTGGGAACTTGGCAGTGGCCTGTGTAATTGGGATAGGCTTTGTGCCTCTTTGGATTTTGTTTTCTATGTTAAAAATGTACTTATTTAGCCTAACACCTTCAGCTTTGGTGAGTCACAGGGCACTGTCAAGCTGAGAAGCTACAACTGCAATCACAATGCATACTACGTTGCCTTACCAGCAGCCATACCATTCATAAGAACCACAGAGAATCTTGGGGTGGCTATTTGTGCCATCTCTGCTTCCATCGTCTTACATTCTTCATGATGCTTGTTTACCTGGCCATGACATTTGCTTATTGGTCTGCTGATTTTTTCAGAAAAAAAGTGAACATACACTGCGACTCTTTGGATGTCTGAACTTAAGAGTCTGATCTTTGCAGCTTTTTCTCCTCAGGAACTGGCTGTCTCCTCATGACCTTTCTTTTTTTGTAAGTTTATGTATTTTTATTATGTAAGTTGCCCTTTGAGTATTCACACAGAACAACAACAGACACACACTCAAGGTCTACATTACAGAATTATGACTTTAGAATTTGGGACCTTCTGATGCAGACCTGATGCGTGCTTATGTAATTACTGTAGCTATCCTCCTCCTTTAAAAAAAAACAAAACCTCATTCCCAAGACAATTAGACTTCTACAGTACACTTACTAAATGCATGCATACTGATTTCTCTTTGCTACAGCGAAACTGCACTCAAAAGTGATGCCTCCATTTACGATCCATTCAGAAAATTAAAAGTGAGGCAGGAAAAAAAAAGGGAAAGAGAAGTACCGTATAAAAATAATGAGGCAGTTTATATCAAAGCAAGAAAGGATTTATTCATTTAAAACAAATGAAAATTAACGAAGATGAAAACTCACCCTTGCAATGACTCCTGAAATGAACACAGTTGGTTTAGGTGGACTGGGAAATTAAAGAGAAATATTTAGTCACATAATCAAAGAGTTCCATTTGTCAACATCAATTAAGACTTTATAAAACAGCCAGAGACATTCTTGAAAAGGACAGGTTGCTTACCTGTAACTGTGTTTCTTCGAGTGGTCTTCTGTGAAGTCACACAAATGGGTTTACGTGCCTGCGCAAAACAGCATTCGGAACCTTCTCGAAACTTAGGAGTGGGCATTTTGGCAGTTGACCCCTCCCCCATCCTCCTTGAGAATATAAGGCCCCTCCCTGTATAACGGTCAGTTCCTTCGCCCCTAGAGTAGCAGCATGGGAACCAACCATCCAGCAGGACACCATGTGGGGAGGACAGGTGGGGTTGTGTGACCTCACAGAAGGCCACTTGAGGAAACACAGTTGTCCTTCTTCTTTGTGTTCTCTGTGAATCACACAAATGGGAGACTAGCAAGCTGTCCTGTTGGAGGAGGGAATGTCATACTTAAAATTCTTTTTGTTATCGTCATATATATCAACAATTACATTTCAATTATTTTTGTCCTTTATTATATATACCAATAAACTGTAGCCATATCTTCACCAAGCCAAATGAATTAAAATTTATTTATGCCAAAGATTCATTTCTGCATTCATTTTCAATTTTGATATTTGTTTTTTTTCATCACAGAAGAAAATAAAACTGTTCTCCCAAATGTTGCATCATTTCTTGCTCTGTTATCTACCTTACAAAAAAAATGTCATTGGTTATGACCATTGATCAGCTTTGCATATGTCATGTAGTTGCACACCATGGAAAGAAAACAACTGATGTCACTACAGAGCTTGTCGAATGGGTCCTTACATAACTGGAAAGTATTTCATTTCATTTCATTCATTCATTCATTCATTCATTCATTCATACTTTCCTGTCACAAACCAGATTCCCATTGCTTTGGAACATAATAAAAAACAAGCAACCCTTTTGTTTTACTAATGGAAGCACAATGTTCTCCATAAAAAACCAGTAATGCACATCTAGTGTCAAATTTCTCCAAATCAGTTACTCAGTTTCCCATGTATGCAGGTAATACAATGTCCTGGTTCAATGAAATTATGACTCCACCTTAGGTTGAAGAGTAATATCTAGCCTTAAAAACAAGTTCCCTTTATGCAAACACAAGTATGGTGCATCCATTCTATATGCACATAATTCGCTGGCTCTCTTAACATAGGTTTTGCCACTAGAAAAATAAAACTCCAAAGAGAACAATCAGAAATCACAGTTTGTCAGTGATTTAAAGATTTATGTGTAAGTTGCAACAGTACTACATTCAAAAACTCATCCTGGTACTGGTAGTCGTACTGGGAGGTGTAAATGTTTATAACCAGGAGAAAACTCTTAGCTGTAGGGTCCATAAAACTGGAAAGTTTTCCTTGTTGCTGAAGACACCAGAAAAATGCTGAGAAATAACATCTTACTTACCAACAAGATAGATCTTTTGTGAAAAACAAAATATGCACAATATCCCATAATTGGAAAGCGATCCCAATGTCCTTTAAGTAGAAACAATACTTCTCCATTGTAGGCAAACCATTTAGACATGGAAGGTTTGTGAGCAGCCAAAAGCTTTTTGTTTTTTTGTTTTTTGTTTCCTTTTCCCCCCCCTGAAAGTTGAGGCGACCTTGTACCAGAATGTGAGCATCTGCCATGAGACCTCAGAGGCAAGGGTGGTGTCCTTTGCCGACGCCTTGTCAGAGAAGTTAGTTCCACAAACTCACATTGTCAGGATCTTGACTGTCTAATCTCTGGGGATCTCAACTCTTGGCCACATGTTATGGACCCCACAGAAAAGATAAGTGAGGAATTCATGATATCCCCTTCAGAAGCCATATAGACTCCTTCAATCTTGCTAGATGGTACTATGTCTTTATTCACATCTTGGACAATCATGCAACATGCATTCCCTGCCATAGTACTCGGTACTGTTGGAGATGGGGATCAAATTGAAGCAGGAAGACTAGGCTGCTCTACTCTTTTTTATTTCTTTGATGGTCTTTCATGTGAAGAGTCCTTCAACCTACTCTTCTTCCCTTTGTCTTCTGTTTTCTGTCAGGAACAGTACAGCTTGTTGTCTTTTGTTTTCAAATAAATCCAACACAGTACCATCCATTGGAGGAATATGTTACTTATTCCAATCTCATTCAACCTTCATCTGTGGCAAGACAAAGGTGTTCTGTTGAGTGCACCTGGTAGATGAACTGCAGAGTGGACAATCTTCTTCGAGACACAGAAATTAATTGCTGATATCAACAACGCACACAACCAAGTCCCTCCTTATTTACTGATATAGTATATCATTATTGTGAATATGCAGAATGAACCCTAAGTGCACATCCCTCACTCGTCCTTCTGGCTCAGGTTATCACTAGGAAAAACACTGTTTTCAATGACAGCAAGTTAATGTCACACTTTGCCAGAAGTTCAAATGGCCTGCAAGTGAATCACATTATCAAGAAGTTCAAGCCGCAACCTCATACAAGGGGTTGGACTGGAAGGCGTAAATGCTTATAACCTTGTAAAGGCATAGGATCCAGAAACAAGGATGGTCTTGCTTCTTGTTGTAAATGCCAGGAATTTCCTGCCGCACAATGCAGCATTGATGGGAATGATAGCCCATCAGATACCAATAAGGTGAGGAACAAGAAGATATCCACAGTACCGCAGGTCCATCGGTCAATATTATTGTCTCGTAGATAAGCACAAAATTTTCTCCCATCTATGAGCATACGATCTTGACATCAAAGGTTTGGGTGCAGCCAAAAGAATTCTCCATATCGGATATATGAATTCCTTTACTTCAATAGGGGAAAAGAACTGACCGAGCCTTGAACTCGTGATTGAAGGCTCCGTGGCATCTGGACCTGACCACTCAACCATCCTGGCAGTTCCATACCATCAATCATAGTGACTGAATGTCGGGATGGAGGACAGTATCGAAGTGGATACTCAATAGGTCTAGTCTGTAGGAAAGCATCGTATGCCAACCTTTGAACATTTGTAGAAGTAGTGCAAAGCAATTATTGTATTTTATGTTACCTTGTATTATCATTATTATTAAATTTACTTTCCAGATGATGCTATGATGAAGTAGATAACAATATATGGAAGCAGGATGATACCTTTCCGTTGTAAGAAGGCTACCACCGCTGACAAGCATTTGGTGAATACCAAAGGGGAGGAGTCTGAGTCAATAAGCCTGATATCCTATTAAAAAGCTAAAATTTATTCAATATAGGCATCATCAATATCAAGGTAACCATTCGAAACAGATTTGACACCTCTGAGACCCAGTATAGGGTGAGAGCCATCGTCTCTCCTTTTTTTTTTTTTGGACACCAAGATGTCAAGAACATTGTAAGCAGGAGCAATATCAGTATCTACTCTGGTTTGATGTCGAAAACATGTTTGATGTCAATATCTAAATAAATCAATGATAGGAATCTGTTTGAAAAGGTATCGTCCTTTGGTTGACAAAAACTCTATGCTTAGGTTGATTCTGATATCTTTTTTTTTTAAACCTGCAGATAGTAATTTTCTCAAGGAGTGTTGTTGAGGAGTTGTTTACCTTTGTTGTCATGCAGGCAACAACTCAATACTCTCTCTGTTCCAATTTATCATCCACAGTACCACTGAACTGGCCCAGCTGAATCAGAAGATAAGAAGAACGTAGGAATCAAGCATGGTATCAAGCGTAGGCACCTGTCTAGGTACCAAGCCTAGGTATCAAACCTACGTATTGAACCTAGATACCGAGCCCAGGCACTGAACCCAGGCACTGAGCTCAGGTATTCAATTTAGGTATCCAGCTTAGGTATTACGACTCTAGCCTAGTTATCAAGAGCCTTAGAGCTGCCAGTTCACTAGCTCTTCTGCCGAAGTTATAGCTACTCGAAAAAGTTTTCTAAGATAGTACTTTGATTAACTGTAGGGAATTGTCTCTTTGTACAGATGACTTACACTGGATACATAAACAATGGCAGTACCAAAGGGAGAATGCAAAAAACCACCATTGGTATCAAGATGAAACAGAAAAACAAACTCGTGTTCCAAGGTTGAAATCTAAGTGCTTGATACTGATGTGTCAGAAGGAGTTGCCAACAACATCTAGGGGAGCAACATGCGATGGAGATTCAGAGCAAATTCACTGGTCTAGGCACAGAGCCTAAGTTCTAGCATAGGTATCCAGCCTAGGCTTCAAGTGTCAGTATCAAGGCTAGATATCAAAGCCAGGCACCAAGCTGAGGCATCAAGTTCAGATACCAGTCCTAGGCACCAGTGTCAGGTATCATGGTTGTACAGTATCATACTACCAAGAATTGATCATATGATAGTGTTGACAATGCACCAAGCTTAGGCACTCAGAATAGATACCAAGCACAGGCATCAAGCTTAGATACGAAAACTAGATATGAAGTCTAGGTACCAAGCCTAGGTATCAAGCCAAGATATCATGGGAGTATACATCATTGTTGATATTGAGTCGATGGTATCATCTCCTTGTGATCGACAATACCGTGATGGTAGACGGGTTGACTGGAAACCCCCTCTATGAGAATGACAACACCGTCAAAGGTAGAAACCATGGACGGGATCAATGGCAAACCATCTACTTAAACTGATGCTACCGATCGGTATGGTGGCTAATGGAGAATGGTCCTTTGAGAGTCAGCCATTCCGTGGACTGCTGTCGGTACCGGAAATTGCCTCGGGTGCACTGCTGTTGAAGAAGCAGTGAACAAGCCCCCTCGGTGCCATAAATTGCCTTAGAAGTACCACCATTACAGACGTAGTGGGGAAGGGTGTGGCCAGAACAGCGTCGTCGAAGACACCGGTTTTACCAGAGCAAAGCTTGAAGTGGCCACTCTGTTAAGTCTCGTGTGCGGGAGTTGGTGACAACAGCAAGATCGTGCAAATATCCAAGATCTTGCCTCTGCACGAAAAACAGGGTTTAAAGACCGGTGCCGAGGCCACCCACAGAAAAATTCTGAGGAGTCGTAGCGAAGGAGATATAATTTCCTCACTTATAACAAGAAGAAGATTCTGCGCCGTTCACAGTGAAGAACAAGTTAGTTCGCTCCTTCCTTCCTTTTTGGGGCGGGGGCAAGTAGGAGGTTGATGCTTACTCTCAGTCCTTTCCGAGAGGACGCTGACGGTGCCTCATCTCAAACTTGTAGTATCACGCAAAAGAGGCAAAAAGAGAAGTTAAAATGTTACAAACAACCACCAAAATGCCAAGAGAAACATCAGTATTTAGTCAAATCTTGTTTAAAGAAACCGTTAAATCAATCTGAAAGCTAGAGGAAGGCTCCTTTGATGCTGCTACCATGGCAGAAGAAAAGGAACTGACCGTTATACAAGGAGGGGCCTTGTATTTCCCAGGAGGATGGAGGAGGGGTCAACTGCCAAAATGCCTACTCCTAGGTTTTGAGAAGGTTCCAAATGCTGCTTTGCGCAGGCGCGTAAACTCATTTGTGTGATTCACAGAGACCACAAAGAAGAACTAACATTGCTAAAACAAACACTGCCTTTCTTATTCAGTTTATTCTTGCAGCAGTAGCTGACTATCCGTGATGCACTAATCTCCTATGCTGGTTGGGGCATTATGGGAGCTATAGTCCAAGGTTGTTTAAAAGAATCAGATGTACATAATAGCTTAGTGAGCTTGAGAGGTTTATTAGATGTCAAACATCAATGGAGAAAGAATAAACCACAATCTAAGTCTACAAGTCTGCAAACTAAACTTTTAAGCTTGTAAATTAAGTGAGCTGTGTGTCAAGTACCAAATTCTCTTCCAAAGATGATGTGCAGAATACAAACATCCATAAGGATCACTCTGATGAGTCACAAGGATGCATCTAATCCTTGCATTCTGTTTCTAACTGTGGCCAGCCACATGTCTCTAGAAGCTCACAAGTAAAGCATGCCATCAGAAAGCTCACATGGCCCAAACCAAATTGCTAGTCCCCAAATAGAGTAGATCCAATGAATCAATGGGAACTGGGTAAGTCAACATTCATGTAGGCTGTGCTGGTTCAGAAGGTTTAACTAAAGTTGGGAATGCCAGCTACATTCAGGCCAATGTGTCTGACTCTTTTTTAAACTAGAAACCCACGATCCATCAACTAGAGCCTGATACAAAAGACATAAACCTAGAAGTAATAAATTGTGCATTCAGAAATTTATCTTGACTATCAAAACCAAACTGGGTTCCTAGCTCTTCTAGTCCTTGTCTTAACTTTTTTTTAATTTTAGCAGTATAATTTGGGGTGAAGGGGGACAATTTTTTGTGTTGTCATTGAAAAAGTGAGAGTCAGGAATGCTTGATAATCTACTGCAAATCAACAACTAGTAAAACATACAATCTGCCTTCTGCTCATCCTTTTCATAGGTGACAGCCATTTCCCATTCCCAGTGCCCAGAACTGCATAAATTAATGGGAGACAGGTCTCTCAACAGCTATTAGCTGAAACAATTAAGACTTCCACTGCAGAGAAGTTTGTCATGCTTTGGGAAACTGTAATAGCAGTGCGGGCCATCATCTCAAAAACCTGCTTCTGACCTTTCAGGTATTTTCATTTCATTTCTTTCATTTGTACGCCAGCTTTCTCTCAGAGTGCGACCTAAGGTGATTCCCAAACAAAATCAGTTAAAAAAACCTTACCAATAATTTATTTAATTTTAATTTATTGAATAAAGAATTTAAAACAATTAAAAACAAACATATTAAACAGTATAAAATCATTTAAAAGTCATATTAAAGTTAAAAAATTTAAAAATGCTTCAATAAGAACTTTCCCTTCTTACACGTTGAAAGCCTGCTTGAACAAAAAGATCTTTGCCTGCTAGCAAAAGGAAAACAAGGAACGGGTCAGCCTGGATTCCCTCTGGAAGGGAGTTCCAGAGGGTGGGAGAAGCCATTAGGATGGCTCTCTCTGGTGTCTGCACAAAGTGAGCCTGTGATGGTGGCAGGTCTAACAGAAAGCTTTCTTCTGTAGATTGTAAAACTTTGGCAGGTTCGTGTGGGGAGACATGGTCTTTCAGATACTCTGGACTTAAACCAGTCCTAAGCTGGGCTTAAGCTTTATAGACCACGATCAGCACTTTGAATTGTGCCTGGAAATGAACTGATAGTCAGTGAAGCTGTTTTAAAAAGGGAGTTATGTGCTTCTTATAACTGGCCCTGGTCAGCTCTGGCTGCAGCATTTTGAACCTGCTGAAGTTCCGAATAGTTTTCAAAAGCAGCCCCACATACAGTGTAATACAGTAGTTCAAATGGGGTAATCAAGGCATGTGTTGTCATAGCCATATCTGGTGTCTCAAATAATGGGTGCAGCTGGTGCACAAATTTTAGCTGTGTAAATGCACTCTTGGCCACTGCTGAAAGCTGGGCATCCAGACTCAGAGTTGAGTCCAGGATAACACCCAAGCTGCAAGCCTGAGATATCAGGGAGTATAGTCCCATCCAGCACAGACAGAGTCCCTATTCCCTGCTCTCTCCCTTTGGACTAACCAGGAGCACCTCAGTCTTATCTGAATTAAGTTTCAATTTACCCTCATACTGTCCATTACTGAGCAGACACCCGTGGCTCTCCCTTGTACCATCTTAATAGTATTATCTCCTACTCCGTATCTCCCTCTGCCCGTTATTGTCATAATGGCTGCTGCCCCTCCCATACTCCCTGTGTAACACATTTTCTTTTGCCAGCGGCCGGGCTACTTTAAAAAAAAAACCTTTTTTTTACAGGAAAAAGAGGTGTTCTGTTCTTTTACTGACATCACGGTTGCAATCAATATACAAAGCTGATTTTGAAAGCAAGAACGTTTTCTAAAACAGCACAAGTAGCAATGATCCTTGTAAAGCCACTGTCAAATAACTCAGGTGATGCCTACTGCTGACCTGCAAAGTTAACAGGCCAGCGCGCAAGATGTTTCTTTTCCTTTCAGTCTCTCCTATCCATTCTGCACAAGCCATCCACTTTCTCTCACCCATCTTCTCCCCTGTGGAGTTGCCCTACACATTTCTCTCTGGGATACTGTTTAGATGACAGCTTTCCTGCAGAACATCTCCCCAATCACAGTATCCCTACCCAACGTTGGGTGATACCACTTGTGGTGCCAAAAAATGAATGGCTGTCTTATGTGTGCTTTGAAAAAGAAGAGGGGAAAACAGCAAGATACTGTACGTTTACCATCCTTATAACAAGCCAGTCCAATTATTTCAGGTTTATGTTCATAAACCTCTGCCTCATACATGCTGAACTCTTCTTTTTTCACTGATGCCAACAATTCCGTGGCCCCTGAAGCAACCCATGTGGCAAACTGACCTGAGCTCTTCAGAAGAAGAATGCAGCATAACTAATAATAAAATTAAAACAGTTTTCATGATTGTTCATCCAGATTTCCAAAGCACAGCCTGTCATGCAGCAGGGGAATGACCATCTTCAAAGTGCAATATGGAGAGCCCATGGTAGTTGAGGTGCACAGACAAAGGAATGAATTGATCCATCAGCTATATTAGCAACACTGTGAAAAATTGCTTACTGACAGTAAGACCTTTAAAAATATTTTGGAACTAAATTTTAGTCGAGGCATTTATGAGCTACTTCAGACAACAAAACATCTTGTTCCTGTAATGTTTCAACTAATTATCAGAGTAGATGTCCCTCCCGTGCCCCCTTTTGCAAGGAGTGACATAGATCACCACAGGGTCTCCCACAATTGTCATCCTTTTTAAAAAAATCCATAATGTGGGATAAGAAAGGCAAATAAAAGAAGGAACAAAACAGAACAAAACAAAGAACTCTGTTTCTCAAATGGAAGTATCCAAGCAACACTACACTCAGGGACACTAGAATAAGCAAGAGACAAGGAAGCCACCATTCCTTCTGGGCACTCCCCTGGGATCCCTTTGTCTACTCCTCCTTTTCATCCTGGGAGCCACAATATTGGCGGGGGGAGAGTGGGTGAGCTAGCAGTAGTCTTATCTTCTACTTTAGTGGGAGATTTAAAGACCTGCCTGGGTTCCAGAAAAGCACCTGACTTTCCATGGGTCAAAGTTTTAGCAGTAAACTCAAAGAAATAACATCGCCTTAGTCTTTAAAATTAATGCTACAACAGAAAAATCAAGGAAATGTAGCTATGGCACTTCTGGGGAGTATGCTGGATTTACAAACATTTTGAATTTGTGCTAAGCACTTAACACACACGAGAAGAAATAAATGCACATGAATACGCATGAAAGGAAATGAAGAAAAATGAATAGCAAACAATCTGTTAATAAAACATGAAATCTAGTTTTCATATACTATTTGCTTGCCGTGACATTTTCTGAAAGCCTTCATAATGGCAAATCTGAATTTGAATGATTTCCTCACGTATTCTCCTTATGACCTTTCAGTTTTCAGTGTTCTCTTCTGAACCATGAAATTTGAGCACAGCATCTTCTGAAAATCACTTACTCCCACTAGATTTATCTACCCTTGCCTCTCAAGACAATGCTTGCCATAATGCTGCTTCCGTCAGAGATGATGCTAGTTTGGACTGTCTCTCTTTCACTCTCTGCTGAGGCAGCTTTGGAGACATTAACAGGGGAGACATTTCAATCTAATGCTTCTCTGCACTAAAACAAAGCAATAAAACCACAAAGTGCTACAATTCTGACTCAAAAGTAAGTATGCAAGCTGACTTGACTAGGAGCTCAACTTCAAGCAGTCACACATTTGTCGATTAGGAAACTTGGTCATGGGTTATTACAGATATAGGATCATGTCATTAGTAGCTTCTGATCAACAGCAGGTAATGTTACTGATCACCTCTCCAGAGCAAAAATCTAGAGACAGTTAAAAGATTGAACTCTCACACTACATTCTTTTTGTTAGAAAAATACATAAACACTGAAATATTACAGGGATTACCAATTCAAAAATTATACTTGAAAACATAATAGGGAAGCATGCTTACATTTTTCCCCTCAGATAAAACCTGTATTGGAATCATCATCATCACTGATTGAACTGATGTCCTGTCTCTCTCCCAGGGTGGGATCCAAGATGGTTTACAGAAATTTAAAATAAGATTAAACATATGATAGCCCTTTTATGTATGGCAAGTAAGCAAACAAAGGTAAAAAATTATCTGGGTAATAAGTTTAGAAAGCTTTCTAGGTTGAAGAGAAAACATTGTTTTCCATATACCATTTGGGTTTATTAGTATGTAACACATAACCAATTATCTCCCAAATCCCCACAAAATTATGATTCACAATGTGAGATTGGTCCAGTCACTATCTTACTCTGACTCAGAAGAATGTCATTAAGATAACAACAGGGTGGAGATGGTCATACAAAGCAAGGTTGTGGACTATTAACAAAGTTGGCAGCGGGGCGGGGGGAGAGATCTGAAAGCCTAACTCTAAAAATGTGTATTTCAAATATTTTTTTAAAAAAGACTTCCAAAATATCAGAGCATCAAGAGTCTCCACTGAGGGTCCCTAGGAGGTGTTACTGGAAAGGTTTTCAAATGGAGAGGTTGTTGGCGTCTGTTTGTCCTGCTGGTACGCTGGAGAAGAAAATCAGGTTTGTACTATTTAAACTGTATTTCTCCAATCCAGAGCTTTTTATACTGTCTACCAGTCATAGTGTCCAGTACAGCACATCTCTATTCCACAAAGTAGTCTGAAGGTCTCAGAGCCCAATTTCAGACCCTCAGATTTCTAATGAGAGAGCAAGAGTGCCTGTTTTTAATGTTATTTACAGCATCCCAGCATCTACTGCACTGTCTCTCACCGAAAGCAGCTAAAAGTAGAAAGGGACAGAGAAATCCTGACAGCCGTTTCCCTTCCCCCTCCTCCAATTCTCCAGGGAAATGGAGGGGGAGGCAGAAACAGGGTTTTTCACTCTTTCAAGTGCTTTACATTCTGCTGGTGTTTCATGCAAAGTGCAACCTACATTTCTAGTATTTTGTAAGCCATAATGGCTGCTTTGAGGATATATTTAATCTGATGAAAACCAGCTTGACAGATGTTGTTTTGAAGATATAACATACCTTTTTCTCTAGGCTTTAGTTAATAAAAATGTTTTTATTTAAAAAAAACACACTCTTCATTTGTTATATGGAATGCTTGTTTTTAACAAATGCACTTAGCAAATATAAATGAAGTTCTCCTTTTTAACTCACAAAAATGCCACTAATGAAATCTAAAATTTCTGAGAGAATTTTCTCACTTATGGTAAAAACAAGGATGGTTCATTTTTTATGAAAACATATGGACAGATGCCCAACATCTGGATACATTGGAATGTTTAGACTGCTTACTCTGAAGTCACACATGTGCCACTACTAAGAAATGCACCTGCCACACATCAGTGTCTTCAAGAGGTTCATTTGTTCTTAATCTCATAAAATGGAATTCTAATATTTTATAATATCAAAGCTTAAACAAGGAGTTTATTGACACTGCAAAGAAACCACACAGTTGACTGATTAATTGAAAGGACCACTAAGCCAGTGAAAAGAGTTATGTGGAATAATAAAATGCCTACATCCTCAGACGTCCATTAAAATTTGGGATCTTTCTTCTCTGTGTAGTCATTATCATTAAAATATTTCTATTACAGCATTCTAAATATTATGTCACCTAATGTGTTACTGTATTATATTAATGCAACTGCTCTCGGAACAAATCTCACCAAGAAACCCCCTTGATAGATTCATCTTAGGGTCACCATAAGTTGGAAATGAAGAAACACAACAATGCGATATTATGTAAAGCTGTTTTTATATAGCATTTTAGTGTCATCCAGGCACTTCATATATTATCATGATAACCCTTAGAACAACACCATAAGGTATGTTTTTAGTACACTTATTTTCTAAAATCTTTATATCCTATACTCAAGGATCTTGTGGCAGTGTCAATTTCATAAGTTTAAAACAACTTAAAATAATAAGAATAATCTGAAACAAACTAAAAGTATATTAAAGAATTTAACAACTTAACACAAGATAATTTAAAAACAATGAAACAGCTTGAAGACAATTTAAAAAGTCTCATGTGCATATCTGGACCAAACAATAAGGATCCAAACACTTTGATAAACGACCATGTTTTTACTTGGGGCCAGAATGACATCAGCTAGGGACAGCATATTCCGCAAGGTGCACAATGCAGCTTCACTGGTAAGACCCAAAGGATGACCTTCCCAGCAGAACTCAGTCCTTGGGCAGATAAACATAGGGAGAGATGCTCTTTTAAGTATCAGTTTTCCAATCTGTTTAGGGCTTTAACTGCTATCACCAGCACCCTAAATTTAGATCAAAGCAGATCCTTTAAAACCAGTGTCATATGGATTCTATACGGTGCTTTGGTCACAAATCTACCTGCTGTATTTTCTATTAGCTACAGCTTCTGACTTGTCATCAAAGGCAGCCTCATACAGCACACAGCAGTAGTCTAACCTGAAAGTTATCCAAGTATGGACTACGGTGGCTAAATTATCCCTGTTCAAGAAAAGCTACTATTCACTGATCAGCTGAAGCTGGACTCAAGGAATCCGAGACACTGAGTCCAACCGGGCCTCCAATGACAAGGATGGATATATATGCTCTTATATTTTCCTTGTATTCATCATTTTCCGGAACAGCCTGAATTCCAGAACTCTGTGGAAATCAATGGTAAGTGAATCTGCACAGCAAGAAAAGCCCCATCAGATAAAAAAATTAAGCAGCTCTTCTGGTTCCTGCCTCTTTGAACGCAAATACCGCACATTCTGATGTGACAAGACCTTGTTTTGGAAGCCACAAGGGGAAGTTTCCAGATCTTCATTGAAATTCAGAGGGGCTAGACAAAACAATCTGTATTTTAATTAGGTACACATTTATTTAGAGAAATTATCCATTACTCATACCCCCTTAGAGGAAACTGGGTGAGGGTAAGGGTAAGTCACAAAGTGCAAAATAAAGAAATAAAACCCTGAGACAAGAAGCAATTAATGTCATGTTCCCTGTTGCATTCCAAGTGTACAACCATGCATTGAAGTTTTAAAACTAGGTTTCCCTGAGCAAACACAATAAAAATCTCTCTAACTGGTGTTTTGATACAATTGTAGGTAGCTGTCAATCCTACACAGTGGTATGTAGTGTATGTGTGTGTAACAGGAGCTTTGTCTTTTTTTTTTTTTTAATCCCTTTCCTCCTCAATTTTTCTTCTTTTGTTTTCAGGAGTTGATTTGCTCAATACAGGTTTTCTAAAGAGTGGTCCTGGAGTTACAATTGTTTTGAAATACTTTACCATTGTTTGATGATAATTTGCTTCTCACAGTGATAATACTTTGCTAGCACACTGGCACAATATCAGGCATTCTATAACACTGGGAGATTGCTTGGCAACCTAAGTCAGCTTGCAAATTTGCAAGGTTTTCCACAGGATGGCACTGATGAGCCTTCAAGCTTTGTGAAGGTGGATATATAACACACCAACCTCAGACAAGCTGATCATTTTTCATAAATTACAAGGAAGCACACAAAGATACAAATAATCCTCCCAACAGTTATTATATACACACTCTCTCTCACACTCTCATTCTTTCTCACACATGCACACAAACTTGCTAGACAGTTTAATTCAATGACTTCACATTCACATATGTAGGTTCCTTATGTTATAGTCCTAACAACCATGAGGCTGGACAAATTATTATTATTGTATTTTTTAAAGTGGGATTGAGAATGATTAACAAGAACTCAAAAAACCAGGTCAAGGTAAATCTAGCAGCAATCATGTGGATTTTAGTCCACATCATCTGATGCATGGATGGAGTAGCATATTAAAGCTCAGGTATTTAAGAAAGATTACATAGCTGTGGGAGTGGGATCAGAGTGAAATGGGATACAGAAAGATGAAAACTGTGACCCAGGTAATAAACTCTCTCAGACCTGTCTCAGCTGACCAAGGTCTGTCAAAGAGCTCAACAGTGTAGAAGTCCTGAGCATGTAGTACTGAGATAGGAAAGCAATAAATTATGCATATCCAACAGTCAATTCTCTTGACCTGGGAAAATTTTCTGGGGAGAATTCTATTGTTACATGGGTGACTTTTGATGAAAAGACATGTTTTAATATTTGTAACTAGCATATATACCTGGAGTTGCCCGGGATTTCATTTTCTCAGAGGTAATACTTGTTAGAAAGATTTGAGATCCCCAAACTGTCTTGTCCAGTATCTGCAACTTTTCCCCATATTCCCCAATCCAATCTGTATTCAGAGTTATTAACACAGAGAGGTTGGATTCCTGAGGGAATACACCGCTCTCCTCCTTGCTGCTAGGCCATGTCTCCATAGCAACTGGCTTATTCAAGACAGATGCTCTCAGGCTGAGAATTCTAAAGGCCCCTCCCTAAACTGCAAACCCCAGGATTTCATAGAATCTTCTCAGGCAGCCAGTCATATGAAGTCTTTGCCTGACACAAACAAACAAACTTTGACTTTTATATATTAGATGTGTAAAGAAACCATTGCCTCTGTTCACACCTATCCAATGGGTTGGAATTTATGAATATATCCTAATTTAGATGTTTCTCTTTCCCTTTTCCCCTTTCAAACCTTTTTTTTTGTCTAAAACAGCAACTTGAACATCATCGATTGTACATGCAGGAAGATTAAATTGTTTTGCCTGTTGTTTTGGCATACTGCCATTTGTTATCAGATTTGTGTCTATTTACCCTCTTGGGTAGAAACTGTCCTGTTTGTCCAATGTAGTGTGTAGAGGGACATTGCTGAGAGAGGACAGAATATATCACATTGGAGGATAAGCAAGTAAATGCACCTTTGATGTTGTGGATGATACTACTCGGACCTGTAATATTGCTGCCAGAATAGTGTGGAGGCAAAGCTGGCATCTTGTCTCTGTATTTCCATCCATATTATGTGTGCTGCTGTCATAGGCGACTAGCTGTTTAAGGGTAGGAAGCTATCTGTAAGCACTTGAAGACCTGTTATTCAGAATCCATGAGGGGGCAGTGTTATTCTCTAGAATTGGTTGTAGCTGGTAGATGATGCATTTGAATGGTTTCAGCTGGGGGACAACTAGTAGTGTTCTGTCATTTATGTTTTTGGTGTAATAGATTGTTCCTGAGTATCAGTCTTGTCTTTTTGGGTTTTTTCACCTCACTGGGTGAAAGTGTGGAGGAAAACATCTGAGTTTAAGAAATGCCTGTTGTAGCTCCATGTGTTTAGAATCACTGTCTTGTGAGTCTGAGAAGATGAGGCTGAACCTGAGGGCTTGGCTGTCAACCATAGATTTGGCAGTGTATTCTGGGTGGACACTGGGGACATGTAAGTACATGCAGTGACCACAGGACTTTCAATATAGAGTAGCACTAAGATGCCCACTACATAGCTGTACAATGGTGTTAAGGAAATTAATATCTTGCGTGGATTGTTCCAGGATTAGGTGGATAGTAGGGTGAAAACTAAAAATCCTGGTGGAATTGCTCAAGCGATTCCTTTCCATCACCCAAATGATAATGATGTATCTCAGGTAGAGGAGAAATTTCTACATGCAAGAGCCAAGGAAGTGTTTTTTTAGGTCAGTCATGAAAATATCGGTGTACTGTGGCATCATGCAAGTGTCTATGGCAATGGCATTGATTTGAAGATACATGTTATTCCAAACAGTCAGGTGGTTACGAGTAAGTCCAAAATAACAGAGTTTGGTGGCCAGGTATGGTCCTGTTCCATTCAGAATGCAGTCCATCTTTGTGCATGACATTAATGTACAATAATTCCACATTCATAGTGGTTAGGATGATGCTGTCTGGGAGACACACGGGATCACTGATTTGCACACATCAGCTCCTCAAGTGCAGGTGATTTAAGATTTGGCCCAAACACCCACCTGGTTTCATCTGTGATGAGAATCACACTACTCAAACCGTCACTTCTTTGCAGGATTAAGTTTTGTGTAATCTCCATGGTAAAACTTGCCTACTCCTAAGTTGAAATAAGTATGTAACAGACAGATAGGCACTGAGGAGTCAATTAATGAATAAATAAATGAGAATTCCTGTTGCCTGATATAATTTGGAAAAGAAAGGAACTAATGGGGGCGGGGGGAGGAATGAAATGAACAGTTGCAATATTGCCCAGCTGGTAGAATTTTGCTTGAGTTCTAGCCATGACACTTGTGGCATAGCTTGGATCCCAAATTTCATCTTATCTCACCAAATCTCAGGATTCCTTAGGATGGAGTCACGACAGTCACAGTAGTGTCAAATTGTTGTAAACTATGCAGTGTGGATAAACTTTAAGTCCCTAGCCTTTTTAGAAGCCATTCTATAATGTCTAGAGGCTTAAAGTTTGTCTTCAATCATTATTCTGCCCATTTGTTTTTCAAGAAACAAACCGGCTTCAGATGTTTAGCCAGGAGTGAAGTTACAGCTTTGAATGCTGTCAAATTTAGAGAGCTTTAAAACTACCATGATCTACTGTTCTCTGCACTTGTATGCACACACACTGTGTACAAATGGTATTGCTATTAAAAAACTAAAGCAACAGCCTCAACAGTGAATACTAGAATAGTCCAAGGATACGTTTTGGCAGGATGCGCGTTGTATTTTATAAGAGCAATTTTCTTGCAGTAGAGGTTGGGAGACTGAAGGGAGGAAGAACTGGTTGTAGGTAGACACCCTTTCAGAGCAACTTTTGGCTTTCAGGCTATGATCCATGATATATCTACTTATCCAGGAATAAGCTCCAGTGGACTCAATGGTACTTACTTCATATATAGGACTGTAATACTAACAGAATTTTTAAAAAGAATTTAACTTTATTTCACCTGTAGAAAAGCATTTGTGCATGTTCAAAGATGACTGGTCTTTTTTTTTTTTTTTAAAAAAAAGAGAAGCCATTTCCTTAAACATTTTGTTCTCAGTACACAGAACAGTTCTTCTACACCAAATTAAAGCAACATTAATCCTGAGTAAGATCAGTGTGACAGTTGCCATTCTGCAGACCAGACATGAGAATGAAGCTGAACATAAATACTGCAGGTTACAGTTGGGTAATTTTTAATAACTGCTTCTCCTGCAGTGGTTAAATTCAAATGACTTCTGTCGAGAGAAAAGATGATTTAAAAAGGGGGCCACGAGAACACAACACCCAGGCCTGCAGGTTGTGCACCCTTGCAACACACGAAAGAATCTAAGAAAACCCAACCTTATTTTTCCTACCCATGAAGCAACTAAGAAAGAAATGTTTCTGAGTGGGAAATTCATTTGAAACAATTTGCATAATTTCCAAATATAGCTGCCTGGATTTGGAGAGCTAGAACATGGCAATCTGATGGGAGTAGCTGAGAGAGAGGGAGCAAAACAAACTCCTGTTGCCTGGTGGGACTGGTGGAGAAAGCTGGAAGAGGGGAATGCCGAACAAGCATCAGGGCATGTGTGAGAGAAAGACCAGAGAGAGTTTGTTTTTGTGGGGTGTGGTGGGGTAGAGCACTGAGGAAAAGAGAAAAGCCAGTAGGGCAAGCACTGAAGGTGACATTGGCATAGGCTGAATAAGTACTGGGGTGTAGAAAGAAAGAAGAGTAGTAGGATAGAGAAGAGAAATGGCACAGGGGTGGGCTAATGGTTTCTGAGACGGAAATCGGGTACCTTTGCTAATTATAATTATGCTATTATAGTCTTCTGTTCTTGAATAGTTGTGCTTAGAATTTTCTTAAAAGCTAAGAAATGAATTCAAGACTATAGGACTGTCATTGGTTCCTGGCAGCCTAAAGAAATGACTTTGTATTTAATCTCTATTTGTTTTAATATTTGTAAACTGCCTTGGGTCCCAGTTACCTGCCTTACAACCTATCACACCATTGTTTCACTCCTGGCTGTAGTGCTATTGTACTACTCATGACTAGTATAACTATTACAAGATAACTGGTTCACAAATGTATGTATCTGATTTTTCCACGCTGACTTCACATAATCAATAACAAATGATCAATTTCTCTGATGCCACTGAAAGTCATTGGGGGTAAGCTGGCATTAGGTGATAGGAAACTTCACCTGTGAATTAATATTGGTTGTTTTAGAAAGCGGGTCATCATCTGATATTATAAGGCACAATGGATTAATGGCACAGATACATGCATGTAAAATTGGTTCTGAAGATCTGATTAAGTTTTAAATATTTTCAGATATGGGACTGATTGGTTAGTTCACTTCTGGTCTTAAAATAAGCAACTGGCTCATTTGATTTAAGAAGAGCAGAAGGTATAAAAAACAAGACTTCAGTGCATATGAGAGCAAATTTCCACTACTCCTGCTCTAACGTATTCTTTGAAACAGTAATTTTTCAATGATTCCAAAGCAACAAAATAAACAGGCTTGTTATAAGTCTGAATCTACTTTTTTCTTCCTATACATGCAATAAAAATGCCCAAGAGCCTGTGTACAAATAATGGAAAAATTTCTTGAGATTTTCCATGATTCCATTTTCCTCTTATTCATGCGTAGGTGAAATGTATCCAGTATTCTCTAAGTCCTTACTCAATTAGGAGATCTCCAGTCTTCTTCTTCTTTGCCTTTTGTTGTTGGAATGTGGATAACAACTAAAAACACTCTATCCAATTTTGAGGTGTCGTCCAGGGTTTTCTGATGAAAAATTTTGATTCCTATTTGGACTTTTGATTTTTCAGCTTCAAACTGGAAGCTACAACTTGGATGATAATCACAAACACTCTGTTAAAACTTTGAGACATCTACCTCAATTAGTTAGGGAAGCCCAAGTGGTTCTGATAAAGCTCTTCCTCCATTTGGAATTCTGATTTGAAAGTGGTCTCAGTGTGATATATGCAAATTTTGAGGTGTTTACTGCAATTTTCTTATGGGTTATGATTATCCTTCCCTTTCTGGCTTCTGTAGAGCCCCAGTCCATTTGGAATTTCTCCTTGTAACTTAGCATTGTGATTTCTGAAACAACAACAACAAAAACCACATTGTCAAAGTTTGAGGCAGCCTCATGAATTAGGGCTGCCAAAGACACAGACATTATTTTATTATTACATTCTCTCCCTGTTAGAGGTAAGAGGAAGCAAATGTCCTCAGACAAAGCAAGTACAAAGCAGACAAAGCACTGTGGGCAGTGGCTGAAAAAATATAGTGGACGAGAAAAATATGTTTACAGTTCCATGTCTTGAAGAGCCACTGTTTTGGTCTGCTACAACCCAAGTTTAACTATCAGACTGTAATCCATTGCTCGGACAGCAGTTCCAAGCAGACAGTCACTGGTGGCAGCTTTTAAAACAGTAATTTATTTCTCCCAGACCACAGATTTGAGTTACAAGGCATTTGTGAGGCACTATCTGAAGCATGGGCTGTCTCCTCTTTGCAAGAGGGTATATTTATGAGGCATGTTGAGTTCCTAGATCGCAACTGTATACCTACTGGTAATGCCCCCTATTAATATTACGTTAGCCTTATATTTCTCTCTATATAGTAAGTATTGGATTTTTCTTCCACACGCATTTATTTCTCGATTGTACAACTCCCCCTCTCCCCAATGGTTATTTACAATGTCAGTTTTTCACTCACATCCTTTTTCTTTCTCTTTGAAGAAAAGGAAGACTGCTATAATAGAAAACAAGTTGCTTATCCATCCCAGATGTAAAGCTACAAAAGGTAGAAGGGCAATATAACTCAGTTGAGACGCAACCTTCAAAGCCAAGACATTGTCGGGGTCAGGTCACTCGTGGTTGTGCCCTAATTTTGACCTGAAAACTGTGTTCTCCTGGTCAGTCTCTAGAGGAACGGGGCTGTGGCCACAAGTGTGAGCAAGCTGCGGATTCTGCTCCCATACAAGTCAGAGGGCCAAGTTTCTACTGTACCAGACACATCAATCCCAATGCTCCTTGTTCTACATCAGCTTAAAGTGTTTGTGTTTGTATATCCCTTCTATGTTTGGCTCCCAGGCCTGCACACACTGTCCACAGTAGCTGTCTGGGCTAGGCCCAAGTCTGGATTTTGTTGGATGATTCAGTGTCATGGTCCTCGGACTGCAGGTAACATGCATTGACTTCACCTGTATAATGTCAGCCATCTCAACATAAACATAGCACACAAAAACAAGTCACTTAACTACTGAAGCATGAGTGAGGGAAGGAGAATAAAGAACCGCTGGGAGCCAGGAAAGTCATGGGTGTTCAATCAATTTACCAGTGGAGTCAGATTTTTCTTTTGTCAACATTGACCAAAAGTTTGGACTCTGAAGTTCCTCATTCAAGCAGCAGAGACTTTGACAGACATTCCCCTGACTACAAGAAATGCAAAGAAGTTCCCACATCAAACATACACACAGGATCTTTTCATATCTACCATGTATCCTTCCTCAAACGCAAAGACCATGTCCATTCCTTCAACCCTACTCACTGAAGTAGATAACATGACTTATAACCAGAGAAACAAATGGAAAGAAAGTCTTTTCATTGAGATACAGCATGTAAGAATTGTGAGGATTTAGCTAATTCTACAGGATCAAAGTGTCAGGTCAATGGTTTACCCGAAGGCAGGGATAATTTATTTCTTGGGACTGTGGTGTTCACTGTTCCCTCCAGACCAACTGTGGGCTGTTGCCTAGGGAACATACTTGCTGTTATGTGCCTTCAGGTAGCTTCTGACTTAGGGCAACCCTAAGGAAAACTTATCACAGAGTTTTCTGGGGCTCAGAGTATATGATGCGTCCTAGTTTACTCTGTGAATTGCCATGGCTGAACTGAGAATCAAACCCTTGTCTCCAGGGTCACAATCCAACACTCAAAACACTACACCAAGCTAGCTCTCTGCCAGTGGTGTAGGAACATACTGACATCATCTAAACCCAGTAATTCTGCTGAGAAACAAGCCACACACACCAGTACATACCATGTTTCCCAGCAGAGTTCTGCCAAATGGCAATGGAAGCAGGGAAAGGGGTCTCACAAACAGCTGAAGAGCATATAAGGCAATGTGTTTCTTACCAGTGTCATTAGGCAAGCTACATTTTTCATTAACCTGGTTGTACCCTACACAGTAAATCATTTACATATTTTGTCTTTCATACACACATGCACAGGCTTTCACTTTCTAGTACATCAGCTGCTCAGAAATAAACAGCCTTGTTTTAAAGTTCTTGCTGTACAAGAAACTAAGCTGTATCTGCATTACACATCTATATTCATTTCATACCACTTTAAACCACCATAGTTCGATTCTCTGGAATCATGAGATTTGTAGTTTAGTGAGGTATTTAGAAATGTCTGCTAGAGAGCCCTGATGCACTCCCTTGAACTACCTTGAGAAAAGAGGGATTGCACATTACATCAGTTTAAGTCTTAGTGGAGGTACTCAAGGAACTGTAGTTCAGAGGAGTGGATCAGAGTTTGCTGGAAGAGAATTCTATGTACCTCATTGTGGCAGATCCTCTCTCCAGGCTGATCTCACAGATTCAAGCTCTTGTGCATCTGTTGCTCACTTTGCCCCTTTCTGTCTCCAGATCTCTCCCTGGATTGGGTACCTGGGCCTCAGGTGTCCCCTATATGGACCAGTGGATGTGTTGTCCTGTTGGGTTCACTGTGGTAAGCATGATCACACTATAAAAACTTAATGGGAACAGCCAGACAAAGCTGTAAAAAATAAACAAGTTGAAGTTTATTCCTACACAGTTAGATCACCCACATATTAATCCTTGAACTACTTAATTATTCACAGCTCCCTAAACTCCTATTCTGTTCTTCCCCCAGTTAACTGTCCCATTTCTATTACAGCTTTCCCCTATCTCTATGCCATCTTTTCCCCATCCTTTCTCCCCCATAATACCTTCCCTTTATAGCATTCCCTGAGCCATGACTGCCTGGCACCAACCAGGATTCTCTCTTCACGCTCACTAAAGTACAAATATCAGGATTGCTTAAGATGGAGCTATGGCAATTTAAAGTGATATATAATTGATGTAACACTGTACTGCGCATACATCTCTATTCTCATTTAAGTTATCAGCTCAGAAACCAAACTGCAAACTTTACAGATACTTTATTTCCCTCATTTATTAAATTTCTATTCTATTAAATTTGTTTTAGTAAATAAACATAGTAACAGTTATTGAAATGCTTGCCTCAGCAAACTAACAAACTACCTGAAGAAATAAGTCACATAAGCCTTGTCACATTCTAAGGAACACTGAACATACTTGGAAGATGAAAATTATGTGCTTGGGAACCCCTGGACCCTAACATCCATTGAGTCTCCTTAGGTCACAGAGGAATTGATGCATTTTTAAGAAAAAGGAAAAAAGGAGAAGGGACAAGCTACCTTTCAGCAGTATGAAATTCTCCAGCTTTTGTAAGATTGTCCTGTAGAGAGAGAGCTGGGCTCTATATGTGCAGAGAGGGTTATTTCCTTCTCTTTTTTACACATGAAAACACAATTTAAATATGTGGTCTCTCATCACCTGTATTCTGAAGTGGTACAGTCCTGGGGAGTGGTATTTCTCCCTGAAGCATTGTTTCATCCTAGATTTCTATTCTTTAACTAGGCCAGCAAAGACATGAGATTACTAGAGAATAAAAGCAAAAATACTTCCTCCTTATCTGCATGTGCCCTTTTGATTGATCTTTGTCCTTGCTGCACTTCTTTTAAACAGATTTCCTAAATTTAAGTCTAAACCAGATTTAATCTACCCACATGTAAACAATGAATTTGCATATCAGCCTTTATAGCATAGTATTGCACCTGTTAGGTATCCAGTACAACAAATGTATAACCATAAGTGACAGTTATATACATTCCTAAAGGTGGGTGATAAATCTGTTTTGCACTGATATTATTTATCCCAAAATGTTCCAGAATTATCTATTTAAATAACGAAGACAGAACTCTCAAGGGGGGAGTATTTTAATCTTAATTTCATTCAATGATGGGGGAAAATCAGAACCATCTGCCACATTACACAGATTACATGAAGATTACAGTGTTGCTCAAAAAATATGTATTTTCAGCTCCTATCTCTAAAGCAGCATGTCATTTGGCATTACATAAATGGCTGACAACAGCAATAATCCCCAGAGAATCATTCATTGAGCTGAGTGACGCCTTAACATCTTGCTGCTGCTAAATTATGTAAATTTGCACATTATTTTCAACATTTAAAGTATTGTACATCCAAGCAAAAGAAGTACACAACTTTGCTACTTTGTCCACACACTACAGTGAATTAGCATGAACCTACAAATGTTGAGAAGGAAGAATGGTGGCATGTACCTTGCCTTTATGCTCTGAAATAATTATTTAAGGGCATACTGACAAGTTCTTCTTTCCTCCCTTGGAATTAATAAATCCACGAATGACACAAAATCCAGAAACAACTGCAGAAAGAGTGAGGAAACCTATCAATCAGCACTGGAGAGCAGTCTAAGAAAGTTAAAGGAACATGTTAAAGGAGTGTGAGTACACACACACACACACACACACACACACACATACAGCAGGTCAATCTAGCTTTGGTACAGTTAACGTTTGTAGGCTTACTCGTAACATTTAGTCTTCTGCAATTCTCCCAGTGCTCCAGAAAATTGAAGCTAACTAGTGCTATGAAAATAGCTCCATGTCACAACACTGAACTTTTGTATAGAGTGCAGGCTAAGGTCTACCTCCTTTAGCAACGTAAGAGGGTTCAAATACCATTTGTCCCATGTGAGGGTTTGAAAAGGAATCCATTTTTTCCTCAGCTGAAATAGTATCCTAACAACAGTGGATTTTCTCCTAATTCACTACAATGTCTAACTTTATTTTGTACTGTACTAAGCTTCTAGCCTCAATGATACCTTGTTAGAAACAATCTTCACTTGCTTGTACACCGTGTGTCAAAAATATACAATTTTATCAGCAAGATTAGCATTTAACAGAAATCATTGTGTTTACGAAGAATGAACAAATACACTCTGCTTATTTGTAGAGGCTGCCTCTCATTTTACATTAGGGTTACCAGATCCCAACCAAGAAAACCCTCACTTAAAAAACAATCTCATGTCTGCAAGGAAGACATTTCCATGCTTTGTCTTATCCCACCACTCAGACTTTCTTCTACCTACTGAAACAGGGAGTCTTGTCTTGCCTTAGAAGGAAGAAGATGAATGACCACATTCAAGAAAGAAGTTAAGTAAAATCTCCAGGTTGCAGCCTGCAATGTTCCGGAGCCACAGGTAAACTTTTGGGATTTGTAGCAAAGTTGAACCTTGTTGATATAAAAAACCACAAATGCCCAAATCCCTTTAAAAAATGGAATAGGACAGCAGCAGAGATGGCAACAAGTCACAGCCACAGTGGAGGTGCTTCAACTGCCATGGCCCTGCAGAAGCTGCTTACTGCCTTGTGACTGTTGGCAGTGGTAATCCTGCTTGTTTGTTTTTGAATAAACAAGCAGGATCACCACAGCCGCCACTACTATGTTCCTGTGGAAGTTGCTCATTGCTCTGGCATTGTGCTCTTTGGCTTGCAAACGCTGATGGCAGTGGTGGCGATCCTGCTCGTTCATTTGCAAAGAAACACCCAGGAATGTCACCATCACCACGTCCCTCTGGAAGTTAATATCAAGTGCAACACAAATCCTCCTAAAGGTGAGATTGGTGTAAATCATCTTAATGCACTTGATGATGCCTTGATTGAATGGATGCAACACTGATGTAGTGTTAGGAAGCAGGAATATCACTCCCACACTCAGGTCAGTGAAGAAGAGACTGGGGACGGCCAGGAGCAATATCAATTAAGAGGAGAACCTTGAATGGCAATCCCTTCTGTTTGAGGTATTTCTTCACTTCAGGAATGAAGCACTGGTGGAACCATTGCAAGAACAAGATTATCGTCACCTTCTTGTTGTGTTGCCAGAACACGTACAGGACTGTTCATAAGGGCCAGGGGATCATTTTGCTTGACAGGTAAGACCTGGCTTGATTACATGACCTGCTGCACTGTCACACAGCACCAGAATAAGATGACCTTTCCAGGCCTTAAACCCCAGATCCTCTTGGCACTCTTATGAATGTAGATACAATTAGGCATCTTCTTGCAGAACAAGCCCATTTCATTACAACTGAAGACTTGCTCTGGAAGGTAACCTTTCTCTTCTATGATTTTCTTGAACTCTTTTGGGAACACTGGTGCTACCTCAGCATTGGTTGATCCCAAATCTCTCATGATCTTTAAATTCTTCAGGCTGTAGTTTTTTACACAGCTAGCCAGCCATTCCTTACTAGCCTTAAACTCCTTCCTCTCACTCTCCTCAACCCCTTCACAGTAGTGCTCATAAAGTCTAAGTGCTTTTTGATGCATAATGTTGCCACCAACTGGGGCATGCTTCTATGACAGATCCCCTAGCCACATACTTAATGCTTTCTCAGTCTTTGCAAATACTTTACATTGAACCAGAGATACTATTTTTGCTACTGTAGGTTCAAAACTAACACATCCATAAATTTCAACTTCTTTCTGCTTTACTGAGTGCATGTTCAATTTGTTCTTACTGACCTTATGGCTTGCTTCGAAAAGTTACCATGCCACTTTCCTAAAGATCTAAGATTTTTATTTTCTCATAGAGAAGGGGCACTTTATGCTCTCTCTTTGAGGGATTGCTTTGACCACGTAATCACTTTTCAGGAGTCATTTTTTTCTGAGAAAGAAAGGGTACACACAACAATACTGTAAAGTACACAAGTATAGTAGCAAATGAACCAGATGCAAAGCTGCAGAGAAACTCAAGGCTGCAGAGAGAGCAGCTGCAGAGATACAACAAAAGACACAAGGATCTGTGAAATGGTTGGAGAAATCAATTTTTGCCAGGATTCCTGCCATTTCACATGTTTTTCTAAATCAGTTCCAAGCTTCAGGAGGGACAGTGAGGGTGGCAACAGCAGCAAGCAGTAACAAGGTAAGCACTCTTCTTGATGCCACACCTCCAGGGAGCATACGAGATGCCTTCTTTACAAAGCCTAAGAATGTGTGCCTAGCTCCTTGTCACCACCTCCCCTGCTGTCTAGGACTGCATCTCAGTCTGGTTGCACTAGATCTCAGGTCTCTCTCTCTCTCTTTTCTGTATTTTCACTTCACAGTGTCTTATATTTGCAGATCCTGAGCTTGTGGATATGGTGGGCCCACTGTATTTAAACATGTTAAATAATATAAGTGTTGGTTATTACTGAGAAATAAAAAGGTGCAGTAGCACAGCCAACAACTTGTATACTTTTTCAGAAAAGCAAAGTGTTTGGATTCTATTATTATGTACCAGTATTTGAAAATAAAAATGCTTGGTTTTTGCCAGAGCCCAAGGATTGTTTTGTTCTTATTTTTGGTTCTCTTATCCCACTAGTGCAAATTTTGATCTGTTAGGAAGAAACGGCAAGCCTTTAAATCACAGAGTAAGAGACTAAAAGTCTTTTGCTTAAAAGTATTCTTCCCAAAAGAATACTGAGTTCAATGAGCTCAGAACCGAACAATAAGATTTGTTCACACCTTGATCTCCCTCATCATTGCCTGTTAAATACTCGATCATCTAGAGCTGCAAATGGAAAGAATTTCCTTCCAAAGAACTTGTAACTAGGTGAAAGGGAAATTCTATTAGCAGTCATTAATTGCCAGCAGATTCTTCAAATCTGTAAGTGATAAAATATGCATATGTGAACCAGTCACTATCTTTCATGCTGATTAGGGAAAAGCATTTTCTGTAACACTGTTCTCATGAGTCCTACTTACCACAATGAGTTTTTATCCCTTTACCAGCTAAGTTCTCCACAGAGTGAATGGACAGATAACAACAGCCAGTCTCAGGATAAATATTAAATATTTATGGAATTGTTCTGGATAGGAATAGATGTTTATTCTTGAATGGACAGAACTGAAGTTGTCACTGCTAGGCAGAATCCCTGCATTAAGAAGAATGTATTGCTGAAGTTGCTATTTTTGTTCCAATCTATATCTATCGTAGTTAATGATGTATCTTTCAAGCAATGGAAAAAGAGATTTCAAGGTTTTTATGTCAAAGCAAGAAACCAAGAGTAAGAATGAAGGTTTTACAGGATGCAAAACAGAGAGGTGGGCTTCGACTTCCAGATTTAAAGATATGTTATTATGCATTGTGTACACTGTGGTTAAAAGACTGGGCAATGCTCAAATGAGAGAAGCTTTTATGGTTAAGATCTTGATCTGAGATTTGGATGGCACATTTCCCTCTGGTATGATAAGAACAAGGTGAATGTAAATTTTAATAACTACTTAGTAACACACGCAATCTAAATAGTGTGGCTGAAATGCAAACAACCAATATGTCCTAAGATGCCTGTGTGGGTCTCACCTAATGAATGTCTCTTTTCTAGAGAAATACTGTCAAAAGATTATGTATAGTGATATACTTATGAAGGAAGGACAATTGGTCATGAGAATAAAGGAGGAATTGACTGGAAATAGGCATAATATCAGATGGTTCTCTTACAGACAATTAAGTGAGAGATTTAAAATGGACCGAAAATTGTGATAGAGCAAAGAAGTTTTGGAAGATGATACATCATTTGATGGAGGAAATATTAAAGGTAAAGATCTACCTGAAACCTGAACCGTTCTTATTGGGAGGTAATGGTACCACTCTATTCTGCATTGGTTAGGCCTCATTTGGAATACTGTGTCCAGTTCTGGGCACCTCAATTCAAGAAGGATGTCGACAAGCTGGAACGTGTCCAGAGGAGGGCGACCAAAATAGTGAAGGGTCTGGAAGCCATGCCCTATGAAGAACACCTTAGGGAGCTGGGTATGTTTAGTCTGCAGAAGAGAAGGTTAAGAGGGGACACGATAGCCATGTTTAAATATTTGAAGGGATGTCATGTTGAGGAGGGAGCAGGCTTGTTCTCTACTGCTCCAGAGACTAGGACAAGGAGCAATGGATTCAAGCTGCAGGAAAGGAGATTCCACTTGAACCTCAGGAAGAACTTCCTGACGGTCAGAGCTGTCCGGCAGTGGAATAGGCTGCCCCGGAGTGTGGTAGAGTCTCCTTCTTTGGAAGTTTTTAAGCAGAGGTTGGATGGCCATCTGTTGGGAATGCTTTGATGGGTGTTCCTGCATAGCAGGGGGTTGGACTTGATGGCCCCTGGGGTCTATTCCAACTCTACAATTCTATGATCCTATGACTACTGTGGCAAAGTCAGTGTATACACAAAGATGGACTCATTCTGCACTGGACTATTATAGCGTTATTATTCCACTTGCAACATCCTATGGAATCCAGCCCCTCCCAAAACTGCAAACCCCAGGATTCCATAGGATGTTGCAAGTGGAAAAATAGCGCTATAACAGTCCAGTGCGGAAATGGCCATGGAAAGACTTTACATTACCAACACAAGAAGACCAGATTATGAAATTACTGGAGGTGGCTGAGATGGACAAAATTGACATTAATGAGAGAAGAATCTTTAACAGAATTTAGGCCTCAATGGGATAGGGAGAAGATATGCAACATTGGATTTTGAGTAATAAGAACAACAAGATGACTTATGGTAGAATAACTATCTTACTTGATTTCAATATTTTTACACACTTACTTAAACCTTTAAATATCATATATCCTACTAAATATATTTACCAAATATTATTAAATATTGTATTTTTTAAACTATTTTGTAGGATATTACTTGACAGATAAACTTCTATTTAAGTATAATTCAAGTAGTAAAGCTTCTTGATATAAATTTTTTACATAAGTACAGATATAATATTAGCATTAAATAATGTTTTTAAAATTTGGAGGAAGGTTAATATTTGGCAATTACGTCTGTCTTCTGAGGGGTTGAGAACTAAGCGGAAAAAATGTTGGATTTTTTGTGTGTAATTTCTTTCATAGTCAGTTGTTTGTATATTAGTTGCTTAGCAGGTAACTATTTGTGTTTTATTTATGTCTTTATCTGTTAGTTTGTACTGTCCTAGTGGTAGTTTATTTTGAATTTGAAAACTGTTCTAAAAAAAATTATACAAAAAATTCTTGGATGCATAGTTGTGATTCTGATGGGATATTTTATTTTTCTCCGTTTTAATCACAAAACAGAGATTAGCAGTGTCTTTCTTCTATTTATAGTGTGCCCTTCATATATGCAGGGGTTTCCTTCTTCCTTTGTAAAACAAAAAATACAGTGTGTTATGTCCCATTATAGTCAATGGATATGATGTGTATGCACCTGCTGCATCCATTGACTTTAATAGGGTGTGATGCTTCATGCAACCTTGCATTCGTGCATTTGGTTGTAGTAAGGACAAGGACAATGTATACGGCCAGGGACATTTCTATTTTGCTTCATGAAAAAACAACAGGAAAACAACAACAACAACATTAATAGTAATTTATTGTTATTGTTGTTATTGACAGTTATTATAATATCCTGTTTTTCTTCCAATGATGGGACTCAAGGTGGCTAATATATTTAAAACAATATAACTTAAAAATGATATAAATTAAAGATGTAAAAATCAATTAATTTGTAAAGTTAAAATGCTGGACATTAAAAATATTAAAATTCATCAAAAGTCTATATTCAAACTTAAAATAAGCACCATACTGCATTAAAAACCCAACCCTAGTCAGTTGGTAAAAGCTTGAGGCATAGAAATGTTTTGACTTGCTGATGAAAGGAGAACAACAGGGCCACCCTGGCCTCCCTAAGGACGCAGTTCCAAAACCTGGGAGCAGCCACCAAGAAAGCCTCTCCCTTGTTCCTACCAGGCGAGCCTGGGAAGGTGTTGGGACTGAGAGAAGGGCTTCTCCAGATGATTTTAGAGCTCTAACAGACTCATAAAGGGACATATTGCCCTTCAGATAACCTGGACCCAAGTTGTAAAATGCATGTAGGACATAGCATCATACTTTTTTTCCCCACATGATACTCTCTGTAAAATGTGATGACTGTCTTTGAAACAGGAGGATGGAGGAAACTTCCAAATCTTGCCTCTTGGGCATAAATGGTAAATAGAGGAGCTTGGTTTGGCAACTTTTATTTACAGATGTACAGCTACATCAGCACAGTTAACCTGACACAAAAAGAAACTATATACTGTGGTTGATGTGGATTAGGTCTGCCTTTTCTCTTTGAAACTTTAGACTATACCTGAGAAACATCAAATTCAGTTTTAAATTTATCAAACTATACAAAGGAACTGTGACTTTATTTTGCTAGCTGTGTTACAACTTGTGCATCTTTATTTGGTAGCAAATATCAATAAATTCAGTGGCAATTATTCTCAGGCAAGTTGTGTATTGGGCTACCACATAAGTTTTAGCACTTCATTTAGAAGAAACGAAGCTAGGAACTTTCTTGGTGAATGAACACTGAAAGCATTTCAATGTTTCAGGAGCCCTAATAGCTTACATTTTAAAACTTTACATTTGAAAACACAATGCACTATCAATATTTTTGAAAATACTGAAACGCTTTAGCAGTCATCAACTCAAACAGGCAGGTAATATTACATTTTAAGGCACATCAGTTTTCTCAAACACATGACTACTGAAATGAAATTACATCCTAATTAAAATCCCGTAAGATAGGCATAAGCCAGTGTGGTGTACTGAGTGCTGAACTATGAATCTGATAGACCAGGGTTCCAATCCCCACTCAGCCAAAGAAACTCACTGAGTGACTGCACAAGTTATACTCTCTCACCTTGGAGAAAGGCACTGGCAAACATCCTCTGAACAAATCTTGCCAGGGTGGGGGCATGATGGGGCACTTTGGATCTCTACAAATTAGAAACAACTTGAAGCCACACAACAAGAAGACAGGCACAAAGTGAAAAGGTTTTGTTGATTTGTGCTGTTTGTCCACTAATAATCAGGAGCGACCACCTGAACATGCAGCTACTCTATGTGGAAGCAATACAGAGAACTTTTCCAGCAGCCGAATGCTGGGGTTGTGGAACACAGAAGGGTATTCAGGCATATATAAGTTAGGTGTGAACAGGTGTAAAAGCATTTAACTTTTTGAGAATGACAGCTGTTGAAATACTGGAGGATATATAATTTCTAATTATCCTTAACAAATTTCTGCTCAAAAATATGCCATTCTTCTTGCAACAAGGAAGAGTTTTAAAAAATGTTTTTGAAAATGGTTATTGGAACTTTTAGGCAATATCTGGATGGTTTGGGCAAGGACTTGTGTATTATATCTTCCAATATCTGGAGTGTAATTATGCAAATGGAATTATCCTGCAGCAAGGGGAGGAGCCAGTTTTTGTTGATTCTACCTCCCACTCTATGCCTCTGAAAATCTTCTCAGGAGGGTGTGTGGATGACTTTTAATCTTTGTGCCAATTTTCAACCACTCTCCCTAACCAATAAAAGGAAAAACGCAAGCCCTGAAAGATGAGAGACTATAAATTGGCAGTGGCAGCCAACCAATTGTCCACCTAGCCAGCATTTAATCCAGGTTGATGCCTGGAATCCTATTCTTATTAGCAGCAATTATACTTTTCCATTTCAAAGCCAATATCACTGTGGTACACTGTCAGTTTTCATCTTATACTGGAAAAAGCCTGAGAGCATTCTCTAACTGTGGAAGAGGCAATTTTAATTATCTTGGCTTGGAAGATAACAATACCTTACAGAGCTGACCCCTGGTTATCCAGGTTTCAACCAATTCTTTTGAACTTCTCCTTTGATCAAAGGAAGCCACCCCACTGCTCTGATGAAAGTCTCCTGACCAGAACTTTAGATGATTTCTTTTTGTAAATTCAAGCAGTATGAGCCTTACATACTTTTATGACATGGCAAGTTTCAGTGTAGGGCTCTAGCAAAGTATTTTAAAGTGTCTATTTTGGAGCCAGAAAAAAAAGTGATTTGGGGAAAATGGAAGGTTGAGGGCCACAGAAAGCCTTGCCCACCTCTGGTTTAACCGAATTGCCATCTGAATGTAAATATGAGAAAGGCTGTGCAATAAGTATATTGACCTAGCGGCACACCAAAGTGCCCCCCCCCGTGAAAGAGGGAGGGAGAGATGAGGAGTATAAGTCAAAAAGGCTTAATTAATTAATTGAGTAGTCCCAATTATAGTATATCCAGTGGGGATCGAAGGGACGTAAATAAATGTTCACTTACCCTGTTCCCATTGATGCAATGGATCTACTCAAGTTGGGGGTAACAACTAGACTGAAACTCTATTATTAAAGGGATTTTTATTAAAGGAAACATCACAATACCCTTTCTTTTCCATGTAATACAGAGGGTCCTACAGCATAACTCATATGCTAGGTAGGTAAAAAGCTTTGGATAGCTTGTATAAAACTTTACACAAAGATATATATGTTTAGAGGAATGTTAATGTGTTGTATTGGTTTGAGTGTTGGATTACAACACTGGAGAACAGGATTCAAATCCCCGCTTGGCCATGGAAATCCACTGGGTGACATTGGGCAAGTCACACTCAGTCTCAGAAGAAGGTAAAGGCAAACCCCCTCTGAACAAATCTTGCAAAGAAAACTCTGTGATAGGTTTACCTTAGGGTCACTCTAAGTTGGAAATAATAAGTTGGTACTTATGTGGATGTTCATTCTGGGATGACAGGAGGGGCAATCCACATAACTACTGGGTTGAGCTGTCAACAGTCTATTTTGTTTTTTTCTGTTAGATTCCCTCCCCATCCAATCAGTTATATTCCCTAGCCTAACCTACACTTCCACTTTCCTGATTATCTTTAGCCATATCTTCAGGGTTGTTGTTTTTTGTGGTGGGTGTGGATTACTCCTCTTGTCATCCCAGAATGAACATTCACATAAATATCAACTTCTCATTCATGGGATAGCAAGAGAATCAATCCATGTACTAATGGAATCTTCCCAAGCCCTGTACTCTGGTTGGGCCTTCCAACTATCTTAGATTTATACCACCAACTGCAGCACTGTTTGGCCAAATCCCATCTGTGTCTGTTTATATTTATCTATATTGTAATGTTTAATAACTGTTGTTGGCTCTTTGCATCCCACTGCCTTACTTATCTCTTCTAGAGAACATGTCACCAAGTACGCTACACTAGTTGCCACTGTCCTGGTGGAATGAGGCTAAGCATTTCATGGTCTCGGCTTCTTTGAGTAATCATAACATAAATAAATACAAGCCTTGATCCATCTTGTGACCATCTTTTTACTAGCCTTCTGGCCTAATGTTCTTGAATGATACAATACTAGCAATGCTTCAGTCTGTTGTAGGTGCTAAGTTCTTCTAATATATACCTTGATAGCTTTTCTCACCTCTCAAGTGTGCCACTTACACTTTATTGCATGAGTTGGTCTAGGACAGAAAGTAGGCAAATCAATTGCCCCACTCAGCCCATGCATAGTTGAAGTGGATACACATTTTGGCAGAAAGGTCAGGTCCAGAAAGAGAGTCAGTCTGTCCTGTTCAAATTTACAGAGATTAGCACTCACAGACAAGGCTACTAATTCTGATACTCTCCAAACAAATGGCCAGAAGGAAAGCCACTTTAAACAACATCAGTCTCAGAGATGCCTCCTTCAATGGCTCAAATGGGAACTCATCAATGCACTGAGAACCAAGTTAAGGTCCCAAGAAGGAAACTTGTGGACTGTGGGAAATGATGTCAAAGTTGCTCATTTCAGGAATATGCAGGTGTGCAGACAACTCCCCTTGTAAGCTCAAAATTGCTGACGGGAACTATAGAGCATGGGGCACTTTCACCTCATTCACTGATAATGAATTTATTCTGTACCATTTCAAAATTGCCTTCCGTGTTCTATATTTTCTAAGTGGACTCCCTTCTAGATGCCAGAATGGTTTCTATCACCTCTGTGATACAATCTTGATCGCTGAGGTACTTCTGTTCAATCTCCACACGGTCAAGTGCAGCCATTCTGGATCTGGATGCCACACTGGGCCCTGGCTGATCAAATCTTTGCATATGGCAAATGCAGTGGTGGCCCTTGCACCATTTGCATGAATGACAGAAACCCTGGCCTCCTTGGCCAGTATGGTACAACCAGAAATACAAAGGTCTTCTCCTGTTATATTTTGAGAAGTGCCTTCTGTACCCTTGCATTTCTGTCTTTAACCTGGCGTTCTCACTAGATGCAAACAAATCTATTTGCAAGGATCCACAGCTGTCCTCCAACCGGGCAAATACTTATTTGTTGAGCAACCATTCTCCTGGATGTTTTGAATTTCTGCTGAGATAGTCTGTCTGCATATTTACGGCCCCCTTCAACTACATTACTGTGACTGATTGCAAATTATTCTTGGCCCATTTGAGCGGCCTGGTCGATTCCACCAACAGAAGAACTAAACGTAGACCTCCTTGCTTGCATATATATGCCTTTGCTCTCATACTGTCTGGTTTTTCACAAATTTTGCAAACCAGAGCAGAGCATTTCCAAATAATGCATATTAAACTTCTTGTCTGCTATAGTCCAGAGGCCCTGCACCAAGTATCCATTGCAGTGTGCCCCCATCCTAACAGGCTTGCATCTATCATTACTTGAATTCTGCTCAACATCTTCAACAGAACTCCCTATGCAATGTTTCACTCTTTCAGCCACAAACCCAAATCGATTCTCACTTGCTGTGGTACTACTACTTGATAATGTCACTCTGTTCCTATGGCTATGAATCAGTAATCTTTAAAGAGATCTGGAATGAAATCTGCCCCACTGGACTAACTGTATTCTTGATATGAGAATCCCCATCACTTTGGCCAACTGCACTACATCCACTGACCTCAAAGCTTGAACTGTGGTTACTTCTTGTTTTAATTGTGTTATTCTCTCCTGGGAAGGACAGTCTCTCCACTAAGGTATCTATTGTTGCCCCTAAGTGAGTTAATGTGGTTGTTGGTTTCTAATGGCTTTTTCATAATTTAGAAGAAACCCATCGGTCTCTAATGTTTCAGTAGTCAGAAATATATCTTTCTGTAATTTGTCTATTGTCTTGGCCTTTACCATCTGGGTAAGGACACAATTGCACATCCCTCACTCTGAGGTATGCTACCAATGGAATCAGCACCTTCACAAAAACTCAAGGAGCTGATGCCAGCCTGAAAGGTAACACTCTGAACTGGTAGTGCTGATCCTGTCTAGTGAAATCTCAAATATTTCCTGTCTTCCAGTACCACTGGAACATGAAGATATGCCTCCTTGAGTCTATGGAAACCATGAAATCCCCTGCAGACAAACTGTCCCTTATTGTCTGAAGGGCTTCCATTGTGAATTTCTGGTACCTCACAAATTCTTTGAGGTATCTCAGATTCAAAACCAGTCTGTATTTCCCATTGTTCTTGGGAACCATAAAAAAGATGGAACAGATTCCAGAAAACCTCTGCTCCCGAAGTACCTACTCAATAGCTTCAATGCACATTAAATGGTAAACTTCCCGCCAAACTATCTCTTGTTTGGCCCTGTCTTTGGATACTGGTGAAGGCAGAAACCTGCTCCTCGGCTTTCTGGGGGAAAGGATCTTGTAACCCCAAGATAGCACACTAAGTACTCAGTGATCTGTCATCATCTGCCTCCACCGCTCCCTGAAGAGAGGAGTCTTCCCTCCACCAATGCCTCCTGCTTGTCAATACTGAAATTTACCCTGCTTCAGGACAGTTGATCTCCCTCTTCCCTGTCCCTGTTTGGTGACCTGATTTTGTCTACTGAATTAGAGTCCTTGTCTCCCCCACTGAAATCTGTTGTTAAGATATTCCAATTTTCTTCCTCCACTCCTTCCTCTATGAAAGGAATAGCTTCTGCTTCTTAAAGTTCTCTTATCAATCTTTTTCTTCTGCAAACTGGGAATAACATGCTCCTTCTCTTTGGTCTCTACCAATATCTTCTCTAATGTTTTACTACCAAACAACAGCTCACCTTTAAACAGGACAAATGTCAAATTGTTATGAGATTCTTGGTCTGTCTCCCAATGTCTGAACCATTGTGATCTCCTTGCTATGGCTATAGCATTCACATTCCTAACTCTGAATGCGGTGGCATCATGGCCTGCCTCCACCAAATACTTCATGACATTCTGGATCCTGCTCACTGCTTTCTGTAAAGTTGCTTTCTCAAGTCCTGTGCATCCAATATACTTTCCACCCAAAGCATCACAGCCCTAGCAAACATTGATGTTCCCACCAATGCTCTTATCATTAATGCTGCTGCCTCATGTGCTTTCTTCATAGCCATCTTCACTCTCCTCTCACCCACCTCTTTAAGCTGTGTGTCCCCTTCCCTGGGGACAATTGCCCCTGATACAAGTCCTGCAATCGGGACATCCACCAAAGGTACTTTCAAAAACTCAACATCCTTTTTATGGAATGAATACAACTTCTAGCTATACCCTAATCGAGTGACTTCTTAGTATTCCATTGAGTTGATCACTCAACCTCAATGAGATCCTTGAACAAGTCTGGCATTGGCATTTCAACACCTTGGGTTTCCTTTTCCCTAATTACTGATGCCACCTTACTTCCTTGCCCTTGTTGCTTTCCTCTGCAGACACAGATCTGGTGCTGTCCAACCCTTATATCTGCACAATTCTCTTTAATGGACTACAGAAAGCTTCTCCTTCAAATAGCATGACTGTCTCATTCTCATCTTCCTCCTCTGAAGAATGCTAATCACTACACTCATCCACCTCCATCACATCATCCTGTGAATTTTTATCTTTCATTCCTTTCACAATCCTTATGCAAACATCTACATTGTGATTGTTTCATTTTCATTATCTCTTTTCTTAACATTACCCAATTATCAGTAGCTTTCTGATCACCTATAACTTCTGTATCTCATGACGACTTCTTCTTTGTAAACAATTCATCAACTGATTTCTTTTTTTTGTCATTAGTTCCTCTAACTCAGTGGTTCTCAACGTTCCTAATGTCGCAACCCTTTAATACAGTTCCTCATGTTGTGGTGACCCCCAACCATACAATTATTTTCGTTGCTATTTCATAACTGTAATTTTGCTACTGTTATGAATCGTAATGTAAATATCTGATATTTAGTCCACCATAAATGACATAAAGTTTGAAGATTTGGCTTCACTGCATTCAGACTGAATTAAATCCAAAAATAAATCTGGCATGGGAATAACACTAGATTTTGTAGGCCTATTCCTTACAATTGATGCTACATTCTTGTTTTTATCAATATCTGAAGTGGCACTCTCCAGACTGTCCAGTCCCAGAGTTACCAACACCTTTTTCAGCAATTTTTTAAAAGAATCTGAGGAAAATAATCTCACTTTATTATCATCTTCTGCATCCTCCTCCTCGGAAATAGAACCATCTGATTTAGAGTCATTATCCCCATGAGTATCTGCCAAATCTGGTTCCTCATCACTTTCAGATTCAGTGTTGATTTGTTCAGAGTGTGACAAAGCAGATTCCTCAACTCTAGTCACTTTGGACCTGCAGGTAGACTTTTTTGGTAAACACACACCAGCATCATTTGATTCAGCTTGAATAACTTTTGTATCATCAGGAAAATCATGTGAAAATGAAGGATTAATTGAAGTAGTTTGCTGACTGCTTAATAATGACATTACATTCAAATTCAATGAATTGTCCAACTTGCAATACATTTTTAAAACTTGTTATGTATTTTGTGAAATCATTTCACTAATATTGTTTGCCTATTAACATGCACCTCCTTTTCTTCAGCAATCATTTGTCTTATCACCTCCCTACTACACTCAGACACATTCCCCTGGGAAGACACTGAGGACATAGGAGGTTCAGATTTTACTTCTTTACGTTCCACAGGCATTGCAGTTTGACTCCTAGTGAATAATGACACCATACACAATGCTAAATTGCTCTGCGCTACTGTATTCGCTAATACAGAAGGGCAAGGAACTGCTGACTGAGAGGCTGCCATTTCTCCTGGCAGAGGCTGTTCGCATGCTTGAGTGTGATTGGTTGTGTTGCTGGCGAGCTTGGATTGGTCAGGAGAGCTCTTTCCTCTCATAGCCCCCCCTTGCTTTCTGAACGCCTCTTTTCAACACGGCGACCGGAAGTTAAAGGAGCGGTTTGGAGCCCTTCCCCGCCCTTAACAGACTTAACTGCATTACCAGGTAATTTTCCTTTCACCTTCTTTTTAATTCTTGCCTTCTCAGACTTCCTTATACTAGATGTTTTTAGCTTTGTTTGAGCCTCGGAGTGGCTGATCAGAGATTGCCCTTCCAACTCACTCTCGCTCGATGCCAAGAAAATTTTCTTAGCAAGGTACTTCAAAGGGGGCAGGAGGATCGAGAGTGTAGCTCGCGCTTGCGCACCATCACCGAGGAGGGAATGGAGCCTAAGACCATCGGAAATACGTATTTTCCGATGGTCTTAGGTGACCCCTGTGAAAGGGTCGTTCGACCCCCAAAGGGGTCGCGACCCACAGGTTGAGAACTGCTGCTCTAACTCAACTAACACTTCATCTGATTCCAATTCATTATGTCTTAATTGCTGCTGTATAATTTAATTAGAATTCATGCTGTTATCTTTACCATCAAAATTTATCTGGCCTGGTCTTGTTAAATTCATCTAATGACGCTGATTTAATAAATTAGTATTTCTCAATGAATTTATCATATTGAAAAAAGCCATTTGCAGTAACTATATGTAGGAATGTATGTAGGAATCTATATATCACTGATAAAGAAATTAATTGGGTAAACAATGAGATTTATGTTTGGAACTATATTAATAAAAATTATTTGAAAAAAGAAAGAAAAGAAAAAAGCCATTTGAGACTGCCAATCAACAGTATTTAAACTCATTAATGGATTGACTTGCAAATTCATTATAGCCTGCAACTGAGATTCAATCGCCTCTTTCACCAACACATTTATATCAGCTTCTCTTTCATCTATTGACTGCATTATTGTCTCTGTTGCCATAACCCCACTACTCTGCCTGGCCTCTTGACTTGCTTCCTTCACCAGAGCCTGATTCCTAAGAGGTATGCCAATGAACATCTTTGGTAAATAGACCTTTAATTCCCACATCATCTTTACTGGACTCAGCATAGGCACACCAGGCTCCTCCAGTAGTTCAGCGTCCTCCCTCTGCCTAGCTGTTGTTGCCTGCTCATCCTGCCTGCATGAAATTGGGCTGGACCCACTGCCAAGCAGCAGTGTAGCTCCACCCTCTGCACTCATTGGTGGCACTTCAGAATGGTGTCCTAAAGACTGTGATGCAGTTTTGGAACCCTAATTCTCAAGATGGCTCATGGAAGCTGTCTCTGGGTTTTCTGCCACTGCTGCAGCTTCCCTCCCCAGCTTTTTAGGGCAAGTACCTTCTAATTCCTCCACTTTCCTTTTCTTCTTCTCCAATTTAGCCTTATCCATCTCTTTTACCTTTCATTTGTCTGTTTCCATTTGCTGTTTCTGCTGTTCTATCAGCTTTACTTCACCGGACTCACTTTCACTCACGCTCAGGAATATTTTCTGTAATTCAGACTTCTTTATAGCCTGAGATATGCTGGACAGCAGTCTTCTGGATGGAATCATGTCTTCCTCTGTCTCATCCTGAAAGGTTTTTTTTACTATCCAGGTCAGCATTTCCTCATTTCGTTTTGAGGCCATTTGCTTTCTTTTCTTCCCCACCATAGTCTCTCCTATTCAGTATTCGTATTTCCCTTTTCCAACATTCTAATTAACAACTAATTTATAAGTAATCTGTTTATGAGGACTGGATAGGGGAAAAAGTGTGGATGGTTAGTAGAAGAATTAAAAAATTGGCCAAATAGGGAGGGAATCTGATGGAAAAAAAAAAGAAGAAGAGAAAGTTGACAGCTCCTTTATCAGCTGGCACAAAGGGATCAAACCTATTAGTACATGGATTGATCCTCCTGCCATCCTGAGAATGACCAGAAGGCGCATAACAGCAAAACATTTTCTAAACACAACAGTTTCTAAATCGCTGCTTGAACTACTAAACTCAATTGTCACACTGCTATAAAAAGGCAAATTTTATTGTCAGAAGGGTCTTCACCTTCTTTAATTAGCAAAATAGCTGTTATAACATTCAGCCACAACTGTACACAATTTAAGCACAGTGAGAGATTTCATGGCATCAGCAACCACTGAAATAAGTGGCATTCACACATGAACACCACTGTTACACAGCTAGTGTTCATTTTAATGGAGTTTGTGCAGGACTGCTCAACAGAAGGACTTCTACCCTGTGGAAGTGAGTGCAATGCAAGTAAGAAATTATTGAGGGGATTTTAAATGTCACCTGTCAGCTATAAATATTATCATAACTTGCTGTCACTCCTACCAGCTCTGGTGAATATTCAAATGAATATTTCACACTTTCTCAAATATTTTAATTTATTGAATTTATATCTCACCGTCTCCCAAGATGGCATTCAAGGTGGCTTACAATAATTAAAAACATCAAACTAAAACATTAATTTACAAAAATTTAAAAAGAATTAAACAATAATGTTATTTTAAAAATGATGAACAGCAGTTAAAAGCACTTTAACCATATTTAAAGTATATTGCTGTATCTCCTGCAGACAGTGCTACCTACTAAACCTATTTGCACAGTCTCTCCCAAACAGTGAAATCTAAAACTAGGAGCAATGATATGATATAGAATGTAGAGCAATATGAAAAACAATATAGGGACAGAATATCATTTTAATATACAGAATACAGATAACCTGTTTCTACTATTGTACTGAACTTTTAAGTACAAAGAGATCTAAGAAGTTCTTATTATGAGTCATCTCATGAACTAACACATGGGGTGGATAAAGAGAAGATCATTTTTGAACTAAACCTACTTTTCTGGGCTAAAAAAGTTCATCAAAACTCTTAAGGGTACCACCTTATAATGAAGGAACTGTGGGGGTTGGATCTAAGATTCTCCTCCTCACGTACCTATTTTGGCAACAAGAGTGTACATCCTACTTTCAAATAAGCAGCAGGCAATTTAGGTGGACAGGAAGGATACTGATTTTTTTAAAGTCAGCTGATGAATCTCACCACAACACACTCCACAAAAGCTACACAGATGGACATATAAGAGGAATAAGTTAGTGCAAACACTTTGGTTAAATAAACAGCAGTATCCTCTAATTCCTACAGGGGTTTTTTTGTCCCATGCTTGAAATTTCAAACAACAAAGACGCAGATGCATCTTTAAAACTTCTGCTATAGAACCCCTTTTGTCAAAAATAAAACTAAACAGTAAACCTAGTGTTTCAACCCCTTAAAGCCACACATCCCTTATGTTGTTTTTTGCCATTTCCTACACCCAAATTTATTTCTATCACATATTCTTGCTTAGGGGTCATTTACTTTCACTTAAGTTTTCATGAATGCCAAACAAAATGATAGACCTATTTCTCAAATCTACTGCTTCTGACTGCGGGCAAGAACCTGCATGATTGAATTCTCCTCCATACAACATTCTGTCTACACAGAAAATTGGTGTCACGGTCTTATCCCCAATATTCATGCTTTTCATGGGGAGTTTTCTTGTTTTGTTTTGGTGTAGAGAGCAGGTTTCTTAAGAACCTGGTTTAACCATTGCATCTGCTATTTCTGAAAACTATGTCTCTGTATAAAAATGATCCCTCTGGCTGAGTTCAGTTTGGTGTATTGTCCTCATTATTACTGTGAAGCAGAACAGTGTAGCTTATTTAAAAGCATAGGATACATTTTAGAATATATGATTAAGCGCATAAGATAAGTCATGCCAGATCAAACCAATGGCCTATCCAAAGTTCCCTTCCTATAGCAAGCAACCAGATTTCTATGGTAAGCCCTCAAGGAGGGTAGGAGTCCAGTTTGAACCCTACATCTCATTTTCTTTCCAGCAACTGAAGTACAGAGACATACTGCTTGTGGCAACAACAACAGTGCAGTTTGTTTGGGTGCTGGACTAAGACTTTGGGAGCCCAGGGTCTGAATCCTTGTACAGTCAATGAAAATCCACTCAGTCACCCTGGGCAACTTGCATTCTCTCGGTCCAAGAGGCTGAATAAACCTCCATTGAGTAAATCTTGCAAAGAAAGCTCTATGACAGGTTTGCCATAAGTTAGAGCTGACTTGAAGGCACAAAAGTACCTTGCATGTTATACTATACAATTAGTGATGGATCTGGTTAGTAGCCCCAATGGCCTTAATGCCCAGGAATGTATATAATCCATGTCTGAAAGCTGTCCAAGTTGACAGCTATCACTTTGTACTAGAAAACAGTTTAAATATGTGCTGTATGAATTAATATGTCCTTTTATCTGTCTATAATCTTCTCTCTTTCAGCTTCAGTGAAAAACTCTGGGTTTTAGTATAAGAAGGGGAGAAAACGTTTATCCTGATCAACTTTCTCTATACCTTGCATACTTTTATGCACCTCCATCATATCCATTCATATCTTTTTGCTAAACAACCCCTAAACAGCATAACCTGTCTTCATAGATGAGCTGCAACTGCTTGATCATTTTGTTTCCCTTTCCCTTTCCAACTCCACAATATCCTTTTCTAGGTTCAGCAACCAGAACTGTACATAGTACTCCAGATGCAGCTGCACTGTGACTCTCATAAAGATAGTATAATACTGCCATTTTATATTTGATTCCTTTTCTAATTATGTCCAACATGAAGTTTGCTTTTTTTTTTATAACATGCCTACACATTGGTTTGATATTTTGATTAAGGAGCTATATAACTACCCCAAGATCCTATTCTTGGTCTCTTGCTGCCAACCCAGATCTCACCAATGAACAGGTCAAGTTAGGCCGCTGGGTTTTTCTGCCATTTTGCATCACCTTAAATTTGTTTACACTGAATCTCCTTTGCACTGTAATGTCCATTCCCATTGTTCGAAGACATCCTTTTGCTACTTTTCACAATCATATTTTTTTTACCTCCTGGCCCTAAAGAATTTTGCACAATCCGCAAACTTGGCTGTCTTACTATTCACCCCAACTCAAGACTATTTACGGACAAATTAAAAACCACTGACCTTAATATTAACTCCTGAAGGATCCCACTGCCTACTTTCCTTCATTGTGGAAACTGATCATTTACTCTCTCTTGGTCTTAACTGGTTTTGAAGTCATATAAGGACTTATCTTTTTACTCCATGACTAAGTTTGCTCAGGTATATTTGGTGAGGAATTTCATCAACCTGCAAGTCTAGCTATGTCTCTTGATTGACTCTTGCCCATGTGTTTACTGACACTTTAATGGCACTTTTCAGTAATTTATTTTTTAACAATTTTAACTGGCTTGCTATTTCCCAGATGTCCCTTGGATCAGTATTTTTTAAAATTGAGATTACATTGGCTATCCTCCATTCCTCTTAGAAACTACTTTCAATGAAAAATGTTTACCAAACCTGTTGATGGGTGTGGTAGCAATCAGTTAAGCATGGAAGATTTTGACGTAAAATTTGTTTTTCGTTGAAGGCACTACAGAGCAATTACAAAGTGACAAGGAAAGGGCATCACATCAGCTTAAAATATTCAGAAGTTGTGGAGTCGAACTGAGCTGGAAGAAATATTTGCCTCCAGCCTAAAAACCTTCTTGCCCAGAGCTGAATATTCAATGACAAACGTGCCCCTTCTGTAGTATAAGCAGGATACATCACAGAATACAGCAGTAGAAAGATTCTATAGTCTGGGAGAAGTGATCATGGCAGACTCATGCTCTTCAACACAGTCAAACTGTAAAGAACAGAACTTACATTTGAAGTACAGAACAGACTGACCTTCACAGCTAGGAGTGGGGAGTAAGATAAATAGGTTCTCCTATATATGCTAACACATGGAACAACTTGTACTGTATCATTCTTCAGTTGCTGAAAACACTCACCTCACCTTGAATATTTGTACTGCTTATCAACCTCTCAGGAGGGTGAAAACTTGTATCTTTCTGTTGAATAATACTGTTGAGTATTACAAGGGAAGGACTAACACATTTGAATTAGTTGCCCAATTTTTGTTTATTCTTCAATATAATCCCTCAGTGGTACCTTTTTCAGACATTGATTTTAACCCCAATTGCCAAAATGGAACCCAGTGTCCATTTAAAAACTTTTGTATTTTTCTGCTGGCCTTTTTCTTTTCCTTCCATCTTTTCCCTCCACTTAAGAAAATGGAAGTTTCCCAAAACATATTATGATGCTACTGGTGACAGCCACCTAGGTGTGAGTAATGACTTAAACATGGTTCAGGATTACACATGTAAACAAGGGCCATAAAGGCAACTTAGGTTAAGCTCTACACTTTTATGGAATTGACTGCATAACTAAGTTAACACAGTGATGCATAGGGTCAGAGATATCCAAAGTAAGAACACTGAAAAAAAATAATCAGAAGACATCTAGAGCCAACTGCATGTGGTAGCAACAGACCACTCATTTCAAACTGGGTCTGCCATCAAGCAGGGAATAGGCCCCAAAGAGACACAGGGTACTGGTCCTCAGTTCTTGCTCCATCTACAGTTTAACCTTTCTACAATCTCCCACTCCCTTTCAAGTGTTTTTTCCCCTCCTGCTGAGCTTCAGTACCAAGAGTGGGCTTAGTCAGATGAAAAGTGTTTGTGAGAATGGCCCTTTTCACACAGGCCTTTGCTCGCGCGATAGCCCCGTGAGCCTCGCGGGAGTGGGAGCGTCGCTCCGCATGACGCACTCCCACTTCCGCCCGGCTCACGGGGCTGAAGCGGCGCGAGCGCGGGTTTTTTGATTTTCGCGTCCAAGCGAAAATCACCCCGCGCTCACGCAACGCTCCCGGAGCCCACCCGCACTTACCTTTCGTGCGGAGCCTCCGGGAGCCGGCCGGGTCGCGCTTCCTTCCCTCCGCCCCTGCGGAAGGAAGGAGCGGGGTGGGGAGGTAGCGCGACGGACGCGACACGCGCATGCGTGCGGGGACGCAACGCCGCCCGCTTCGCGAGTGCGGGGGGGGGAATCCGGCGCGCATGGGGGGATCCGGCACGCGCGGGGGGAGGAATCCGGCGCGCGCGGGGGGAGGAATCCGGCGCGCGCGGGGGGAGGAATCCGGCGCGCGCGGGGGGAGGAATCCGGCGCGTGCGGGGGGAGGAATCCGGTGCACGCGGGGGGGAAGAAATCCGGCGCGACGCTGCCCGCTTTGCGGGCGCGCACGGGGTGGGAATCCGGCACGAGGTCTCCCGCTTCGCACGGGGGGAAGGCGGCTTGCACGGCAAGCCTCCTTCGGTGCCGCTTCCCCGCTGGTTCCTTCACCTGCGGAAGGAAGGAGGGGGGAAGCGGCAGCCTCCTGGACGAGCCTTCTTGCGCTTGCCGGCCTCCCCCGCTTGCGCTAGAAGCCTCAGTGCGGAAAGGGCCATAGAATATACCACAGGAGGTAACAGATCAGGGATGACAAATATGCAGCCTAAGAACCACATGTGGTTCCCAAAAGGCCTTCTGTGCAGGCCCCAGGTCCCTCCCCCATCACAAAATAAATTTGGGCAGGGATGTAAACATGGTGACTCATGCCTCCAGAAGGGCTGTAATTCAGCATTTAAATCTGTTTCTTCTTCCTCAGCCCCATACCTTTGAAAGTTCCCCAAAAAAACATTTTCAGGAAACTGGTGTCCTTCTGATCACTTCAGGTTTTGGAAAAAAAAAGGGGGGGGAGGGTGAGCATGGCCCATGGATGCCCAAGGAAGTGGAAAATGATATGGCTGTAGCCTGAAATTTTCATCTTTGTAATAGCTGGGAGCGCAAGCTCCCATCATCAATGTGCTCTCTTATTCTAAAATTCCACCCCACACTTTGTTATCAACAGGTTTGAACAAAACAGACCTCCACTTTTATTTCTAATTTAGAAACACTAAAAACTAGTCATGTATCAATGAACTAATACCACAAACAGATGCCCCCTGCCAATGTTTGTGTATCTTGCTTGAAAAGGGTTACTGAAATACATTTTTTAATTTTAGGATATTCAGAATTTTAAAGAGATCCTCCTAAGGCAACTACTAAAATAGTTTCAGCACTTTCAAAGCAGCTTGATATTAAAAGGCCCAGAGAGGAGAACAGAACACACACAGCAGTACAAGAAGAGATCACATGTTTATATCAGGATTAAATTACAGTGTAGGATATATCAATTTCTTTACACATTTCAAATCTGCCTCTTCATTCTCATTTTAAAAGGCTGCTTAAAGTACTGATTTTTTATTTCTTTAAAAATGTTTAAAATCCTTTCTCGGTTTTTAGTATATCAATTTCAACCTCAAAATAATAAGGTATCATTACAAGGAGCTGTGAAAACACATAGTGTTCTAACACTACAGAAGCAGTAGGATGGGTGAATTTTCAAGTGTAATTGGAACCTGTTTTTTCCATGTCAGATTAAGATACCTTACACAAACCACAGCAAACTAAAATGGCTTCTGCTGCGTAGACATTCAAGCACTTCTAACACCCCATACTTCCAATGACAATTCTAGGTACATATAGACTCAGTAATGAATGCTTTCAACTTTTGAAGTGCTGGTAGAACGGAGTGTTCTTCCTTGAATATAAGACTGAAGGAGACAGACATACCACCATGGCAATCCTATTGCCCTTTATCTAGCTTGGTGCCATTTTATCCACATTTGCGTTATATGCTGCTTGTGCCTTTATCCCAATAGACCCTGCTTTGGATTGATTGTGCTCAAGTCATCTAAGTCAATAAAAAAAAAAACTGCTACTAGGTTAATCTCCCTTTGGTCCTTCTTAGCTATTAAATGCTACATGGTTTAGTAAACACAGTCTCTTGTTAAAGTTCCTCTCTCCATGCTGATATTTCTTATTCTAATTTGATACTGCTGTCCACATTACAGTTCAGAATGGGCAAACTGTGGCCCACAAGATATTGTTGGACTGCATCTCCCAGAAGTCCCAGCCAGCATGCTTAATAGTGAGGAATACTTGGAGCTGCAGTTCAATATGGTCTGGACAGCAGTACTTTCCTTGCCCATGTCGTACAGGACAACAGCATAGTTTTGTGAGTCTCTATGAAATTATTGGGTATGGTCCATCTTTCTCACCAAACACTTTCCTTCCGACCATTCAGTAAGACACCTGTGGCTAGAATAACCAATTTGCTTTCTTTTTCTTCAAATTTAGCAACACTGGGTCAAAGTATTACCTGATTTCCTTCATTTTACAAGCCCTTCCTTGACCAACAATGCAATTGAGACAGAGACAAGCGCACCCAGTAAAAGGGCTAACAGGGGAGGGCATCCTTCCATATGGGATTCATTCATCCAGGAGGCAGCAACCTAATTCAATCCTTCACAACCAAATAATTGGGGCACTGACCCCTCAGGGCTTCAGAGAAATCAGATCTTTGTACTCACAAACGATCGGTAAAGTGAAGTGCCTTGGTCCTAAGTTAATGTGAAGAGTCTTGGTGAACTTAATGCAAAATGAGTGTTAGCTCTCTGGTATCTAGAAAAATTAGTAGGTGACATGAATGGAAAAACACTGGCTCTCTGGATAGCCTGGGAGATTCTCCTTTATATTCTTGATGGGAACAGATTTGTGTGTTCCCTTCGAGGAAAACCATAGCCACAGAAGTAGACAAAGCCTCTTTGAAGGTGGTTCATCAATGGTATTCCTCTCTAGCTATGCTACATGTCTTCAACAGAAAGCTTTTCCCTTTATGCCAGAAAAACACAGCTTAGAAACAGCTTCCCCTTAATAATATGTGGTTGGAATGACCAGTAACTTTCACTTTCTGGCAGCTAGTATTATGTACATTTACAACTTTCCAGATGGGAAAAGCACTGTGCCACACTTCTGCTATTGTTAAGTTTTCATAGCTGACAATGAAACTTTGCTGAGTAATGACATAATATCCAGGGGGTAGCAGTGATACACTGCCACTTCAAAAACAACAAAAAACTTAGCAGAAAAGTATTCATGAACATGCTATACCTGTTGCAAAATAAATTTGTTACTTGCAGCTGCTTGGTTTGAGGTTGATAAACACTAGAAGACTCTACTTTAAAGGGCTAGCTAGGTAAGTATGCTGTGCTTAATGATGTTCTTAGAGAAAATAACACACAACCTGAGTGTTGTTGCAAAAAGAGTTTCACTCATTCACTCTATCAATCACACAAGCTGAAGTTCTAGATGAATACCTCTTAAAATTTATCTGGATATGCACTTTGCAGATCAGCCTTTTTGAAAATAATCTTTATTACTTCAAATGACACCTCTACAACTACAACACAGTATCTTCTGATAGTGACCTCCATTACAGATTGCCTGGTGTTTATTTTTACCTTCTTCTCTTTTTATCTCTTTATATTCTTCACATATTTTTGCACAGTACTGTTTAAAAACAATAAAATTGGCAACAACAACGTGCTGGAGCAGCAGCTGAGACAGTGAGCTATGTATCAGGAAATCCTTGGTTCCACTCTCATCTCTGTCATTAACATGCTGCGCTGCCCCAAGAAAGCCCCTCCCCACTCATCCCTGAAAACATCTGTTGGTGCCTCACTCTCCCACCTATGGAGTGGGGAATAAAAACTTGTTACCTAGCTTATCTATCCTAGCTAGCGTTGCAAAGGTAATGCTATGAAATGTATTGTACTTTCAGGCAAAGGGAGTTCTGACTTAATCTGAGATCAAATACTTGAATTAAACATAAGGCTTTAAACTAAGAATGAATTCAGCCGAATTATCTAGCAAAAGTGTGATAATTAATCAACCACACAAGCAAGATTAGATCCTGCCCTAAGAAGTTTGAAAGGACAGATATTCTCAACATTTTATGTCTGCCATCTCTTACTATTTGAAGTGGTATTGTTGTGTGCCTTCAAGTTGTTTCTGACGTATGGTGACCCTGGGACTGAGAGTGTGCAATGTTCCCAAGGTAGGAGAGATGTTTAAAATAAGAAAGTTGGTCAACTTGGATTATCATGCAAAACCACGATTCAGCACATGATGAAGGGAGCTTACTGGTCTTCTTATTGACTTCATGCTTTTAATTTGGGGAACAAATAGGTCAACCATGAAATATAGGATCACCTTTGAAAGCCAAGGCTGTCTAGGATACTCTAGAATTGGGTGGGAAAGGAGTATTTAACACCATTAAAAACAGCTTCAAAAATATTAGTTTATATTCCTTAAAAATCTTGCATTGCATATGCATTATTAAAAAAGCAGGAAATGGTGTTCTTCTAGTCACTCTCATCTCTATGCCATGGACTTGTTCTTGCATTCTGCTCTTGTTGGTATGAACATCATCAATGAGGGAAATGAAATCTGCTTTTTTGCTTTCTAACAGCTCACCAAATACTGGGCAATAAAAATTCTGAGGGAGAGGTGCCCTCTATTCCTCCTGCATTTACAGCCATGCCCTGACAGATGAAAGTTTGGTTTAGAGTGGCCATCTCTTGCACATATTTGAACTAAAAAGAAGCCCTGAACTTTTTTCTTTTAATGCATGACTATGCAAATGCTTCAAAGCTATTTGGTTATAAAATTTTGCATGAAGATTTCAGCGTCTGATGCATGACAAATAAGCTTTGCTCTGTAAGATCAAAAGAACTAACCAATCCTCATCGGGGGGTTTTCACTAAAATAAATTCTACATAATATTCATACCCACAGAAAACACCTTTGTCAAATTGGACTCAATTATCCCATATACTGTTCATTTACAATACACAGGTTTCAAAACACAGTTATGAAATGCATGAATATTGAGACATTTTCATCAGATCTTTGCCTGCTTTGCTGTACTCTTTATGTCTGAAATTTTCCTTCAGAACACTCTAGCCTAGTGGGTCTACTGCTTTCTTTTCCTTTAACACTATCAAAACCTAACCTTTTCATGAAGCTTCTGGATTTTCATTTTTAGTTAAAATGTAACCTGCATTATGGGCAACAGTTACTTTCCCTCATTCTCTTTGCCTCCTATCTTTTGTTCAGAGAAATTCAGACCAGAAGAATAAGTTTTTAAAAATTTTTCTTATATTTCTCTGTGCAGTACCACGTATACATTAACAGTTACTGTATTTGCTGGTGTATAAGACACACTGGTGTATAAGACGCATCCCATTTATACACTAGAAAGCACTATTTTGCAGGCATATAAGACACACCAGCACATAAGACGTGCTCCATTTTCAAACAGTATTTTTGGGGAAAAAAGTGAGTCTTACATGCCAGCAAATATACTACTCTATTAAGAATGCTGCTCCTGGAAGCCTGGAAAAAACACAACTTTTTTTTACACATACCCATTTCTTGCTTGCATGCCATACATCTTTCTCTCACAAACATAAGCACCTCATTCACACCAGCCCAAATTTCTCTCTCCTTCTCATACAGATCCTTTCCTCATGCTGTTCCAAAATCCATGGGGAGCAGGACAGTAAGCGCTGAGGTGGATTCACAGACCTGCATTCAAATTTCTGTTCACCATGAAGCTTATTGCTGGCCAGCTATTCTCCCTTAGCCTAACCTACTGAGGAGTGGGTTTGCAAGCCCAAAGCTACCTTCTGTTGTTGAACCCTCAAGTTGACTCTGATATACAGTGACTCTATCATAAGGTTTTCCTGGAATTTTTTATTCAGAGTAGGTTTTCCATTGCTCTCATTTTAGGATGAGCGAGTGTGATCTGCCCATTACCCAGTATATTTCCAAGGCTGAGTAGGGATTTGAATCCTGGTCTTTCAGAGTCCTAGTCCAACACTCAAATCACTATAACATACTGGCTGCAGCTCATCTTTGTTATGCTAAACCAGCAATGGGCAACATACAACCCTTATACACCATGCTGACCTCCTGCTCACTCCTGAGCTAAATCGTGATTTAGTGTTGTGTTGAACACTCCCAATAGCTAGGGAGGACTCATCTGAATAACCTGAAATGGGAAATCACACAGCCAATATGTTACAGAAATCTGAACCACTCCATCTACTTTAGGACTCTGGATTTTACTTATATCATTTTTTTTGAGGGGGGATACAAATGGACAAACCTTCTGAGTTTTAATTTTATATTTGAGTGTCTCAGAAGAATCACAGTCATACTGTAACTGATAATCTAAACCAGGAATTTACTTTGGAAGTAGATGCATATTTATTTACTTCCATTTATTTACTGCATTTATAGCCCACCTTTCTCTCAAGATGTGATTCAAGGCGATATAGAAAATATCATATAACTACAGCAGCAACAATGCATGGCTGCACTATTGTGGAAATGTAACCGCTGAGGACGTTCTACCTCAGATTGAACAAAGGAAAGCAAACAATTCTAGAATAGCTACAATCACAGTCATAGCAATCTTGTTTGTTTAAGACTGAAATTACCTATGAAGCCACTCATATTCCTTTGCTAAATTAACTGATGCCAATATTTCCTAGGGTGCAGAAGCAGATGCTAACAAAACATTTAATAATTAAACAGAATTGCTCCCTATTTGTCCTTCAGGTTTATCTACTGTGTTACATTCTAGACAGTGACTGACAAATCAGCATGAAACTTTGTGCCTCACTCATGCATACAGCTCTGGAGACCCAATCCAACAATTATGATCACTTTAATCAAAATAGCTCAGAATATTCCACCCTCATGTCACAATTTGTGACAACAAATGATCTTGCAAAATGATATATTGTCCTCCTAGGAATTCCTAATCTAAGGGTTTAATTAAAGTTCTTCATCTTAATAAATATGACGTGGCCAAGCAATAGCAAAGCACATATGACTGCCAATCAAAACCACAGTTAGGCATTTACAAAGTAAAGAAACCAGGCTAGGAGTCAGTTGATTACGAAAACTAACTCCGCAAGAAAAGTTATATGTTTTTATTAGAAATACAACAACTGAAAGCCTCTAAAAAAACGTTAAAGGATTTTTAAAAAAATTTAAGAATCATACATGCCATAATATTTCTGATTTCCATGTATTGTTGAGAAAACTGGGCAGTAAAGCAAGCTGAGCAGAAGGAGGTCAACTTATTTGAAATGTGGAGAAGAGTTCTCTGGCTGGGCTGCCAGAAAGATAAATAAACACGTCCTAGAACAGATCAAGCTTGCACCTTCAGTAGAAGTCGCCATGACTAAAAGGTAACCTATCATACTTAGGACACATCATCAGATGAGATGAACCAATGGAAAAGATAAAATAATGTTTAGTAAAGTGGAAGGAGTAAGAAAAGAGTAAGATCACATTGCAGGGGAACTCTCTTAGTCAAGGCAGTTATAACAGGATACGATTATGCCTTTCCAAATTATATTGGTTACAAAGATTATAATATAACTGTTTGTTGTAAATTCAATGCAATGTTTAAGAAATTATAGGTGTGCAAATGAATAGCAGATAAGTAGGAACACTATGTTCTTGGGTCTATTCTACAGAGCTAAAGAATGATGTTAACCCGTAACGTATAATCTTTGGAGCATCCACATTATTGAAATTGCTTATTTTTAAAAAATCTCTTCACCTTTCAAACTTTACTCCATACTTCTAAAACTTTATTTTGCAGAGGATCATGGGCAGGTTTATTTTTTAGATTTTTTTTTAAAAAAAATAAAAGTAACAAATTATTCTTCAATTAATGACATTTTCCTTGAAGTAAAAATTCTGTGCCAGGGCTAAAGCCCTTCAGACTGCACTTGGATTGCTTTATAAAGGGACTGGACAAATTTAGGGAGTGTGGGGCCACTAATTGTTACTGGTCATGATGGATGTAGATTCCCTCTACTATAACATGTAGTAGGACCATGCGTATCAGCTGCAGGGAAGCAGAAATGGGAAAGTGCTGTTGCATGCATGTCCGGCTTCTGGGCTTTCCATAGGCAAATGGTTGTCCCCTATGTGAACATAATGCTGCACAAGGATTTGGAATGATACAACAAAGTTCTTCTCAAGTTCTGAAGTTGGAGGCTCTCAAGGTTGCACATTCCTCCACACCAAATACCAATACGTACACACATACATATAGATAATTTCAGGGAGCAAGAAGACTAGGTTAAAATGTCTGCATAGGTCAGCTATCTGCAAGCTGCAGCAGTTCCTGGCCCAGTCCATGTGAACTCTACTGCTAAGTATGAACAAAAAAAAAAGATTACACAAATTATGCTGGGGAGAGTAACCTGTGGCCCTCTGTATGTTGCTGGACAGCAATTCCCAGCATCGATCACCACTGACTCTGCTGCTGAGAACTACTGGAGTTGCAGTCCAACAACATCTGGAGAGTGACAAGTCATTCTCCAAATGAAGCGTATGAGCCAAGTCACATGTAGAGCCCAACACACAGATGCAAGGCAGGTCAACCGGTAGTTAGATGCACTGATGGGGATGGAGAGGGAAAACCCTAGTTCTCCATAGTGTGAACATTCTACATCAGTGGTACACAAATTCTGGTTATCTAAATGCTTGGGATTTCCTTTAATTCCTGAGCACTGACCATACTGGCTAGACTTCAGGGAGTTGGAATTCAAAACACAGAGAAGACCACAGTTTGAGAACCACTGTTCTACGCTATTTAAACCCATGTGAATAGGTCTACAGCAAGTTTTAAGATTCACTCTATCAATGGATCACTTCAAGAACAAGTGCTAACCACTGTCTATTCAGTTTTTGTATTCAGCAGCTAAAGCCTTTCCTGTATTTCTACACATCTTTTATCTAGGAATTAAATGTAATGTATTCTTCAAATAAAATATAATGTAATTAACAAAACACATATTTTTAACATTGAATAAAAAGCAAAGATAGTAATTTATCTTAACAAATGTTATTCTAAAACAGAGATCATCTTGGAATAAACTTACCTATCTAGATCTTACAGTGATATCTAGGAAGGTATTTCAACTTAGTACACAGTACAAAACTCAGCAAGGCACATAAAACTTCCCCCATGTATTGAAATAGTATGCTATAACTGCCTCTAGCAATTTGACTGAAAAAGAATGCTAAAGAGGTTTAGCAGTGCCAGAACAAGAGGAGAGATGCTGCTATCAACAGGTTAAAGAGCAGGAAGCAAAGTGTAGGGATAATCTGACCTTTCTCACAATGGAGATACAGGAAGTGGAATCTCCCAAGGATCTTTATTGGGAGCAATACTTTTTTTTAACTTGTTCATAAATGATCTGGACTTGAGGTTGACCAATAAAGTGACCAAATTTCCCAATGAGTTTTAATTCCATTTTAAACATATTGTAATGACAACATAAACAAAACAAATGAACACATTTCAAAACTATATAAAATAATATAAGAGGCAAATTTGGTAAATCTAAAGGTATGAGACTCATTTGGGAGTCATATTTCGGGATAAAAATAATGAAAAACAATGAGATTCAATTTGGAAAATGTCACCTTACAAATGCTCAGATCAGAGAAAATGCATTAAAATTATTCATAAGTGATATTACTACCCATTCAAATTCCCTAAGATTAATAATGAAGTGTCAAAGCTATGTTGGAGACATTGAGGCAAAATAGGTGACTGGAATCATACATGGCTAACTTATCTAAAAATATGTAGATTTTGGGAGGACCTATTAGAATCAATAAGTCAAATGTTGGGCCAAAAGTTCCTCTTTAGATGGACACTACTATTAATCTCTTTATCTGAAACTGAGAAGATTTTATAGCACTTGTGTTAAGATCTGCAAAGTTAGAGACACCTAAACCTGGAAAACATTAGAAAACCTCTCAGTGCAAAAGTGCTTAAATAGGATATGGTCCATAGTTCTTTTGGAAAAACTATTAAATAAAGTAAGAGTAGAAAGAGGGGAAATAAAAGAAGATATGTTTGAGAATACCTGGATGCCATTTATTGTTTATATTACTTGAGGCAAGTCTAGACTTAAACTCCCTTTGGATCAAAAGAGATTCTCGAAAAACAAGTATTGAAGGTTATGATTAATATTAAACAACATATAATTACTTGGAAGACAATTCATATGTATGGTGATTGACAGGGAAAAGGTTCATGACTTTGTGCCTTGGGAAGGAGAGGGCAGAAAGGAATGAAAGGAGAGAAAAAAGTTGGAATTATGGTATCTGTATAGGTCGAAGGAACTGATGTAAGTATAGGGATTAAAATTGCTGTATTTTTTTTAAAAAAGCAGACCCAATGACAGCAAATAATTCAGACATTAAAAACAAATATCAACTGCAAAGAGTCCCCAAAAATCTCTCAAACCAGATGAATAGATTACAGATTAATCACAAGCGCATTCAGTGCAAGTGAGTGTAAAATGATGCACTTTGGGTCTAAGCTAATAGTGGCTTAACCAGAAAAGAAACAGAGGTTATGGAGGATAATTCAGTGGAAACAACAAACCAGTAAATAGCAACTGCAAAGAGTTGAATTCAAATGCTGCCAATAGTTTCAAACACATGTGCAGTCTCTTCCCTTTCAAATCAGCTGTTAATTGATGAGGAATCCAGATGGCACACACTTTCCTGTATCTAAGATTGTGGATAATCTGCTCAATAGCACTGTGACCACAGCCAAGTCCCTCAACAATCTTTCAGACAATCATAGACCAGTTTGCACAAATCATGCCATCCACCCTGTGTTGGTTTTCACTAGGGACTGCAGTTAATGGCCTTCCACCACATGGTTTGTCTTCAACATTGGTTTTTGTCTTCTTTAAATCTTTTCACCAATATTTGCACATTAGTTTCACCAAACATTGCCTAACTATATTTCTGAACCTTTTGTGGGCGTTGGTAGCAGTACATCCTTCTTTGGTCAATAACTTGATGACTGCTCTTTGTTTCTGCTTTATATCCAGGGTTATGCAACACCTAGAAATATAGAGATTATGTCAGTCATGCAGTAAGAGCATCATTAGTCTTGGTGCTGGTAAAAAGCACTCTTCCTGAGAGCAGGAATCTTCCTCATTGTTGGAGGGAAGGAGGAAAGAGGAACTACAGTCCTCACCAAGTCTGTATCACCTTGAAGTCTCTAGAAAGCTAGTCCTGCCAGGATATGTAACTCTTACTTGGGAGGGATATCCTCTGTCATGGTCTTGGGAAGTGGAAACACTAGTACCTTGTCCAAGAGCTTGAAGGTTCATCCAAAGCCAAGAGAATAACAGCACTGCAGACGTGGGGATAACGTGGACGTCAGGCTGTTTCAGCAGTTGGCCAAAGGGACAAGAGAACACTTACTCTGTTAGTATTTTCTGCTTCTGCGTTCTTTTCCATCTTTTTTTTATCTGTTAAGCTACACCTTGTACTCTCTGTGGCTTAGTCTTGTGTATCCAATGTAAACTGACCATGAATTTAGTGATCCTCCAGATCAATTGTTGTTGTGTGCCTTCAAGTCATTCATGACTTAAGGCAACCCTATCACAGGGTTTTTGTGGCAAGATTTGTTCAAAGGTGGGTTGCCATTACCTTCCTCTTAGGCTGAGAGAATGTGACTTGCCCAAGGTCACCCAGTGGGTTTCTGTGGCCAAATGGGGATTTCAGCCCTGGTCTCCCAGCATCCTAGTCCAATACTCAAACCACAATGCCAGGCTGACTCTCTCCAGATCAATATAGCACCTCAAAAATGATAGGCTAGAAAAAATGAACAAAGAGACATCCAAAATCAAAGTGCTGGAACGATTTGGGTACAAGGAAAGATTTCAATGCCTGGGGCTTTTCAGTTTAGAAAAGATGCAAGTAAGGAGAACATAGCAAAGGCTTAGAAGGTTACATACACCTGGTAAGAAAATGGGTAAGAAAAATTTCCCCCCATCCACAATAAAACAAAAACTCCATAGTATTCAGTGGGAAATTCAGGACAGCCAAAAAAAATATTTTTTCACCTAGTGCACAATTCAGCAATGAAATTTATTCCACAATTTTGAAAGCTTTAAAAAGAAATTACACAAATGCATTGCCTACTGGTCTTATGCTTCTTTCATGATGAGAGGCAAGATTTTTCACCGTAACAGTTGCTGCAGAGTAACAGTTAAAGAGGGCTATTGCCAGGATTTCGTTCTAAGATTTAGGCTCTGTAAAATCTTTATTAGGATTGCTAAAATTTTACAAACTCGGTGAATTTTTTTGGGCTCTCCAAAGTCTTTCTTCAGGATGGATATTTCTGCACTGCCTTGCAGAGACAGTGACTCCTAACATACTGCCAAATTTTGTTCTTTCCCAGTCCTATAACTTTTCACCATTCAACATGAAGAATGGTTCTTGAGAACTCAAAATCTTGGCATGATTGTGACATTTCAGTGATCCTCATAAAGATATTACAAAATCTTGAATTGTTTCTGTGCATGCATCACATTGCTTTCCCCCTCTAATTTATAGCATTTCTGATTGATAGGACAACATGCCTTAGAAGAGTTAAAACTTCCAACAAATATTACAGGTCGTGGTGTGAATAATATTAATCAGTCAATACAGCATAAAGTATGTTGAGACTGTTTAATAACAGCTTTCCTTGGCTCCAACTTTGATCTTGTAGTTACAAGAGTAAAAATCCATGGTGATTCCAGCTCTGTTACAGCATTTTAACTTCACTTTTCAGATGACGCTCTTAACAGCTACACTTGGAGTGCCAGACAAACGGTATTATAAACACTGTTTAATATTCTCTTGTTGTTAAGTGCCTTCAAACTGATTCCAGCTTTTGGCAACCCTCTTCTAGGGTTTTCTTGGTAAGATTTTTTCAGTGGAAGCTTGTCATTGCCTTCCTCTTAGGCTGAGTCTGGCTTGCCCAAGGTCACTGAGGGGGACTCAATGGCCTTTTAGGGATTAAGATCATGGTCTCCTGGAATCCCTGTCCATCACTAAGACCACTATGGAATGCTAGTTCCTGCTTATGTAGTGTTCTGTACAGCTTATGCAACAATTGGCACAAGTACATATTGGCATGAAAACTCTTTCAACTGAATTGTGAACACTTTTCTAACTTTAAAAAACTCCACATCCAAAGTTTCCCACCCAAATTTACAAATAAATTAGTTATTTATAGTATTCTTTTGCTTTCCAACCAGGCTTGAAAAATTTTCTCTTCTGTTTATTTTCTGCTTTGATGGAGAATTTGGAGCGACCATTGACAGGGCAGAGCGCTGAGAATAAAACTGCCCCAATATCTAACAGCCTTGAGTTTTTAAATGGAGCAGTGTCTATATTGATTTTTTCCCTCTCTTATCCACCAGCAAATGTCAGCTGATAAAACTGAGAGTGTTTGCCAATTTACTAAATTCAAGCAACATGACTAGTGCATCACACAAACAATTATGTTCACTGGCAGGATACTTCCACATATTACGTGCTGGTCAGGGGACAAACTATCTTGGAGAGCACTTTTCCCTTCATAATTCACTTGTTTTCTTCATGAAGACACATGGCTGGCCACCAGAGGAAAAAAGATGCTGAATTAGACCACTGGCTAGATCTATCAGGATTCTCATCTTAGGCCAGGTGTGGAGAATATGTGGCCCTCTACAATTGCTGGACTGTAACTTCTATCAGCCCTAGCCAGCATAGATATGTTGAACTTTGATGCGGTTTGTAGTATGAAGATATCTAGAAGGCCACAAGTTCCCAAACCTTGTCTTAGGCCTTAGTGATGAACAAACTCCCTACAGAAGGCTGAAAGCATAGAAAGAAAATAATTATACCTATTTTTTTAGATTTTATTTTACAACTTGCATTTACTTTTATGTTCTTCACCTTACGGTTTTTACATGTAAAAGTTCAGGTGCTACAGTTCAGATGTGAGGGATACAACAGTATATGCACAATATTTTTTTTCACACGTATTAATTTTATATAACTTACTTTTTTCTGCTTTGACATTCTTTTAAAATGGGATGTAGTACAGAAATAATCTAAAATAAATAAACACCTTATTTTCCCACTCTGTTCCTAGTTGACTAACCATAACTTCATTAATATAGTTCTAGTGTAGGGAATCATGCACAACCTAGCAAATCAAGTCCAATTTAATTTCTACTGAGGAATTGATTTACTAATATGGGCATATCCCAGTTCATAAAGCCTCTGACAAAGTAACTCCTTTCTATGGAGTCTTTACACTTGTCCAGCCCCTATTCCTCCTTGTCCTCTGTCTAGCTGGAAGGTTTTTTAGCAGCACCAGCATTGGAATAATGGTGATACAGGGCTGGAGAAACATAGACTTTTGGAGCTGAGTTACAGGGGCATGTGTGCAGTAAACAATGCAATAAAGCTTGAGCTGGGAAAGAACGGGTTTCTGTTTTAGCTGATCTTATTGTTGCTGCAGCAGCCTCTGAAATCCCTGTGAGTAAATGTGAACAGGAAAACAAAGAGAAAAGTGGACAGCAGATAAGTTTGCCTTACCAGACGTCCCAACAACTTTTTTTTAAAAAACATATGTCTGTGTATTTGGCCAGTAAAATGGAAATCATAAGAAAAGTAGAGGCTGGTGAAAGAAACAATAATTCCAGGATGGATTTTCAAAGAAGCTTTCAAGTGATCTCTAGGAGGTTTAAATATTTTTGTTTACTTACATACGGCTTATCTGACCTAGTTGTCCCATGTTCACATACTGTTAATTCTAATAAAATGTTTGCTGAAACATCTTGACCTCCTCTTCTTCTTTGTGGTGCAGGAACCTGCTCCTATTCTTTCCTTGTTATTTCTGCCTCTGATACCAATTTTCTGTTAAAGAAGTAATGCCCAGCAATGCATTTACTTTGTTAACTGGGATACAGCTGTACCTAGCAGCTGCTCTCCTCATGTGCACACAGTCTCTGCTCAGAATCCAGGTGAAATAACTGGACACTTGTAAACTATTACTGATCTCACTTCTTCTTGCCCTGTATATTTTCCCATTAAAGCACAAGTGAGCAACTGTCATGATCTGGGGACTCCCAAGAGATCATGGTGAGCGACAGTCTCCATGGCACTCCTCATAAAAACATCAACATCAAAGTACTTTTGGCTCTAATTGCCCCCAATGCTCTTTAGGGGGATTTCTGCCATGTATTTTCCCTTTTCTGGACCCTTTCATACTCAGGGAAGGCCTTTTTTTTTAAAACAACAGGAAGTGATTCACAAGTCAACTTTCGGGTTACTTCCCACTGGAAAAAAGGCCTTTCCTGGGACTAAAGTGACCCAAGGAGGGAAAAAAAGTGGTTAAATTGTCACCTAGCCACTCAGAGGATATTTGGGGCAAAACATACAAGGGACCATATGCAACTGTGGACCACATTTTACTCACTCCTACTGTCAGGTCTATTCTGTGAAGCTCCTAATAAATGTTGTATGGAATTGGCTGTTCCTGGTCTACATTCTCCAATATAACAGAAACTGAGCTATTCAATTAAACAGCTTTCCCACAGGCATCAGCTTTCTAAACAGCCTCACCTCATCCTTTGCTGAGCCAACTGATGTAGCTCCTCCTACCATGTCCTGCCAAAACATTCCCTAAGAATTCTATTGTTTCACCTTAGGTTTTGCCCAATTCTGTATTCTAGTTCATCCCAGATTTGCTACTAGGAACTGCAAAACACTCACAGATCAGTCATGAGTGAACAGAAGTGACTGAGGTTTGTCTAAAGTGAACTACCACTGCTGTTCATTAAAACAGTTAATTTTGACAAACCAGCACTTAGCTAGAACAGAGAAAGCTTATCTCTCATTTAGAAGATACAACGGGTGCGCCTTCACCTGGTGCCACTTTCCCAGTCCTGTTCATCCTTATCTTTCTCCTCTTTGGCATCCGCAGTATGTGGGTGTTTCTGCACAATTCTCATTCCACCAGCCTTGACTGCAACAAAAAATAAGGGGGAGATTGTTAGGTATGCGTGGAGGTGGTAAGCAAACATATTAAAACAAAAAGAACATGAAACTTTAGAAATGAATGCTGTGCTATTTGATAAGTTAATCTGAGAAGATGTTTAGAACAGTCACTGCATTTGAGGCATACTTTTCTAATTATCTAAATATACCAAATTTGCAATGAACACTACCTAAACAATGCTTCCTCGTTTGGCTGTGCACATCGTATACACAAGTGATATTAAAATTATTGTCACTGTGTTCTATGAAAATATAAATGAAAGGTAATGATGACTTTTCATTTCCTAGAAGATACATACCAACAGCACGAGTATGTAGTGACATGGTCCTTATGGATAATTGCATAGCCCCAAACCTTTTAGATGCACTACTGAAGCTAATGCCAAGCTGTGATAATGGGGCTTCCCGTTATCTAGAATTAGCAAAAAGGGGGACACTTCCCTCTTCAGGTAAACCAAGGGTTAATAAGGTGTTGGGATTAGATTACATTTTAGTATGTGGTCAGCATCATAGGTCATGTGGGTCAGCATCACAGGTCATAGGGTGAGAACTGACCAATCAAAAAGAAAAGAAGTGAGCATCTTGAGGATGCTTCCAGATGCTTCGAGGGAGAAGTTATAAAACTTCTTGGAGACCATGTGGCCGAGAGACAACAAGGAGATAACAAAGGGATAACAACCAAGGAACCTCCTGGAGGGGGGTTCTGTGCCAGTAGCAGGCTGGAGGCCATAGGCCTCGCCTCCTGGCCTTCCTTTAGAACATCTAAGCATATAGGAACAACTGTGAGTAATAAGACTAAAGTTATCTAGTTGCGTTAGGGACTTTTCTGTTATTTTGGAGGATGGCTGATCTAAAGAATGTATCTGTGCTTGCATATCTGTTCTTTCTGTAACTAAGCGTGCCTGGGAAGAGGGAGCTTCCCATGTGGGGTGATTTGCCTTGTTTATTTGAATATCTTTAACAAATACTTTCTGTAAAAGACTCTGTTTCTCTCCTTCCCACGCCAAGCTAGGTAGACTGGGGGAAAAGGAAGATCCTTAAGCTTAGGGATGTACGCGGTTGGACAGGGTCCCGCTGTACTGTACAACTGTCCAGATAATTCATAATTCAGCGGGTGGTGGCAGCGAAGATGAATTAACAGCTAAAAATCATAAAGGCTGGAATATACATCCCAGCAGCGCATGGTGTCATTTTCCAGCCTCACATGGTGGCGTATGGTGGGATGTGGCATTCCCAGCCTCACACAAGCTTACTATAAAGAGTACCAAAATGAAAAAGATTTCCCGTATAGCCTTGCTATTATCTCACTCTCTTTCTGCACAGTTTGCCAAAATTGAATTTAGAGTTTCAGCTCTATCCAGCTTCACTCCTACTGAGTCAAATTGCTACAATGAGTTTAACAGAAAAATGCAGTGGTAACCCAGTTTAAGGATAATCAAATTCTTAAAGCTGCTCATGGGGAAGCTGCTTCCTTGTGAATCAATGGAGACACTTAAAATCTATGTCAAAAACAATGTTTCTCCACTAAATGTGTAAACTGTATTTTAGCTGGCAATGACATCACTGGGATGTAGAAAGACCCATTCCATAACTTTTTAACTTCAGATTTTAAAGTCCCAGGTACTGTGAGAGATACTCCAAACTGACATGTGTCTACAATGCATGTGTGTCTGTAATACGGTACAGTTGGCCCAGCACATTTGTGAGTTAAGCATTTGTGGATTTGATTATTCAGAGATTACTGAGGGAATTGTATGGGACAGCAGGAGGGTGTGTGCACACATTCACTCACTTGCTCACTCAAGCAGGAGAGGGGAAGGGATGAGAAGGGGGAAGGAGGGTGTGCGTGTTCGCTCATGTGTGTGGGGAAAGGGGGGACAGGACAGGAGGACGACACATGCACATTTATTCACCCACGTGGGTGGGAGAGAGAAGGGGACAGGACAGGAGGGAGGGTGAATGCATTTGCTCACTCATGTGTGCAGGGGGTAAGGGGATGGGACAGGAGTGACCGTATGCACATTTGCTCACTTGAACAGGAAGGAAGGGGATGGAATGGGAGAAGGGCACCTGCTCATGTTCACTCATTGGTGTGGACGGGAGAGGGGATGGGATGGGAGGAGAAAAGGTACCCATGTTTCCTCACTCAGGCAGGAATCTCATCTCCCTCCCCTGTCCCACTCATGCAAGTGAATGAGTGAGCAAGGGATTATGCATATGGCCAGGCCCAGCCACTCAACTGGTATATAGGTGCATTTTTGTGTCTTAAATATGATTTAGGGGCTAACAATATTTGTGGTTTTTCCACTTTTGTCAAGGTCCTGCACTACTAACCTCTGCGAAGTAGAGGGCTAACTGTGGAGAGTTTCTGAAGGAGGGTTAATCCCACTGTTGGATATCAGTGGAATTCCCCTGTACAAATCCATGAACTCCATGAACATTTGTCATTCTGAACTATAAACATCTACAACCCCTGTTTTCACCACAAAGCTCCAGAAATATCAGCTTCCTTTCAAAAAATAATTCCTGTTAGAGCAACCTCCTAAAAATAGGGGAAATGCATTTGTGAATCATTCAGAAAATGTTTATCTTGCCTCATTATCTATGGTTTTCATTATACCGTACAGCAGGGAGTCAGTGCAGGGTGAATCTGAAGCTAATTGGGACCACAGTCACTCTTCACCCTCAATTCCCCACCCAGTGAAGAAATTAATAATGAACTCTTTTGCAGATTTTGTGTGAGAGCACAGAAGGTTGATGGGTGTAAATCACCTTATGTCTGAGAAGAATTTTTCTGGAGATTACCTACCAGATTTGTCTTAGCTTTAGAAACTGCACTTGATGTCAATATACTTCTGGTCTGAATTCAAGGTGCTGGTGATAACATTTAAAGCCCTGAACATCTTGGGATCACAATCCAGATGGAGCTCACCTCCCTATATTTGCATGCCTGGGAACTGAGTTTTGTTGGAGGGGACCTCTTCTAGGTTGGAAGTGGAGGAAATACACTGTGGAGGAAATACACCTTCTTCCTCAGAGGCTTGATTGAGTCAATGCTGGTGTCAAAATGTGGCTCTGTGGAGATCCCTGGATATAGTGTAGCATATATTATGATTATTAGAAAATTTCCTTCTACTTTTGAAAGTGCTTACCTAGAGTTCAAGATCTTGTTGCTCAAGCCTGTAGAAGCATCATGCCCTTAGGGATTGTTATAATGCACATACACTATTTTTAGACTGATACGGGCATGTGTTTTCTAAACCAGAGGGACTTGTGACTGTTCATCTACTGGGACTTGTAATTTTAATGAGTACCTATTACTAAACTACACTAATAGCTGCCCACTTTTCTGAGCGGGGTGGAAATCATATTCAGGCTAGTTGTCTTCTTGTTTTTCCTCTTTGCAAATGAGCACCACAATTCAATGCACAATTATGGACATCTAAATTCCACTGAAATCAGTTGAGTTTAAATGCATTCAGTGGTGTGCTCAATTCATCTGATGCAAGATTGCTGGGAGGGCACACCCTGGATTTAAGGGAAAGAAAACAAATGGAAGGGTAACAGGACATAACAATGTAATACAGACTACAGTGGGCTCTCAGTATCCACTAGGGTTTGGTTCCCAGACTCCGTCCGCATGGATATCAAAATTTGTGGATGCTCAAGTCCCATTATGTACAATGGTGTAGTAAAATGGCATCTCTAACATAATAAAACAGCAAAATTAAACTTTGCTTTTTAGAATTTTATTATTTATTGGAATATTTTCAAGCTGTGGTTGGTTGCATCTGTGGATGAACAATCCACAGATATGGAGTGCCCACTGTATAAACTATTTTCATAGCAGTTATTTCCAAAGATCATCACTGGATGATTATTTCAGGTCAGGTGTGTATATGGAAACCAAAGCTGAACTAAAGCTGTCAACAGTTAAGCAAGTGATAGAACTCAGCATCTCTTTTTAAGAGCAACTGGGAAAGAAGAACCAATTACCAGACTTACAGAACAACACAGAGCGCAATGAGATCATTGCAACATGACTACTGAATTTGTGGTAATACAAACAGTAAAACCAGTTTTATTAATAAACACCACAACTGCCCAAAGTCTCAGTTCTATGCTATAGAATCTGGCTTCCTTCCAATGGATCTCTGGACTATGGACCCATTAGACACAACCCCCAACCCCCTGGGATCTGTCCTTTCGCTTTCACCAGAAACCTTTCATACTCACAACCATAGTACAATGATTCCACTTTCAGTGGCATGTGGCTGCCTCCTGTAGAATGCTCAGATTTGTAGTTTACTGAAGAATTAGAGCTCTCTGGCTGGAAATTCTAAATAGTCCTGCCTAAACTACAAATTGAGCAAGCACAGTACAGTGGTCTGAGTGCTGGACTATGACTCCAGGACACCAGGATTCAGATCCCCTCTCAGGCCATTGAAACCCACTTGGGAATGTCACATTCTCTCAG
>CAOLHI010003509.1:0-172229 GCA_948474755.1 Ctenosaura bakeri | reverse complement strand
TGTGCACATGTTCATGTCTAGAACAGATCAGGCTAGGCAGGGGAATAACTGCAGTGGCTTCCATGTCGAATACAATTTTCCATTATTGTACCTCTACAGCATATGCTTTAGAAGATAAGACCAGTTCTTCATAATGGTGATTGGAATGGATGTCTGAAAACTTTTCACTTTATGGGACTTCAGAGAGTCTAGCTTAAGGCATCCTATTTTCTTCATAGCTTTCTGGCATGGTCAGTAGTAAGGGAGGATGGGACAGCTAGTCCAAAATTTATGAAGAGCAGCACAGTGGGGAAAAGATGTATTAAGGCATTCTTAAGTATCATCTAGCCAAGAAAACGAAAGCTTACTGAGATATTTTCCATGGTTATTTTTGGGATAATATATTAAATAAACAAGTGTTCATTTTTCACCAGTTATGTAAGGTATCATAAAACTGAGATGTTCATCATTCCAACTTTTGCAGAAGGAAGACCACTGGATGTACTCTTCTCCAGCTAATAAATTTTTATATTTCTAAAAAATGAACATTCATACTGTAACAAGTAATTTTATATCGCGTATCTGAACACTCTGTAATGAGCATTGGCTCAGTCTTAGCCAATTACTTTGATTGCTTACTTGTTCTCGTCCTCCTATTTTTATCGCAGAGAGACAGAATTCATTCCATAGATTGTTTGGATTTCATAATTGCACAGTCATCTTCATTGTAGGACCTGAGCATCAGCACTGCAGAGCTCCTACATCACACTTGTGTGATATAAATTTACACTCAGGTAGTTTCACAGTGATGGCATTACATCACTTTTGTGCTGAATGCCACCATTATGAAACCAATGTATATTTGCCAGTGTGCATACATATTGTCCCGTTATGCAGTGGGAAATACACCGTGACTATTTCTGCGAATCCAAGGAATAGAACTATACATTGATGGTTTTGACAAATCCAAAAATGTGCAATTACATGAACAGAATATTTTGTTTAATCGCCACTAGAGTAGACTCATTCATCAATTGTTGATTGGTGAGTCAACATGTAAATAAATCCAACTGATTCAATGTCTCTATTCTAGTTAACACTAGGATTTGGGTCCATGGGAAGTGATTACATTTGTACAACTCTGCTTATGTCACCACGACATAATACATCTGTCTCATAATGACTACAAAGGACAACTCCATGTATAAGGGAAGTTGAACATGTGTATGACACCAACTGGATTCTTGTCTGTCTGTCTGTCTGTCTGTCTGTCTGTCTGTTCTTTCTTTCTTTCTTTCTTTCTTTCTTTCTTTCTTTCTTTCTCACATATCCTTCAGTTTTTCATTTGTCAATTGCAGGAAACATGCCATATTTTTGTGTCCTATAGACAAGTGTTATTCAGAGTGGTGGTACGTGGACCTGTACCAGTTCCTGTCACTGGTCTCTAGACAGCTTCCAGAAAAAAAGAAAACAACTGTGGCCAATGTGCACAAATATGGTACTGGTTTGTGGCACAGTAGGAAAAAAAGTTGCTGGTCCCCCAGATCAGATAGCTGAAGAGACACTGCTAGAGAGAGATGCCACACTGGTGACACTGTTAATGTAGCAAAAGTAAATTGTCATACCAGCATAACACCATTGTGAACTTGATACATACATCTAAACTCTTCTTGAGAACTATTTTTTTACCTTTTTAGAGGGCTGACTAGAAATGACAGTGTTTCACTTGCACTAAAATATTGTTGATTTGTCAACAATTATAGGAAAATAAATAAGAAAGTCGTGGGGAACCCCATGCAGTTTTCAGCAGAAAAAGAAGATGGGCTGATAAGGTTGCCATACTTCCTGAAATCAGGGTACCTAATTATATATGTGATATAAATTTGAGTATTATGCAAACTAAGAACATTAATTATTGTATTCTTTTTTTTCTTTTCTTTTTTTTACTGTTACGGTTTCAGCTTCACAGCATTTGTATGGTAAATTACATCTAAGAAAGCTAGTATAGTTTAATGCTTAGAGTCCTAGACTTGGAACTGAGAGATACTGCTTAGTCATGTAGCCCTGCTTGACCCTGCTTAGTCATAGAACCTTCCAAGTTACCTTGTCTTGAACTTACCTTACCCTATCTCTCAGTTAAACACTTGCAAACTGTGTACCAGGAATGTACCTATAGCCATGTAAACTGCTGTTATAGTATAAATGATGCTGACTTATACTCATGCTGATGCTGATTACAATGATGATGACATTTTGTCATGTACAGTCATTTCCAGTAGTTTTCTCTCACCAGATCACTGCAGATAGCATGCCTATGTTCCCAGAAAAAAAAAAAAAAAACAACCAACTGGGCAACATTAGGGAGGGGGAACAAGAAGTGAGTAACAGTGCAATTCTATGTATATCTAATGGGAAGCTCTACTAAGTTTACTAAAACTTACTCCCAAGTAAGCTCACTGATTAATCAACAGAATCAAGTGAAACCAAGCTGGGGGTAAGAAGAAAAAAGAAAAAACTTTTTCTTTTAAGAATATGTGAATAGCTGAGCAGGATCTGTCAGGGTTAAGCAAGGACTGGCTCCTCTGAGCATATGAAGAGTTCAGACAGTGAAGCAAGGCTTCGCCGGGCAGAGGTTTTCAGTGAAGAAGGAAAAAATTCCAGAGTTTCATTATGTTAGGCTTAGAGGCACATTTATTGCTGCACACTAAGATAAGGCGTTCAGCAAAATATTCCAGAAGCAATTAAATAAGAAAAAACATCAGGAGATAAATGGGCAGCATCCTTCCTTACAAGGCATAAATTGTCAGCAGCATGACATGACCAACTAGGAAAATCTAACTGGTGACTTGTGAAGGCAAAAACCAGCCTTTTAAAGTCTCACTGTAACCCTGAACAAGTGGGGTGACCCAGTCAGGGTTCTGGTGTGTGGCCTTCCCCAGTACACAAGTTATAGTCATAACAATCCTGATGAACTTGCACCTGCTCATCTGGCCACATCACCTCTTCCTCTGCCATCCACTTAGAGGAAACCATGTCTGACTCAGCATATATCCTTGACAGGATCAGACCTAATGCCTGTCTCATCCAGATTTCCATTTACAGAGCAGCCAAACAGTTGCCTACTGGAAGACTTAAAAAGGACATAAAGGGAACTCTACCCTACATTTTGTTTTGCATATGGAGATATACAGACGCAAACTGCCTCTAGTACTATATATCCTCTTGCTTTGAGTTTCAGCAATGCAGCCTAAATCAGGGGTGGAAATCATGCAGCTCTCCAAATATGATTGAATTCATCCCCCAGTATCCCTTGCCTTTAGCCGAATTGCAGTCCAATAACCTTTCAAAGGCCTCATGATTCTCACCTGGCCTAAACGATAAGTTAAGGTAATTTTGAATATCTTTAGCACTGGAAAATGAGTCATATCCTTCATCGTGTACTGCTGACTTCTTGCTAAACCTATGAATCTCCTCATGAATATCAAGAATTCATATGCTTGTCCTCTATCAATTTTTATTCTGAAGATTATTTACAGAAATATGAATTAATTTTTCCTTTTGGCTTTGCCTAGGATAAATGTAGGAATATTTCCTATAAGCTTGTGGAAGATATATGTCAACGTGATTTGGCTTGATGGTAAATAAGAAAAACTTTCTGGCCAAGGAAACAAGTGCTTAATTGTAACAAGCAACCTCCTAACAAATTACCCTAAATTCAAAGTGACTGCCCTAGCATCTGTTATTCTGCAGTGGAGGAAGGAATGTCTGGAGAAAAAGAAAAAAAATGAAAATATATAATGAATGGAGTTATTCATGCCCTCAGGAAGACAACAGATGACTAATACCCTTGTCTGACATTACAAATGTGTTGCTATAGACTTATGGCTTGGAAAGGAAAATGACTAACATCAGAGAGTCCTAATGTTGTACGTTTCCTATTATGGTGACTTACTGCAAACTTATCCACAATCATAGTTTTCATATGGTTAGGAATATTAGCACTTGGACTCTCCAGTCCAATATTTCCAAATGCCCCAACAAGCTTTTTCCCTGGTAAGTGGGTATAGATTTGCCCTTTTAGATTACACTGAGGTGGAAAAGAATGAAAGATGGAGTCATTGCAGTTGGTTTATTATGCCACTTTCAATAGAACTATGTCACAGTGACATCTGATGAAGGGATACCCATATGCTGTGAGCTGCCATCAAGTCAATCTTAGGTTATGGTGATTCTATGGATGAGACCTCCAAGTCACTCTGTCATCATTCAACCTGCTCAGGTCTTGCAGAGTCAAGAACATGGCTTCCTTGATTGAGCCTAAGTCATTTGTAATGCAATCTTCCTTTTAACGTACTGCTTTCTACCTTACCAAGCATTATTGTCTTTTCTGGTGAGTCAAATCTTCCGATGATATGGCCAATGTACAACAGCCTCAGTTTAGTCAGCTTGGCTTCTAAGGACAATTCAAACTTGAACTCATATACTTGAACAAATAACCTCTTAGCAAAGGAAGTGCAACATACTGAAAACCAAAAAAAAAAGTCCCTCCATCTTCCAGGCCACATGCCTCCCTTTATTCCAGGAGTGAAGAACCTTTGCCTTTCCAAATATTTTGGTCTTGAATTCCTATGGTCCCTTACTATTAGGCATGTTGGCTGTAGATAACAGGAGTTGCAGGCCAAAACACATTGAGAGCCTTGAGCTTTGTCTTGGCCTGCAAGCTTGGCAGTTCACTTATCTTTGTGCCTACTCAACAGATTGGGCATTTGTGTGCCTCAGCAGTTTCTTTTGCCTGCCAGGCTTGTATTATTTGCATCTTTTCATGTACACTGATAGCAGATCTGTAGCACGAATGCCAAGTATGTCCCCAGGGTCAACTCAGTTTTTATAGGAGATACTTGCAATTTAACTCTGCCATTTACTGAACACAGCATTTGCCATTTTCTTTGATTGCATGTACAGGCGCTTGGAATGCAGGGGTCATTCCCAGTATGGACAAAAACTGCTTTGTTTAGGGAGTGAGACAGGACTCAGTTTTCTGTCATTCTCTGCTTAAGAATCATAGGTGGTTTTCTACATTTCCCCCCCGATGTTATTATGAATTCACTCTTACAATTGTCAGTGCACAGCAGCTGCAGCTGCTCTGTAGCTTTTCTGTTAGGGAATGCTAGGATGAGAAAATCTGTTATGCACAGATTAGCAGGAGAAAAAAAATCTTCCTTGTAAGTATAGAGCAGCTAATATTGGCTGCACCATCCCTCAGGGAAGTCACTGGGAAGCAAAGAGCTAGAAGGCTTGAGACCAGCTGTCTTGAAAATGCACATTCTCTCCCCTCACCTGCCTTGAGCAGTTTCATATATCTTTTCCTACACGGAAAGCATTTTTAATGTAAGCAGTAAATATATTATCTGTACATTCAGACTTCCAGATCTAATGATTCCATTTCCACGTCACAAAATATACACCTCTGAAACTGTTACACAGAATGAATTATTTGTGAATGGCATGTTGTTATCACCCACACAAGTAAGTTGCATGGAGGAATTTCATACTCTCCAATATTTCACAGATGAGCTGTGCAACATCAAAGTGTTGTAGAAAGCATGTCACCAAGCAGTGAGAAGGCAAAAGTTATTAATGAGTAAGAATGCGCCAAGCTACAGTTTTCAGCAGGCAAATTCTAGAATTTAGATACTATGGCCATTTCCACACTACACTGTTATAGTGCTATTATTCCACTTTCACCATCCTATGGAATCCTGGGGTTTGCAGTTTAGGGAGGGACATTTAGAATTCTCATTCAGAAAGCTATTTGGCCTCAGTAAACTACAAACCCAGAATTCCATAGGATGGTGAAAGTGGAATAATAGCACTATAACAGTGTAGGGCAGAAATGGCCTAAGTTTACGAAAGTCTGAAAATAGAGGGGGGGAAAGACCCTCTGCCCTTTCTTTTCCTCTCCCTCTTGCTGAGTTAACTGAATGCAAACTATAGTACTTTTGCACATTGAATTCACTTTGTGGCAAGTGAAGTAACCTGAGGGCAAAAGGCAGAAGTGGGAAGAGGAGAAACAAACTGGGACATTTTAAAAGCGGGTGAGAAAGTGGAAGAGCTAAGGATTAACTAGAAGCCTTTTCATACTTCACTGTTATAGTGCTGCTATTCCACTTTCAACATCCTATGGAATCCTGGAAGTTTAGGGACAGACATTTAGAATTCTCAGCCAAAGAGTTTTTTGGCAAAAAAAAAAAGGGGGGGGGATAATAGCACTATAACAGTGTAGGGCAGAAAGGCCTTAGAACTGTTCCTGCCAAATAGGGGCAATTGGGGGGGTATAGAATGTATGAAAGAATCCAAAGGAGCACACTTCCTCCATGGCCCCCATACTCCTCTTTTTTTTTTTAAATAGGACAAAGACTTCTAAGCTATCTACAGTTTTCATCCCTCCCCTTCCCAACGTGTTTTGGACCTGACAGCCTTTTGTGAAAGCCACTGGAAATCACTGAGAGAGAGGGAGGGAGAGGGAGAGAGACCTGGGGGCTCAGGAGTACACTGAGGTCTCAAAGGCATATGTGGCCTGGGGCCCACAGTTTGCCCATCCCTATATTACATGCTCCTTCACATTTGTTTCCTTTCTTTGGGAACCTGCTGTCCCCCAAAGGATAGAGGTAAATTTGGCCCAATAGACAAGGAGCTAGGTTTGTAAGAAAACATTTGAACAGTAGCAATTTAAGGATTACAGCAGCTTTCAAAGGAATTTGTTTCAGAGTTAAGTAACTTAATTCAAAATTTGAATTAAGCACTCACAAAATTACAAAAAAAAATACTGACATATGTGCATACTTTTTAACATTATAGGTAGAAGAACTTCATATTACAAAAATGTGTTAAACAGAAGCACTGATTCACAGCATTTTTGAGTCTCTGCGATACATTCCTTACCATCTAATTACAACCAATAACAATTGATCAGATACACTTTCCTTTAAAAAAAAAATCTTAGACTTACATAGAAAGTGGTGTGGGTTACTATTATACTGTGACCTAAATCCAACTATTGTCCCAAATTGAGAAGAACCACTGAATCAACAGGAACTTGGTAACACTTATGTAAATTCCACTGGTTGAATGAGTCTCCTCTAATTGGAAATAGCAATTTGATTTGAGCCTAAATTTAAACCAGTTCACTGTCATGCACAGAGATCAGTGCACTTTGTATCCTCAGCTAATTCTTTCCTGGCATGCCGTTTTTAAAAAAATTTGCTAGCTAGTCAGTTTCTTTCACATCATGAGTAATCTGCATTTTCCAAAGTTTCTTAATACATATTTGCATTATTTATTTTAAGAGGTCATTGGATGCTCTCTGTATTATAAGACATATTTGTTTCCTTATCAAATCCAGTACGATTGATAGTAACATGGTAGTATTTCACTGACTGTGTTCTGGGGGTTATTCTTCTAGTGCTTATGAAATTTACAGTCTCAAGGCAGAACGTTCCCTTCATTTTAATTTTCGTTTCCTTCATGGTACTCTAAGTAGAGATTTCTTAGAGACACACCACAGACTCAGGGGGTTAGCAAGCCTTGATTTTATAGCTTTTACTTATTGGCATAGTGACTATGAAACAGTTTATTTACTGAGATCTGTAATGCATGCAGGCACACTCTTAACAATTCATTAGTTCACTCTGCTCTCAGCCAAATTTGCTTTCCTGCCTTATCAGTTGATCCTTCTGGAAGGGCTGAGAACTCAGAATCTCTTTTATCATATCAGACAGCTAGGCATACCTATAGGAGACTGGCCTTGACAGCAAAGTTCATCAGACTTTGAAAGGCTTAGATATCAAACCTTGCCTTTCTCTGAGGCTCATAAAACGCCTGTTTGCCTACTGAATCATATAGGTAGTCAAATTGCTTCCTTACTTTTGACTGAACAATTAAAATATACATATATTTTTATGGCTATTTTGTTGTAAAAGACCACCCCCTCAATACATGTAGACTGACTGCTACTTATAGTTTTGCTAGTTAGAGATTTAAAAAAAGACTTTTGCTATTCAATTCTCAGCTTAAAAGGGGGTTTCTTGATTATTGAGAAAACCCATTAGGAAGAATGCAGGCAACCATGAGACAACTGCAAGATTCTTTGCACTTTGGGAAATATTTATCTGTGCAGAAAAATTTGGATTATTTTATTTTATTATTTATTTTTATTTATTTGTATCCCGCCTCTCCATATGGATCGAGGCGGCGAACAACTTACAAATAGCATGCATTTTGAAACATTTCTATACATGCCCCCAACAAGCTGGGTACTCATTTTACCGACCTGCGAAAGGATGGAAGGCTGAGTCAACCTTGGAGCCAGGCAGGATCGAACTCACAACCTTGTGGCTTGCAGTACTGGCATTTAACCACTGCGCCACGACGGCTCCTGTGTTTTCTGCACAGAAAAATGGGTATTCCTGTACAGATAGCATATTTCTGCACAAAACAACTTTTTCTGCACAGAAAGTCACATATGTTTCTGCACAAAATTGTGTTTTTTGCACAGAAAGTTTACCTCTATTTTTCTACAGAAAAACTAGTGAGTTTCTGCACAAAAAGTTATTTATGCACAGAAAACATGTTGGCTGGCATCCTGTTGGTGAATTAGGGTGATGTAATTTGGTCTTATGCTATCACAACTCACTTTTTTTGCTTGTTGGAGAGAATTCTGTTCTGATTGTGGGACAACCAAAACCCATGTTGTAAGCAGCACAAACCTCACAACATGGCCATTTCTCTTTTCTCAGAGCGTAGGGGGGAGGGATCAGTGGGGATGTGTCCAACTATTTTTCTGTAGCTGCAGCCACTGCAAGGATGCCATCTGCAGGGACTTCCAGAGGACTTCCAAAGTTTCCTGTGGATGCCTATTATAGCATTCCCAGTTAAAGGAAAACAGCTGGATGTGTCCTCACTGACCTCCTGCTCTCCAACAACATGGTTATTGCTGTGTTGTGGAGGTATGCTGTTTACAAGGTGAGGGCTACATCAGGAGATGTAGTTACAGGTGCATAGCTGTGTGATACATATATGTCTCTTAATGTAGGATCTCTTACCACTTTCTGCACAGAAAAACCGTTTCTTGTCTTCTGATGCATTTCTGCATCAAAGCTGTTTTTGCACAGAAAGTTGTTTTTTGCATAGAAAATCCATATGTAGTTCTTCTCAAAAAGCATGTATTTCTGCATAGGAAAAAATGTATTTCTCTACAGCTGAATACTTCTTGAAGCATGAACAGCAATCAGCAACCACATAGAAATCTTCATGGTCTCAGCCAGTGCACAGAATGCTGCAGGAATTATTCATTCTGGCATTTGAGAATGAATACAAGATGTGTATTCCTTTCATCAGCTTTAACTACAAATATGATTTGGAATTCATTTCCCATATCTCTAGCAACCTCCCCTCTGTCCTCCAGCCAAAAAATCCAAACATACAGGTTTGCTCATAGCTGAATCCAAGTTTAGGCAGGTTCCTTCTTCTGATAGTGCAATGGCCTTGGGGATTATTTATTGTTTCATATTTGAGCAAGGAAGTACTAGATTACAACAGAAGAAATAGGACCTTTCTGCAGCCCGCTCCCAATCCACAACGGTGACATGATTGCGACAAGACCGCAAGGACCGTTCCGCATGATGTCATCGCATCACATTGCGATCCCATCGCCACCTGTCACAATCGTAGAGTAAATCATTGATGGGTTTTTCCCATCAATGGTATGCAATTGCACAGCCCTCCTGCCAACCTCCCATGCTTAACTGCTGTGCAGAAGTCCTGGAAGCACAATGACTGTACTTCCTCCCCCAGTGAAACCTGGGAAAGTGCCCATCTGCGCTGTGGAAGGAAGAAGCAGGGCCATTGCACTTCCTCCATTCAAGCAGGCAGCCAGTGCAAAGGGGAGCACTACGATCACATTCACCTCCTGGGAGAGCCAACACCAGGATCCCCACGGGATGAATTCATCAAAAGATAGGATGTGGAAAGTGCTATAGATCTGGAGGTGTATTCCGGGTCTGCTTCTACTTCTGAGCATTTCTCACAGGACAGTGGAGATTGCCCTATGAAGGTCCATTCAACGGTGCAGAGCCATTAGGGTGATCTCTCACTTCCCAATAGAAGGAAAGAAAGAAAGGGCTGCATTGGCTCTCAGGGATAAAAAAGTAAGCTTGGACTGTTCATCTCCTGAGGTTTCCATGTATTGTACCAGGCTTGTGATTACCCATCACCTCCTGCTGATAATTGTATTTTGGTTGTGAGTGAGCTAACTGAAGCTAGATCCAGATGTGACTGAGATAATGATCTGTGCTCCTCCATACTATCAGTTATGGAGACACCTATCATTTGTGGTTCTGTGGTTTACTACCCTTCATGCCTTCTTCAGACTCTTTGCTAAGTATGATTGTCTGACTTTAGTCAGAGATAGGTCATCACATGAGCAAATCCTGGGTAGGGTCTACTATTTCCATTGGTTTTTGATAATTTTCTGACCCTAATTCAAGATCCCACTTCCATTTTTTTTTTAATGAAATAAGGGGTCTACACACATTTGTCTCATCTGTGAGCATCAGAGTCCTTATGCTACCCTACCCCAACATGGTTCATTCAAGGTGTTTCCTCCCTATGAGGAGTAGCTGAGGGAGCTAGGTATGTTTAGTCTGCAGAAAAGAAGGTTAAGAGGGGACATGATAGCCATGTTTAAATATCTGAAGGCATGTCATGTCGAGGAGGGAACGGGCTTCTTTTCTGCTGCTCCAGAAACTAGGACAAGGAGCAATGGATTCAAGCTGCAGGAAAGGAGATTCCACCCAAACCTCAGGAAGAACTTCCTGACAGTCAGAGCTGTCCAGCAGTGGAATATGCTTGCTTGGAGTGTGATGGAGTCTCTTTCTTTGGAGGTTTTTAAGTAGAGGCTGGATGGACATCTGTTGGGAGTGTTTTGATGTGTGTTCCTACATAGCAGGAGGTTGGACTGGATGGCCCCTGTGGTCTCTTCCAACTCTATGATTCTATGCTTCTATGAACTATAGTCTCCATAATTTCTGAACATTTACCATGCTGGCCAGGAGAGCTGTCATTTTTGAATTATGATACACCTGACTCGCACCTGTTGTAATTCATTTTTATGATTGTTGTGAATACAAGAGACTGTTGTCCACCCAAAACCTACCTTTTTATGCAGAGCAGCCACCTCCCTTCCCTCCCACACACACATGGCCATTTCCATGTTACTGGAAAGTTGGAGGCTGAATGGGAATATGCCCAGTTCTTTTCTTATAGCAAAACATGCTGTGATGGCATCTGTAAGGTGATAAAGAATCTTCTCTCGCTCCTTTCTTTTAAACCAGAAGTCTTCTCAAAATTGCTCCCACTCCATTTTATCCTCACAGTGAACCTGGGAAATTTATTTGGCTAAGAGACAGCAACTGATTTGAGTTCTCACAGTGAATTTTTTTGGCGAAGTAGAGAGTTGTGCTCAAGTCCTCCAACTGGAAGTCCAACACTCTGTCCATTACACCATATTGTCATTTTGTTTAGGCTGTCAGGAAGATCAAATAAGTCTTTCTGAAATAAGGGGATTCTATTGGTGATTTTAGTAGCTTTATATATCACTGGCTGCATCCTATTTATTTAACAATAATGAGGGGTTAATGTTATTTATTATCTTTCTTCTTCTGATTTAACTATGGTTAGTGCTTTGAGCATTGGGCTATCACTCTGGAAACCAGGATCTGAATCCCTGCTTTGGAAACCCACTGGATGACCCTGGAAAAATCACTCTCTCAGCCTCAGAAGAAGGCAAGAGTAACCCCTGTGAACAAATTCCATCCAAGAAAACCTCATGATAAGGTCATTTTAGGGTCACCATAAGTTGGAAATAACTTAAAGGCACATAACAACAACAACAACAATTTCAAACAATCAGAAATAAAACCACATTTTCAGATCCTGGTTGTAACTAAACAGTTAGAATAAACTACAAAAATGTTTTGGTTCAGAATAGATAGCTGCAATGCTTTCTCTCATACATGAACCCAAGGCTTAGTGCACTACAGTTTCTTCTTGTAATCTTAAACAATGGTGTCATCATAACCCTAAACTTTCCCATTGAGTTCAGCAGAGCAGTGTCTGTCCATTTTGCTTGAATAGACAATAAGCACATAGAGTTGCTATGGGAGATTGCTCTGTTTCCAGTGTCATATCTCCAGGATAAAACTGGAGGAACACATAGAGGTATGCAAAGAATATTTACACATATTATCATCCTTGACAAGAAAGAGTGTTTTAACACATTTACTACATTAGAAACCCCATCAAAATTACTGGCCAGTGAATTATGATGGCAGACATTGGACCCACACTATTGCAACTCCCTTTTTTGTTTGTTTCAGAGGTCAGAATTCGGAATTCCACTCCCCACTCCCCACCCCACACGCACAAACTTCACATTTTTGGTATTGTCAAAGAATGATGTGATGACAGACAATATGCCTGCCTATTTTGCTTCAACTGGACACACACTGCAAAGACATAATCAGTAGAGATGTCCTGATGACCCTAGAGGATACCTCACAGCACATCCAGCTACAGGAAAATAGGTAGATGCATCCCTGCTCATTCCTCGGCTCTCTAACAACACAAAAGTTATCATGTCGCAGGGACTGCTTGCTTAAAGGGTGAGGGAAAGATAGCATTGGAAGATGTAGCTACAAATAGATAGCTACCTGAAAGGTCCTCTTTCAACATCCTATGGAATCCTGGGGTTTGAAGTTTAGGGAGGTGCTTTCAGAATTCTCAGCCAGAGAGCTCTTTGACTTCAGTAAACAAGTCCCAAAATTCCACAGGATGTTGAGCGGGGAATAATAGCACTATAACAGTGGAAAGTGGAAATTTTCCAATGTAGGATCTCAGCCATTGTCACCTGTTGCAAAAATTTTCCTCCATGACTGACAGTGAAAAAACCTTGCCTTTTCCTCCTGTTGTTTGCTCTGTGCAGGTGTGTATTTTAAGTACAAAAAGCCAACTGGTATTTGTGAAAATGCAAAATGCAATCTTTAAGTGCAATATAATTTTGTGCACCAAAGAAATAGCACAATTTTGTCCCCAAATGTCTCCAAATGAGGGCAGGCCAAAAAAAATGTGCATGAACTCTCTTAATCTCACCAAGTGATAAAACGTGAAATGTTTTGTTCTCACACATAAGAACGAAATGAGCAAAGCTCTTTGTTCCTAACCATGAGCATAGCATTGTAGCAGTCTTGCCCTCAAAAGCTACAGCACAAAGCTACAGTACTGCCACACCCCAATAACAGTCTTGTCATTGGACCTCATAACTGAAACTGCAGGGTTTGCCAAAATGAGTTTTTCCCTCCCCTTTTATATTAGCAGCTAAGCATTGCTGGAGAATATCAATGTGGGCAAAATAGCAGTGTACTGCGTACAGATTTATTCTGTACAACATTTATTCCAAAACCAGTTTATTTTTCATTTGTAGTTGTTTACCTCCATTACATCCATGTTGATTTGGGTATTCTTCATCTGGCTAGATGAGAGAAGCATTCATTGGTTTCACAGCATGCTATTAACAATTAATGTCTTTAACCAGTTTGGTGTTTCTACATGAAATGCTCTGTTCTCAATACAGATATTCAAGGGACTGATGACTCCAAACAACCCCTCTATCAATGACTGTCAACCATTGTAGAGCAAAGGTTCTGGTTGGCAGGATAAACCTGTCAATGTTGAATGGGGGTGGGGTGACATATGCTGAATAGTTGCCAAAAACTAGCGCCTGAGAGAAAGTGCAGCTAAACGTTTCATGCCAGAGCTTGCTTGCTTCTGCTTGATGCTTTTTGTGCACTCATTTAGTTCAAATATTGAAGCTATGCAAATTGTTTAGTTCAAATATTGAACTGTTATCCAACTAAAGTTTCATTCCTCTCTCAGTAAGCCATCACATTTAAGGAATATACTTTTTTTTCATCCTTACAGTGAATGAATTCTACGAGGCCAGCCCAGTCCAATAGAGTTCAGGCGTGGAAGATTTTCTTCCTTAAATCAATAGGAGGTGAGAAGCCTAGAATGGCCCTTTCATGTAGCCTTTGCTGTAGCCTTGATGGTAATCCATGGGACTATCAGTGATCCTTTGTAAAGAAACATTTCTCCATTCCTAATAAAAGGACAGGCAAATCTGTCAAGTCCAGTCCTGCTGAGCTTCTCATATTTCCAGCATTAAGATCCCTCAGTCCTATTTCTGCATCTGTTTGTTTATTTATTTTCAAAACATGCACAAATGCTTCTGCTTATTTTTGTGCAGATTTCTCCTAATATACTTATGTGGTATCCACTTTTCCTTATGTACACATTTTGCAAGTGATTTTCCTTTCAAGATTTTGTTTGGTGTGCACTTTCCCCTCATATGCACATCTTTGAGCATGGTTTTCTTTATTATTCACAGCTGCCATTCTGATCAATATTTATTCTAATTCCAATCAATTGTATTAGATGACCCAAGTTCTAATATTCAGAGAAACTTGTCTGGGAGCAGCCAAAGAAGGACTGCTCTTTTCTTCATAGAGTTATTGGCCATTTCTGCCCTATACTGTTATAGTGCTACTAGCTTATTTATCCAGCTTTGCCCGGGATTTTATTTTCTCATAGGTAATACTTGTTAGAAATAGCTTAGGAATTACCTTACCTTACCTTAGGAATTAGATGAAATTGAAATACATAGATTTGAGATCTTGTGTCTCTAATTCCCCAAACTGCCTTGTCCAGTACCTGTAACTTTTCCCCATATTCCCCAATCCAATCTGTATTTAGAGTTCTTAACATACATGAGTTTGGTTTCTGAGGGAATACACTGGCCTCTTCCTTCTTGCTGCTAGGCCTCATCTCCATAGGAACCGGCAGACCCAAGAACATTCAGGCTGAGAATACTAAACTCCCCTTCTTAAAATGCCAACCCCAGGATTCCAGAGAATCTTCACAGATAGCCAATCATATGAAGTCTTCTCACCTGACACAGCCCATCATATGAGGTCTTCATCTGCCTGACACAGACAAACTCACAAACTTACAAACTTTGACTTTTACATATTAGATAGATTATTCCACTTTCAACATCCTGTGGAATTCTGGGGTTTGTAGTTTCCTGAGGGTGAAGAGCTCTCTGGCTGAGAATTCTAAATGCTCCTCCCTAAACTGCAAACCCCAGGATTGCATAGAATGTTGAAAGTGGAATAATAACACTATAAAAGTGTAGTGCAGAAATAGCCATTGTTGGCATTTGACAGGCCACTAAAAGAGTTCTATACATTCTGAAAGTCTGCATATTCTGGGGTAACAAAATTTTAAGCAAGAAAAGTTTTGTAAATAAAGTTAATTTTGTAAATAAACTTTTGGCTAATGCACGTTTGGTTTTCTTCCAGTTATTTTCTGCAAGGGAATAATTAATGTCAAATATAAGCTTTCTTTCTTAGCCTTAAATGCTGAAGAATATGGGAGAGGAAATGAAATGAAGAAGGAATTGTTTACATTTTCCAATCCAAATAGTCTCCATTAGCTATTTAATTACCCCTCTGATTGACCTGTGGATTAAACCATACAAATTAAAAGGAAAATATGCTCATTGCCAATACAAAAGCAAAGCCCATCCCACTTCAGCTGAAGAGAAGGTTGTTTGGGGCCCAGAGCTAATAAGATCGTCAGGACGAAATCAACAGCCACAGTGCTTTGAATTATTACTAGCATTTTTCTTTTTAAAATTTCAGTTCCTAGCCGCAGAATAAAATTTAGCAGATGTCTTCAGTGCTTGGCCTGTGACCACTTCCAGGTGCTCAGGGTAACAGGAATACTTACTGTTTGAGACTAGCAGCAAGCATTTATGAGTAGCAATAGAAGCCACTCCTAAATTCCTGGCATCACCTCAAATACTTGTTAAATTTAATGGACATTTTTACTAGTTGAGTGCATTCAGGATCTGGTTCATTGCTTTTTCTGTATGAAGAAAAGAAATTTAAGACTTATGCATTTATAGCATTGTTGTCAGGTTCATGCTTAGATCATGATCTTTATGTGTTTTCTTAGGCCATTTCCACACTACACTGCTATAGTGCTATTATTCCACTTTCAACATCCTGTGGAATCCTGAGATTTGTAGTTTACTGAGGCCAAAGAGCTCTCTGGCTGAGAATCTAAATGGCCCTCCTTAAATGGCAAACCCCAGGATTCAACAGGATTTTGAAAGTGGAATTATAGCACTATAACAGTGTAGTGTGGATATGGCCTTAGTGTCAATGGAAGCTACATTTCAGGAACTAAAAGCTTCATGTTTTACAACAGAGCAGGGAAGCTTGCCAGCACCAGGGGATCGGTTGGAAACCCTTTGGGACCACACTACCATCACAATTGCTGCCAATGCTACATTAATTTGGAGGGCACTGCCAAATGGGCATTAGGAGGTCTCTAATGTGCAAGAGAGTGCTCGAGCATCTCCCCTCCTGCCCATCTCTCACACACAAATACTTTGCATTAGTCTTCCAAGACTTGGGGAAAAGTGCTCTCCACCCTAGTGGAATTGACAGAAATAGAAGTGAGGGGAAAGTGGTGATTTTGGGGGCAGATGCTACCATCAATTCCATATCAGTAGCAGTCCCTAGAAGCCACCCAAATACTAAGGTTATATGTGGCCTACAGTTCACATGTTGGCCACCCTGGTTTTACTAGAATTCCCGCACTGCAGATCAGAATATGTATTCATGCCTGCTGGTTTGCCATATATTTTTGCACCTCCATGCAATGAAACACTGATCAGTCTCTTGATGTTGTTAATTACTGTCAAGTCAACTTCAACTTAAAGTGTCTCTATGAATGAGAGATCTCCAAGTCACCATGTCATCACCCTGTTTAGATCTTGCAAACTCAGGGTTGTGGCTTCCTTGATTGAATCTATCCACCTGTAGTACATACTTCCACTTTTGCTACTGCCTTCTATCTTGCCAAGCATTATTGTCTTTTCTTGTGGGTCATGTCTTCTCATGATATATCCAAAGTATGACAGTTTCAACTTAGGTCCTTTTCACACATACCTCAATTGCAAGATGTTCCAGTGTCATCGCAGGATTGCGAATGGCAAATTGGGCCCAGTGTGCAGCCTCTTCTCTTCCTCAGGCACCTGGGCAATCACAAGATAACACTGGATTGCATCTGGTGCCTGTTCCGCAGCTCAGCATCCCAGGCCACTCCCAGGTCCCATCCCATCCCCACACCACCACCCCAATTTGGACTTTTTTTTTTCTTTTTGACAGTTAACATGCTAATGTTAGCACAATAGATAGGTGCTAATGTGCTAATGTTCTAACATGGTAGTGATGGCATGGAGTTTTTTTAAAAAAAATGTAAGTCAGCCAGACTCTGGGGACTGATGTTGTTGCAGGTGTTGACAGTGACGTCATCACTGGGGTGGACTTCCTGGGCCACGTGTCCTCAGGTGCTTGCCGGTGAAACAAGCCCAGTGGCCAGCCTGCTGCTAGGCGGAACTTCCCCTGGGAGTTCCTGAGTGAGGAACGGGCAGGAACTGCCAACACCCCACCCAATCCTGGGTAGTTCCCAGAAGGATGCGAGATGGAGGCTCAGCATGGCTGCAGCCCCCACAGTTGCTGCAGGAAAGGCTAGTTATTTTCAGATTTCTCCCAAAAATTGAAAACAGTAGGATTAGCCCTGCCTGCAACTGGGATAGCACCTGATTGGCGAGAACATCATGTAGTAAGGTCTAGTCTCATCATAGCTGCCCTTCCAAGTCCTAGTCTTCTGGTTTCTTGATGGCAGTCTCTACCAATCTAATATCTAAAACTTCCGGTAGCCAGTGTTCTGTAAAGAACAAAGCAGATGTTTCAAACAGCTGTTTGCTTTTTAAAACCCTTTTATGTGAATGTGCCTTTCCAACAGTCTCTAAACTACCCAAACAGAAGTTTTGAGGGTGTTTATTTTCTGTTTTTAAAACATGTGCTGCAGCTTAATGTCTGCATCTTTGTTTTCAATTATTTATTTATTTATTTATTTATTTTCCAAAGGACAGAAAGTGGCAATTTTTTATCACACAAGTTTTTATGTGTCTTTTTCCGCTTTTTTGAAGAAATGCAATTTTATGTATCATGCGCCGATCACCATCCTCTGCTTTGACAGTTATATATCAGCTAGCACATAAAAACACTGGTAGTCATTCTTACAATGCCACCTCAAAGACAATTTAATATTCAGCACAGGTCTAGAATGAAACTGTTTTATGTTATGTCATAGGAGAAGAAAATACAGTGTTGTAAATGATGTATAAGTTCCATGTGTCACTTCCCGAAAGAAAACTCACAATAACTTTTGAGGGCTTGTTAGTTTTATTTGTATTACAACAATGGTTAGAGATAGCAGAGCCCTTGTGTTGCATAAACATAAGCCAAAGGGAGAGACAAAGAATCCCAGGGAGACTAAAACCATTATTGAGGCCTTCAAGTACACAATAATTGGTAACTGGATATTTTCATGGTTGAAGATCATTACTAAATTCAACATGGGCAGAAGTGAAGAAGAGGCATTTCTGTTTACCAGATGTTTCAAGTGGCATTCACCAACAGGAAAGAATGAAGCAGGCATTATGTAAAACATCTTGAACTTAACTAAGTGTGCTTCAGTTTCCAGAGCTCTATGTCCTTAGTCCCTACATTTTTGTGCTGAATCTCTTCCTGGTAGTTTCCTTCTAGGTAACTAAAGTGACTCTTCCTGTCTGCTGTCCGAAGCCTGCTAATTAGCTCCGTAGGTCACAGATTCATTTATTAATGGTGCAATCCTATTCATTTCTGCTCAAAGTCAGACCTATTTGTTGTATAGGACTACAGCCTTAATATGCAAGACATCTTTACACGCTATGTAAAGAGCTCCTACTTTGTGCGTCACAGTTAATTCTGTAAAGGACATTACTTTCTTCAACCTGATTACTTGCTGTAGAGTGCCTTGTTTATGTTTGGTCCAAAATTTGTTTAATTTACAGCTTAAGAGGCCTATACTGGAGAACATCCAATAGAACCCATAGGCAGGAAAAAAAGGGAGATATATCTCCAAGTGTTCAGTGGATGGTTGTTTTTATTTATTACTTTGGAAAAAAGGCCCACATATTCCAGCATACGTATATATTTCAATGACCAATCAGAATGTATTTTGTATTATCAGAATGTATATAATAATGTAGGCATTATTATACAATACTGTGTTGTTCTTTTGATTTTTTAATTTTACACTTATATTTGTATTTGTTTATGTGTAGCCCCTGAAAGAGGACATTCAAATATATATGTTGGCTCAAGCATGTTGGGCTTTATTCAAAAATAACAAAATAAAAACAGCCATCTGCTGAGCACTTAGAGATGGATCTCCCCACCACCACCTTTTTTTTCTCAGTTATTTACAGCTTTGGCAGCTGATTTTGTCCTCCTTGCTATAGACCTTGTTCCCATGTTATTTTAGGTATAAGTTTTCAATTAGTCTATATTTGAAAAATGGCTTTATTTAAGCTTAGTGACACTGGCATTGTCGAAAATATCTGGATTTTTAAAGAAGATTCTTTCTTTAAAAATAATGTTAAGTATGCAGGAGAGGAAGCACTCGAACTGGTTTGATAGAGTCCAAAGAACAGAACTTGATTTTGTTTGTGAGCAAATTGCCAATCTTGTGGCATTTTTACAATTCACACAACATTTGTTTAAAAAGAAAGTGTGAGTAAAGTTCTTTTTATCAGCTGTTCATCCTTTGTAATTTTTAAAAATACCACATTGAGCAACTGACAAAGAAACAACAAACATACCACTCTTGTCTTATCTGAAGCTTCCAATTACTGAAATATGAGCAAAGCTGGGCTGTAATATGCTATGTTTTGGGGAAATCCAATATTTCCTTCTGCCAAAGGCTGGGACAAGCAGCTTTGGACTCATGACTGAAATTTAATGTAACAACTACTGGGCGGGTAGTGACTGAGGGATATGACTGAGAGATATGTAGGTACTGTAAAAGTCCCCTAATACCTGTTTACAGGTCAGCAGTCACTGTGATTGATGGAGGCCTTTTCTCTTGTTGCTCAGTAAGCAGCTGACTGATGTTCTCAGCCTCTTTGTGTGAGCCATCTCCACTGCAAAGGGGGATTGCAATCAGGACCCAGTTTTTGCCTGTTGCAATGAAGATCACTCGCAAGGGGTTGGGGGGAAGAATATTAGTCAGTCGCTTCCTGAGCGACAAGGGAACAGACCCCTGTTAATTGCAGTGCCTCTTGACTGGTAAGTGGGAATTGGGGATGAGGTCAGGACTGGGATTCACTATGTGGTTATATAGCAATGCAGTGCATAGAGGATTCTAGCTAATAACCTATATTTGCATTAAGTCACAATCTTGTTTTTTTTTAATTATTATTATTATGTGAATCTGTTTGATGCGAGTTTAATGTTTAGATGTATGGATATGTTATCTGGTTCTGGAATATCTGGGTGGGGTTTTGAGCTAGCAGTGCGGTAATGCTTTATCTGGCTTCCAAAAAGCAACCCCCATTGAATTCAGTGGGACTTTCAGGACTGCAACCAAAGAAAAAAGAGACACTCTACAAATAGACGTTTGCCTTTGCAGAGCTTCCCAATTATCCATACAAGCTGACTTTATCTCCACTTCACTGTGTTGTTTCCCTCCTCTTATGAATATGCAGGTTGGAGCATAGTTCTCTTATGGATTTCTTACTGCTCCAGATGAAGGACTGTAAAGAAAACATGTATTTTGAAATAAAAAACTTTTATCAATGTGTATTTAAAGGGAAAATATGTTTTAAAGACCAAGATTGAGATGATGTGTAAATGGGAATTCTGTGTCCTTTAGAAATGATCAAAGATTGATGTGGAAAGGCGACAGTATGGACTTATAATTGAATAGTCGCTGAGAACTAAAATAGATGGATTTACTCATTCCTACTTGTCCTTGTCATTTATTTTTGTATTTTAACATTGGAAATGCTCATTTTTCAAGGTCGTATTTGCTTATATCTTTCTTTATTATAGTTATATCTTGGTCTTCTCATATGTTAGTTGAAATGATTAACTAATACAGAACCAACCCTTTAGACCTTTCTGTTGTAATCCTAAAGACAAATAAATAAATAAATGTGTTGGCATCTCACAGAAGAGAGCATCCACATTATACTCATTCATCATGTGTGTTAGCATTAATATACATCAGCCGACTTCCTCAACCAGTTCTTTGGCAGAAAAGAATTCATTAGGACCCCGGATCTGCATTATGAATTCTACAGACATGACAGTTCGAGGGTTCTCTAATTTCCACTTCCATTCTAAGAGGCATAATCTTTCATTTCTCCCATTTGTCTGCTGCAGCCACATTTGAAAATAATTAGTATTGGTCATGATGTCAGGATAATGCATCATTTGGAAGCAGTTTGGTGCTATTGGAAAATTGCACATTTCATGGTTATTACCTTGTTTTGAGGGCTCCTTGTTTTGTATATGTAAAAGCAATTTCAGCTAGTGATACCAAAGGTGATAAAAATGTAATAATAGTAGTGTGGCATCTACTGTAATTTAAGAACCTGTTCCACCAGGTTGCACTTTTCTTTAATTTTCTCACAAAGCTGTCAACCAAAACATCAAGTTACTGAGTATCACCATAAACATACTTACATTTCCTTCCAGATGGATATCATGACTTTTATTCTCCTTGGATAACTTATCAAGGCTGTGGTACAAACTCAGGCAGTATGATATCCATCCTATTTAGAAGTCATTCTCTACCATGTTCAAAAAACCTTATTCTCAAGCGTGTGCCTAGATTGTGACTAGAGAGATCTATATCTCAATTATAAATGCATTCACTTGGGAAAGAAATGGACATTACAATCAATTAATTGTGTTTTCCAAATTATGAAATTCAGTTTTATCACTTAACTGCAGAAATGTCCTTCTTACATTCAGCATGACAGCTGTGGAACCGGGGGACTATGAAGTCAGTTGCTTATAAAGCTTGAAAGTAATGTGTTATTTGCAGTAAGTTACTTTGGTAATGAGTAACATTTTTCAGCTACAAGCTGGAATGGTGTTACTTTTTGCCTGTAATGGCCTGCTTTGATTCACCACTGTTCTGTGTAATATGTTACAAATTACATAAGTAACAATAAAAACAATCATAAAGCTAGATCAATAAATAAAATAACATCTGATCAACAGAAAAGTCTCTTTGAAATATTAGTTGTGTGACCAATCAACATCCAGTGGAGACAAACAGAAATATACAATTTAATTAATGAACCAAGTACACAAACTCAGGCCCTTTCCACAGGAGAGCTGCATCCCAGCTTGGGAATGAGAGAGGAGTGGGACTACAACAACGTTCCCACAAGACATCATCATGGTCCCGTCCTTCTCCCATTGCCAGCCAGCACAATAGCGAGGTAAATCATTGATGGATTTTCTGCATCAATGACCTCCAATTGTGCAATGCTCTCATGCTTACCTTCCCCGTGGAAGGCCTGGAAACATGATGGAGGTGCTTCCTGCCCCATCACAGCATGGGAAAATGCCCGGTTGGGCTGCGGAAGGAAGAGGTATGTCCCTTATGTTCCCTTCAGCAGGGAGCCAGTCCAGTGCAGAGGGGAGCATTCCCATCATCTTTCCTTCCCAGCAGAGGCACTGCCAGGATTGCAACTGAAAGACTTCAGGAAAAGATAGGATGTGGAAAGGACCTCAGATTGGAACCTACTGACTAAAGGAATGAAATTTTGGTGAAACTGAAAACAACAGAACATAGAAGTATATTGCACAATAATTCTTTAGGTTTCACAAAGTCCCAGTTTTTCTGGAAAAGTTTCTCAGAAATTATCTCCCTCTACACTAAGGTGTCAGAAGATAATTCTGTACATGTTTGGAGGCCAAAGCATAACTCCTAAGGAATGTACCAGGCTCAGAGTTTCAAAACTGCCTGACTATCATGCCATCTGCTCTGGAAAATCTGTTCCTCAGTTTCATCCAATGTACAAAAATCTATGGCTCTTTATTCAGTGTTCTGGAGACCTACTCCCCAAATACAGCAAGGATCGACAAACTCTGGGGTCCAGGAGTCCTGTTTTGTTTTGTTGTTAAGAAACGGACCTCACAAGCAAGAGAGAATCTGAACAGGTCCTACCCCCACCCTCCCCACCCCAGCGTCTAGCAGAAAAAGGAAGCAAGCTTAGTTGTCTTTGTGAAACATTAAAAGTAACTTCACTTAAGAGTATTTGTCCATAATGAAATACATGGGCTAATGGAATGCCAAGACATAGCCTTGTTAGTCTGAATCAGTATGCAGAAAATCTTGTAGCACCTTTGAAACTAACTGAATGAAGGTATGAGCTTTTGTAGACTTAAGTCTACTTCCTCAGATGCATAGTCTAGTGGGGGAGAGTGAGAGAAAGAAGAGAATGACTGCAGGTTAGAGAGATGCAGGAAGAGATTTGGTATGTAAAAAAAACTAACAAATAGGAAGCCACCATAAATAAGTGTTGTGCTCCTATAGAATTCCTATATAATAACATGCAATTAGTGAGTAGAGACATGCAAAGCTGGCCAACTTAACATATTTCTCCCTCAGATCCATATTTCAAAAGCAAAAGTCGAAGTTGCCATAAGCTCATTTCTGATTTTATAAAATTTGGGTGTGGTGGGATGAATGGGGCAAAGCAGGGTGTGTGTTGGTGTGGCTGGACCTTGTTCTAAAGGAGAATAATTTAATTTTAAAAATAATTTTCTCTGAATGTCAGGAGTATATATAGTGGGAAGGCTTTAACTTACAAACCATCTGAATGAGAATATGGATACCCAGTAACAATGACTGAGATCCTGCACTGGGAAAAGAAGCAAGAGTGACATAGGCACATCTCATAGCTATGTCTCTCAATGCTAATACCTCAAAACCTACCTTCTAAGCTGATCAGACCCCCCACACACACACACACAACATGGACATTTCTGAGTTGCCAGAGAGTGGGAAGGGGTGAGCATGATGCATCCAGCCCTCTTCCTACAACTGGTTACACAGTAACAGAGAATGGCAGAAAGAGGAAAAGGTTTGGATGTGTCATGGCTACTGTACTCTTAGGCAATTTTTAAGATAATTTTTTTTCAGGGGAGGGGGAGTTTTGATCATTGTGTACACAATGACTCTTACAAGTAAATTGTGATGCTGTAAGGTGGACGTACAACATTGTAATTTCAACCAAAAAACGACCAAGTCAAAAGACCTGAGTAAAGACATAGGGTTAAAGACATAGGGAGCCCTGGTGGCGGAGTGGTTAAATGCCAGTACTGCAAGCCACAAGGCTGTGAGTTCGATCCTGCTGGGCTCCAAGGTTGACTCAGCCTTCCATCCTTCCGTAGGTCGGTAAAATGAGTACCCAGCTTGTTGGGGGCATGTATTGAAATGTATCGAAATACATGCTATTTGTAAGTTGTTCGCCGCCTCGATCCATATGGAGAGGCGGGATACAAATAAATAAAATAATAATAATAATAATAATAATAATAATAATAATAATAATAATAATAATAATAAATAACATAAAACAGTCAACTATAATCTTCAAATGTCTTGTATGATATGTATTTGTGCATTCATTTAAAAATATATCAAAGTGATAAATTTAAGTGACCATCTAAAAACAACAACTATTTAGCCGAGGAGTGCAACAGTGAGGATCTTCCTGTCCTGACGTCCTTCTTTTCATCTCTTCAAAATGGACTTTAAAAAGTGCTCTAGCATTTGTATGGGAAAGATGACTTAGGTTCAGAGCTTGGAACTCTAGGTTTGATAATGCTAACCATTAGAAATAGGAAAATTAACTCACTACCATAAACACTAACATCTGAAACTGTTGTGTTGTCTAAGTTACCATCAAGTTACTACAAGTTACTGCTGGGCCAGACCATGGGTTTTACATGAAAATGCCATGGAGACTGTTACTATTGGTCTTAGGGAAATACATTTTGTTAATGGTGCATTCAAAAGGCCTCTTTTTGATCCCTTTAAAGTTGGTTTTTTCTAGTCTGTTTCTTCCACACACATGGGCCATTTCCGCACTAGCCTGTTCTAGCGCGATGATTCCACTTTCAACCTCCTCTGGAATCCTGGGGTTTGCAGTTTCGGGAGGGGCCGGCCAGCCCCTCCCGAAACTGCAAACCCCAGGTTCCAGAGGAGGTTGAAAGTGGAATCATCGCGCTAGAACAGGCTAGTGCGGAAATGGCCATGGACTAGTGGAAATTCAGTATGTTTGGTAGTTGTCACATTGAGAAAGATTGTCTCAAAGTTTTGGCTCTCATCCTACAACTTCTTCAGTTCTCTTTGTCATCCACTGACACCATGCTTTGGTTTCCACCTCCACCAAAATAAACAATTCACTCACTTTCCAAATGCCTTGCTTGTTAAAGCAATGTTAACAAGGAATGGTTTGTTTCAACTAGAGGGCACTGATCCAGCACAAGTGGATAGCTACACAGTAGTGAATCAACATGGGTAATTCTTCATCAGAAGATTTTGAGTGTTTCTGAATATGGAGGATTTTATTTTATTTGCATAACTAAATTACTACATCTTTTCTTTCACTCTACTCCCAGTGAAGAGCTGCAATCTCCATAGATCAGTGGTAAAGCACAGATTTTGCATGCAAGAGCAAGGGATTCCATATTCATTCTTGGTATCTTCAATTTTAGTGAACACTCATCTAACAAGTCCACTGTTCTCTGAACTCACCTTACCTTAATTGTATAATTAAAAGGGAATTGATAAAAAAAGGAGAAGGAAGAAGAGTGTGTAAAAAGCTGAATGTGAAGAATGGGAACGGGGGGACAGAGAGGCAGCAAGTGGGGGGAATGCAAGTGAGAAATGAAGGATAGTTTTAAGAAAACATTTCCCTTTACTATCACATTTCACTATCCAGCATCATAGCAGTATGTGAGCAGAATTAAAAAGGAATTCAGTTAGCATTATGGAAGATTACATAGTAATAGAATAATAGCAACCAGCCCAGAATAAAATCAACAGAGGAAGAGAAGTTACCAAAGACAATAAAATGCACCTCTGCTTCCAAGAACGTCTCCAAAACTTTCCTTTCGTTTCAAATACAGGTCCATTCTTTTCAGGCCTAAAAGGCCTGGCATTCTAGCTTCTTGAGAGCCTTGGTCTGCTGCTAAGCAGATAAAGCACTCCAACCCATATCCATTCAATTCTCAGACTCATTTTTTTCTCCTTTGCTATTCTTCTTTCCCAGTTCTTCTTCGATGACCAGGACTCCAGAAAACTCACGTTCTCCTCTCTGCTCTCTTATGTTTTCCCAAAGAAATCACACAGGTCAGCCTTCCTCATAACAGAACCGTATGATGCATTTCCTCCAGTTTCTAATATTTCTTTCTGCGGTAGACCTTCCTGCCTTACTGAAAATGGCAGACATACCCACTCGAACAAATTCTAAAGCATATTTAGCAGAAAGCATACTTCGTTATTGAAGAAACTAGTGTGTTGGGGAAATCACTAGAAAATTTTTTAGCAAGGTGATAGAATAAATAACCAGTTAATCTGCAAGTGAATCCCAGGCTCTGCCTAGGTCATATAGAGCTTTGATACAGCTTAACTGAGCCTTATGTGTTTAAGTCATCCTAGGACAAAAATATTAGAGCTCAAACCCAATTTTGACACTTTTCTATTCTTTTTGTTGTTCTAGAATTTCTCATTCCTAGGCATTAAGGACCTGAAAACCAGCATGTTGGACTGGTTTGAGATTTCACTATGACTCTTGAGACCAGGATTTGAATCCCTGCTCAGCCATGGGCACCCACTGGGTGACCTTTGGCAAGCCACATATTCACAGCCTCAAAGAAAGGCAAAGGGAAATTCCCTCTGAACAAATCTGGCCAATAAAACACCATGATAGGGACTCTTTGGGTTGGAAATTATTTGCAGGCACAAAGCAAAAACCACAAGACACTTGAAGGAGATGGAAATTCCTTTGATAGTCATCATCTACATGTTTCTACTTCATAAGAGATTGCAGATTGTCTTCATCTTTTACACATATTGCAGGTATTCCAATCTTCTTTTCATATTGACTTTTAAGATTAGGATCAACTACATTTTGGTTGGTTTAGGGGCTGGAATTGGATGAATCTTAATATTTCTGAAAGAATTAATTCTGCATGATCCCTGGTTCCTGAGGCATTTGCTTTTGAAGGTAGTTAGGTGAGTTTCGGTAACCTTGGCACAGTTTCCTACTTACTTAACTTTTGATGAAGTCTCTCTTTTGATTGCATATTTTTAATAATTGGCTTTGCTTAAGATAACATCTTTACTGTCCTTAGTACTTTGACAGTTACTATCTCTAGGTGATGAAAGAACCACAAGCTTTGTAATCTTGACTAAGCAAAAGATGTCTGATACCTGATAATCTCCCAAAACACTTGTCTTTAGACAGGAACTGCTAAGATTCATTGAAGGTCTGCCTGTGGAGTATATAGTAGAATACTAAAGTCTCTGTACTGAATTGTATTCATAAAGGTACTTTATGTGTTCATATTGGTTATGAAAAGAATCACTAATGCTTGCACAAGTCTATTATTGATTTGCAAAATGCCCATCATTATGATGCATAAATAAAACTTTTGGCCCTTTCCGCACCTTACCTGTTCTCGAAGCCATCACGTACGGATCTGGGGAAACCTTTTCCTGGGAGGGGAACGCAACCGGGGTGATCCCTTCTGCACTGGCTGCCTGCTGGACAGGTGGAAGCGCAATGCCTCCACCCCTCCCTTCCACAGTGCAACCCAGCAGTTTCCCAGGCTGCGCTGGGGGAGATAGCACAACCATTGCGCTTCCTGATGTTCTGCACTGCAGGTAAGTGCAGGAGGGAGGTGGGAGGACTGCACAATCATGATTCATTGACAAAGGAAACCCACCAATGATTTAATCCATGATTGTGACAGGTGGCCACAGGATCACCATGGGATTGCAACAATGTCATGTAGAACTGTTGTCACGATCCCATCGTGATCCCATGGCCATTGCGGGTTGGGGCGGGGCACAGAAAGAGCCTTTGTTTGCACACTACAAGTTCTCCCTTAGTTGAGATCATGCCTATCCCAGAAAGAGAAGTGTTGATCTGCTTTCTTCTCCAGCTGCATTTCTCTTTCTTCGATAGTTTCGCTGTGAAAGACTGTCCATCAAAGAAAAGAGAAATGAGTGCCAGTTCCCTGGCTAGTGCCCTAGAGCATTTCAAAAGTAGAGTAACTGCACAGAGGACCATCTGAAGGATGTCAGATGCAGACAAGCAACTGGGTTTTGTCACAGCTTTTAATGAACCCTTGGAGGCATGCTGTGATTCATTTACTAAGCAGATTTCAGAATAGAATTGCTCAGATCCACCATGATCTAGAGGGCACTATATGTCTGCATGTTGAGAGTAGAGTTTGGAACAATTGTTTTGTTGTTGTTGTTGTTGTTGTTGTTGTTGTTTTGTACTAACCCTCTCAGAATGCTTGCTAGGAGTTTCCCGTGATTTCTAGTCCAAAACAAGAGTCCCAGCTTGTCATTGCTGAGACTTGAAGATGCAGCCTGGCTTCTCCTCAAAGATCTTGCATAGATGGAAGGCTACCTGCAAGCTGGTTGCCGATACTCATTTGGAGCAGGTGTCTGAATGGGCACATGCTAAGTAACACGAGTGAACTGAAGCTGAGACTCAGTCTAGAGTCTTAGGGTGGAAAATTGGTCTCTGGGCCCCACAAACTTGCCCACCCTGGTCAACTGTAATGTGACGTAGCTGGTGCCGTGTTTCAAAACTGAACTACAATGTGGAAACTGTAGTTCAGAACGAGCTCCTTGGTTACTGACTGAGATAGACACAGAAAGCACAGTCCAGTCATCAATAAACAAAGTACCTAAAGTATCACCTGTTCCCATGTTAGCCTGCCCTTTTCCTGAAGTCAAAGGCTTTTCTCTAGGGCTCCCCACTGAATAAGGTATGATGGGTGGAGGTGGCATTTCATTTGTGGAATGAACTAGAAGAATACTCTTTTGAATATTCAGTCTGTATAATATCCTTCAGGGAGACAGTTGACATTGTCACCCATGTGGCACCAACTGAAGAGTTCTTAATTTTCTAATCTGTCCATTCCTGGTCTGAATTGCAGCCAGGAGAAGCTGATAATACAGGTCAGGAAGCTCAGGTAGTTAAGCAATTAGTCAGTTTACTTTAGGAAGAAAACAACCTTACAAATGAGAAGCAAATAACTATCTCAGCAATTTCCATAACTCAACGGCAGGCAATATAAACACAGGTCAAAATGGCAGAATAATAGGCAAGGGAAGTAAACAGAAACATGCATGGGAGAAATGGTCAGTTAATTGCTAACAAAAGTGAGAGGGGAAAGGCTCAGTCTTTATAGGTTCCAAGGTTAGTGCAACTGGTGCCTGATTAATTGGTGCTTGGCATAAATTCACTGGGAGCAACACAGGAGACCCTTTTAATGTCTGCACTGGGCGAAGGTAGGCATGGATAGATCATTCTCTGTGTCAGAATGAGCACGGCTCCCTGCTGGGGCTGACACTTCTGTCCCTGGGGCAGATGGTGGTACTGTCTGCTCTGCAGGTTCTGCTGTAGCAGTCTCTGTGCCAGGGCTCAGAGCAGGTTCTGCTGCCTCAGACTCTGAGTCTGAGTCCAGGTTCTGGAAGCCCATGACACCATCCATTTAACAATACTGACCTGAATCCTACATCCCCTCCATGTAATGTAAATATTTGGGTGTGGATCTATGCTACACTGAGCTACATACTTCTTCCCAACATTAATAAATCCCCAAAGCCACCCCCTGCTTCATAGCAAGGAGGCAGGTTTGAAGAAGCATCTGGCTACATCACCGTAGCCAGATATGAAGATGACATCAGCACTGAGATCCCTCTGGGGGTCTCAGCACTGCAGTGATCATTTCTGAGATCCTCCCTGCTTGCTGTGAAGCATAGAATGGCTGTGTGGGGCAGCTTCAGGGGCATGTCAGTAAGCCAAGGGGGAGCTGTGGATGTTGGGGAGGGAGGAAGGGAATATCAAACCCCACAATGCCCCCCAAAGGGCATTTGCATGTGTAAGGGAGGCATACATATGCAGTTGTCCCTAACAGAATTTTGGCCATTAAGATCTAAGTTGCGTGATTCTTATTTTGCTCTTCACCAGACATTTCTAGCTGGTATGTTCTTATATGTTAATTTGTATGTGCATATGCATGTATGTATATGTGTAAACGCATGCACAGTCAGGGACACTTCTGGGATGGGAGAGGAATTCAGTTTGTAGACTCCTACACAGAATGATCCACTCTCCGTCTCTCCATTATTGAGTAAAATCTAACCACCAAATTTCCTACTTCTCTAAATGTTATAATGCAATTTTTAGCAGTTTAAACATCGTGAAATAAGTATTTAAATGCACAGCTTGATTGAGAAATACATTTTTATGCATTGAAATCCATATTGAAATATATATTCTTGAAAGGCATTTTCAAAATCACACATTAATATCTAAATGAAATGAATTATGGATGAAAACATATGAAAGTGACATAACCCAGAAATAAACAGATTTTAGATTCATTCCCTTGGGGGATCACTACAAATGTGGTTTGCTCTCTTTTGAACTTGGGAGAGTCCTCTGTGTTTCTACATGTGCTTTTACAGCTCTTCTAAATGTGTGGTTGCCATAATGAAGCTTGATGCCTTAATGTTTCAAGGAGTACCTCTCCCTATATGTACTTGTCCAAAAGACTGAGACCTGCCAGAGGTGCTCTCTTCTGTGTCCCACCAGTGAGGGCAACATGTTGGGAGAGAACATGGAAGAGCAGGTCCTTGGCTGTGGTTTCCCACTTGTGAAATGCCCTCTCCTCAGAGGCCTGACTAGCACCAGCATTGGTTTCTTTCCAGCACCAGGGTCAGACATGGCTTTTTATGAAAGCCTGTCAGCCTAATTTACTTTTAAGCATGCATATGTTTTTTAACCTATTTTGGCCTTTTAAAACGTTTAACTTATTGGGTTGTTTAATATGTTCTTATCTTATATAAATTATTCATTGATTGTAATCTGGAATTATTTAAATAGTTTATGTCGTTCACTCTTTTTGCTGCTCTAAGATCTCATGATAAAAGGGCAATATTTAGACGAATAATAAATAATCAATGTGGCTAGCTTTTACATATTGGCTGACATCCTGTTAAGCAGGCATGATGTCAGAAGCTAGCCTTACAACCTCATAACTGTTTGCTGTTCCTATTTACAATAAATGGCACCACTGCCATGACCACAAATGTCCCCCAAGCTCGCTACAATTCAGGCATCTGTATAGAAGGATGAAGTTCTTCAGATTCCAGGTCACAGCTGGTTGGTAGAAGAAGGCTGAACATGTAATCATTCAGCATCCTGCTCACTAGCACTGCGCAATAGGAATGGCTGGCTGGATTTTAAGGTGGATTTGGGGACAGAGTTGGGAGATGGAAAGTAGCCAAGACATCATAGCTTTATGTCTCAATCACTGTTTACAAAAAAAGCATGAAGAGGATTTCAGATTCAGTATTATATTCTCCCAGATATTTGCTCCTAAAATGCCAAATAACCAAGGATGAAGCTGCTTTTTTTCCCCTTTGGAGATAATTCCCATCAAAGATAAATAATAAAGTACATACTTGTTAATTTTTGGTTTAAGCAATGAAAGGATGGCCAAGTCTGTTCACAATACTTTGTTTAGCACCACTCACATAATTTTAAAGAGAGATTTACAAAATGCCCTGCTTGCACATCTAACCTTTTCAGTTCTAAATTGCTGTGCATACCATTTCATTGAATAATCTTTGCTATGAAACCATAGTGAAAGAGAAAATTAACATGGAAGTCTTTTCCTTAGAAAGGTTAAAGGGAGAATTTCCTAATGCATTATTTAATGCTTGTTATGTAGTGCATTAAGCAGTCAGTACTAAGGGGAAAGCTTTTAAAAGTCAGTGGCCTCTTTTTCTTTCTTGATAGCATTCAGTCTTACCTCTGATGTTTTGGTTAAGTTAATATCAGTAAAAAAAATGAATTAATATATTCCAGCCTAGCCAATTTATAGAAGCCAATCAAGTTACAACACTGGCTATGGGCAAGTGAAAGAGAGGAATGCATTTAACTTAGTGGAAGTCTTTATTTAATCAGCAGGCTCAAGAGAGCTGAAGTCAGCAGGCTGAGATGATATAAGAGGCAGTGGAGGAACAGGGCCTTAACCGCAAGGAATGACACTGATGGAAAAAGGAGCCAGGAGCTGTCAGAAAACTACCTATTGGCACAATTTCTTTGTAATAATTTCTTCTCCTTCTTATGTGCCAACGCTTACGTAGCCAAAACAGCACCATCCACACTCAAAGGGGAGATGTATCAAGAGGTTTACGGAAGTACAGAGAAGAAACTATAATAGAAGAGTCCTGTCACAATGAGGACTGAGGTCATTTCTGCACAATATTGCTATGCCACAACAGCAGCAGGTTGTTTTCAGTCCAGGAGCTGTGCTACCACATGATGTTGTCACTATCCAGCTGCTATCCCATCTCCAGATGTCACCAAACTGCCTTATTCTATTTCCAGAAAAAATCCATTAATAGTTTTCTTTAGCTCTTCAATCCCATCAGCCAGCTCAGTGTGGTACCATAATAGTACTTGATAGCACTTCTTATAATCAGGGATCCAGGAGTGGGTGGAGTGTGGGTGTGCCCAGTTTGTCCCTCCTTCAGCAACTTCTATCACCTCTCCATGTTTATTTTAAATTTCTCCTTTGAGTTAAAACTTTTTGGGATTTTTGAATACATTTTTAAGCATTATAGTGCAATAGTATACTGGCCTGTCATGTCGTTACAACACTGCTGTGTTAGAATGGCTTCCAAAAATTAATTTAAAAAAAATAACCCAACAATCAGGAGTGGTGAGGCAGGGTGAAAGCAGGGAAAGGAGTGGCCAAGGGCATTGTAATGGGGAAGGAACACTGGTGGCAATGCCACTACTCATCCACATAAGGCAGAAGGGTGCGGAAGAGAGTGTTCCTAACCCGACAGCATCATGCAAATGGTAATGCTGGGATTGTAACAGAAGAACGTGCTAATGGTGTATAGGGTGGAAAGGACCTAAACATTTTTGGCAGACACAGAAAACCAAAGAGATGGGTAACTGAGGGAATTACATTGAAAGTAGATTTGGCTTACTGGCTGGAAACCTGGACATGAACCCATTGCATCATTTTATTTCACTTATTGTTTGTCTGAAGGATATCCATTTTTCAAGTATTGTCAGAATACTGTTTTTCCCTCACATAATTCCTGCCTGCTCTTCTCTCCCCTTTCATTCAAATGAAAAGGAACTGTGTCAGGAACCCAAACGCCCACTAATGAAACTCAAGTTGTGAGTTCTCACATGCCCTCATATATAAACCATTGCCTGCAGCAACCTTTGTATACATCTTAGAAGCTGTTAAGTCTCCCCCCAGATGAATGTTGATATTATAGTAAAGTTGAGCAGAAGACTGCATTTATTCCATGATTTATACTACTGAGAGATTTTTGTTTTCATCAGACAGAATGCAGTAATTTCTGTGATCCAGGAAGAATGTATTGATAAGTTCTCAGCAGTGACTGGCTAGCAGACAAGGATCTCTAGTTACATTTATGTTTCTGGAATTCACCCTACCTAATCAGTTTCTTCCAGGAATTTGCTACTCAAATACAACCAATAATTCTTTCAGAAAACAAAAACACAATGCCTCTATTTTTAAAAAGGTGTTCTGGGGGAGGTATTTAAGTGGTACCAGGGTCCATCACCATTGTCCTTGGTCTCAGAAGATTTTATTATTATATGCCTTCAAGCTGATTCTCACTTATGCTGACTTTTTCATAGCATTTTCTTGGCAATATTTATTCAGAGGAGATTTGCCATTGCCTTCCTATAGAGCTGACAGAGTAGTCCTTGTCCAAGGTCACCCAGTAAGGTTTCTGCATCTGAGGGGGAATTCCAGCCATGCTCTCCCACAGTACTAATCTAGCTCTCAAACCACTGCTCTGCATTGATGTTTGTCTCAGAGGATGCCTGCATTAACAAGTCAGGGAGAGGGATCAGTTCCGCAAGACAGTAATTTCCCTTAGGATTTATATCTCCTGGAGGCCCCCAGGGACCAGCTCCCCTATATCCAAACTCCAGAGAAGGTACTTTTACCATCCTTGGACTCTGAATTCTTTAGCTTTGAAGACATCACCATGCTTAGCTGTTTCCACACAGCAGGTTCTGTGCAGAAAGCTATCTATGTGCTATCTGCCCAGCTAGTTTTCTGAGCGGCAATGTTGTTTTGCAGTTTTCTGCACAAGTGCATTTTCAGCACAGAATAAGTCATGGACTGCAAACATTCTTCAAAAACTGTGGAGGTTTTTTATGACCTTCTTACAGCAAGAAGAAATTTATGGAATTTATGGAATGGAATTTACAAAGATTCACATCCTGAGGAAAAACTAATAACCACTTTGGCAACCAGGAGCTGTGCAGTACCAACACTGGATCTAGGCCATTAAGTCCCCAACATATGCTTTTTCTGCTCCACCCTCCCAACCCGCCATAGGGACAGGAGATATATGGGATCATGATGACACATATGCAAAATGTTGTCACAGTCCTATCCTTCTCCTGTCCCCAGGCAGTGCAATTGTGCTTCAAATTATTGATGGGTTTTCTCCATCAATGATTGGTGATCATGCCACCATCATGACTTACCTTGTCTGTGGTGGCCCTAGAAGCACAATGGCTGCACTTCCTGCCTCAGCACAGCCTGGGACAGTACTCAGCTGCACTGTGGCAGGAAGAGGTATGGCCATTGCACTTCCTGGAACAAGGAGGCAGCTGGTGTGGAGAGGAGCACTCCTGTCATGCTCCCTTCCCAGCAGAGCCAATGCTGAAACCCACACCAGGTGTCTCTGTGACAAGGTAATATGTGGAAAGGGCCATAATGTCATAGTCCCCCATCTTTCCTCAACCATCATGATTATCATTAAGCTAGAAAGTGAAGCACTGGCTTCCAGCTATCCTGTCTCCTTTCTGTCCTTTGCCAAAAAAAAAAAGAAGAAGAAGGGGTTGTAGGACCCATGCATTTTAACTCCTTGGTTGTCTGGTTAATGTCCTACCTAGTAAGCTGGGAAGGTTGAATTCCAGCTGGGATCCAGCTGCAAGGACTAGAGAGGCTGCTAGGGAGCAACAGGGTTGGATTAGGGTTTGTTTGTTTGTTTTGGCCTTGGGATTTTCTGTGTGCCCTTTGTTTTGTCAATGTCTTCTTTTTTTCCCTAGTGTGTTGTGTGTGTGTGTGTTTGTGTGTATGTGTGTGTAACGTGTGAGTGCATTGCCTATAGTTTTATTTCTTTGATTGATTTGTTGTGTATGTGTTGTTTATTTTGTTGTATACCTGTGTGTTTTTCTGGTGCGCTTGCAATATGCATTCACTGTGTCTGTGCTTGACTGGGCCAATGGCATAGACAAATATGTGTGCCTTGCCTCTGTGTGTATGTGTGTTTTTCTGTCTTATTCATGTTTTTTTTTTTCCTGGATTGTTTTGGTTTCATATGTGTTAGGTTTAGTGGTGTGGATGTAATCTGTGTGTTTTCTCTGAGCATCATTGTTTATTCTTCTTCTGTGAGACTGATACTGTATGATGTCAAAAGCCCTAGTTTGATTTGACACTCACACCCTATCCCTCTGCCTTGGGCAAGTATTACTTTTATTTTCATATGATTTTATTGGGAGTTTTTTCCTAGATGGTTCATTATCTTACGTTTTTTATTGTGATTTTTACTGAAGGTGGCTGCTTTAAGTATGTTTTATGGAAAAATTGCAAATGCTAAAAATACATCATTTGCTTTCTGTTAAACTGGTACTTTGCTTTGCCTTCTGGTGTTAGATATGTCTTTTGGTCCTTGAGGTTAAAACTCACCCTTGTTTTGTATTGATTTGGTGAGGCAACTTTCTTCTCTAACAATGCCACCCCTTTTCCTTCTCTTAAATGGGCATTTTATACTATGTGAAGTCAAATATGTGGCTTGGGCAAAGATCCTGCATTGTCATTATAACTAAGATGATAAAGTTTTGTCATCATAGTTGCAACTGGCAAGCCTCCCCCAAAACCTATCATCACAGCCTATCAGCACCTCAACCAAAGTGTTCCTGAGGCTATGAAGATTGGAGCAGTGGGAGATGATATCTACAGCGCTCTCCTAATGATGGGGTACCTTGAGAACAAGCAGTCAGAGATGCCCTGTGAGGTCCTGCTATAACTGCTTGTCCCAAGGAATTCCATGACTAAGAGCATGCTGAGGACATCATTTTCCAGTGTTCCAGTCTCTGCTACCTCAGAAACTCTTTGTTTGGTGTCTGCCAGGCTGTGAAAGTAGGTTTGGGAGGGCACATCAGGTTGTTCATGACTGTACATGTGGCTCCCCAGCAGTTAGGTAAGTCTAGCTGATAATATTGTTAACTATTGCGCAGGGTGCCAGTCGAGCATTTTAATCTCATGCCTAATCTCTGCCTTGTGCCCTCTTTTTTGTTCAAGTTACTGATTAGCTAAGAGTCCATAGATATATACAAGAAATTTTCAAATTTTCACATGTGCCCAGAAGAGCAGGGTCTCTTTCTTTAACTAGTTTGCAAATCTTATCTCCAGAACTGCCAAACATGTTTTTGAGCTGCAGCTCCCAAGATCACAGGATGGGGAATCCTGCATGTTTTACTTTGCAAATAACATTTTCCATGTTCTACCTGTTTCAGACTGAGAGAGTGTCCCTGCAGTGGGAGTGTGAAAAGCATAATCTCTTTTGCATTAATTACATTTCTAATTTCATAATTTCATTCTTAATTTCATTTTTATTGGCATAGTCTTCTAAGTAAGGAGATAATATTTTTGCTTGTTTCTGTTTTCTATCAGATGTTCTTGGAGCCAGTCCAGGGGACAGGAATGAATCCAAACCAACTGTGAAAAAGATGGACACCACAACCACAATGATTATAAAATCATCTCCTAAACATAAAGCGGACAGAGATAAGGGCAGTCAAGCTTCACGTTCATTGCTCTTTGTGATGACAGCCTTAGCAGTTATGTGGCATTCTTTGTCATAGCTGCATTACTCTGCAGTAACTGTGCAATTTCTGCTCACTGTCATTTATACCTACAGCCTTATCCAAGTGAAAACCAAGTGAAATGGCTCTCTAAATTGTGCACTCTAGTATTATGTGGTATGTTAGTACAAGTGCTAAATATTAGTCTGGGACTGGCTAACAGCAAGCATTAAATATCTACGCAATGTATTGAGATGGTTACACTGATAACATCTCATCTACTCAAGATGTAAAAAGGATGAAGAGAGGGAAGCTGAGTAGATTAAGTTATTGTGATAGGTACAATTAAGAATGTTAAAGTTGTAAATTAATATGTCACCATTTCTCCCCTTTCATTCACTGGATAACGGACTGTTGTCAGTTTCATATTTCATATGAGTTCCATTGAATAATCAGATTTCAAGTACAGTTGATCAAGTTTTATCTATAGGGATCAGCCACTATGTTATAAGCAAAAGTGCAACACTATCTACCAGCTGGATAAAACTCTGAAGTGGTCGAGAAATTCATAGCTTGTTTGAATCTCTTATTTTCATTTTTAATGTTTAGAATGTAGAAAGCAATATAAGAACCATATGCCATGTTTAATGTATCAGTATAGCTGCCTTAACCATATAGCAACATGTAAAAATACCTCTCGAGTTATTTTGAAACATGCAGAACCATTTCCCTGCCCATGGACTTCATTACTACGTGTTTAAGACTTGACTGTGTTGCAAGTGTCTGACAAACGGAAAAGCAGGAGAGGGAAGAGCATTGGATTTTTGAGATGAAAGCAGTCCTTGAGGTAGACTTTTAGGCCAGGATCCAATGGGAAACAATCAAAGTGAAGAATCTCACCAACATAATTGTGCTGGATTTAATTATTGTAGATGCAGTCATGCAAAAAATCGTGCACACTCAATTGCTTTTCACAACCAGTTGCACAATGAAAAAATCTACACCTGTAGCAACCATGGCTGTAGTGCAATGATTCTAGGTTCCGGCCTTTGTGCATGTATGATGTAGCAGCGAAGATGACAAAAAACCTAATCCAGAGCTCTTGATCAACAGCTGTGGGGTACTTTCCTGTTTGAAAGAAGGGAAATGTGAGGCGTAGATTCAGTCCTTTAGTGTTTGTCACACATAAGTACATAACACTGTACAAACTTTATAGTGCTAAGCACTGGTCTGTTTTTTGGATAGATATATAGCCTTAGTCTGGGAAGAATTACATCCTCACCCCTTTTGCACAAATTGGGCAGGATCCAATCCTGTTGCCAATGATTAAGAGTTGCCTTTGCTGAACTGGAGCAAAATATTTCCATATGGTTACCACACACACAGAAGATTAATCATTACCCCTTTTATCCCACAAGGGACACAAATGCACTGTAAATCGACAATGAGCAGAGTGTCCCATAGTTACTAGTTAGTTACAACTAATGTTTTATTGTGATGTGACAGGAAAAGATAAAATATGAAAGAAACCTAGAAGGATAAATTCTGTTAGTTGCTGCTTTCACTCTGATACAGCGTCCCCTGACCTGGTACCTCCCTGTTTTATTGGCTGTGGGTGATGGGAGATAGAGTCCAACACAGCTGGAAGTCACCAGTTTGGGAGCAGGCTGCTGTAATACATAGGCTATTTCTGCACTAGACTGTTATAGGGCTGTTATTCCACTTTCAACATCCTATAGAATCCGGGGATTTGCAGATTGCAAACTGCAAACCCCAGGATTCCATAGGGTGTTGAAAGTGGAATAATAGTGTTATAAAAGTCTAGTGCAGAAATGGCTATATTTTCAGGGTTCCTCTCATGTCACCTTAATGAGGGTTGGGTTTTTTTAGTTATTAAACAGAATTGATGTATTTTACAGTGTGACAAGATGTTGCAAGACCACCATTAGATAGGACAGGACTAATACATGTATTTTTGAGAGCTGTTTTTACAATGTTATTGAAAATCTATACACTGCAGTCTAAGTAGAATTAACAGTTATAACTAAGTGGACTAAATCCAGTATTAGCCCTACCTCAAAAACCATGGGATTGAAGTTAGTTACAGCTACCCAGTCCCATTCATTTAATTGGTCTGCTCTGGGTAGGATTAATGTTGGATTTAGACTGTTATTTCTCAGATTTATATTTGCTAACAAAGCCAATAATTCACCTAACTGATTAGTTGTTTTCACAATAATGAATATTACAGTGTACAGTTTTATAAGATATAATGTAAAATATTTGTCTTTGATGTGTGGGGGGGATGTAAGAGCTATTACTTCAGTTTGATTCACATAAAAATATACTCAATCTAGTGTGTTAATTCTAGTACACAAATATATTTCTGATGAAAATATGATACAACTAGACAACTATTTCTTTGAAAGTGCTTCAGTTTTGACACACAAATAATTCTTGAGCTTCAAGAACTCATCTTTCACTTCAGTCATACCTACTATGCACACTTTTGTGTGTATGATACTCCATGAATACTGAAAATACATGCCAGCCTTCAACAATCTGGTGCCCTCATGGGACTCGTAATTTCCAATATTCCTTACCATTGGCAATGCTGGCAGGAGTGGCCGAGGGGAATTCAAATCCAAAACATCTGGAAGTTACCAGGTTGAAGAAGACTGAGATGGAGAGTTATTAATCTCCTACTGGCCTCTTTCTCTATATATGCTCTTGCTTCATGTTTTAACATTTAAGGTCATGACTCAGCCAAACATAAGCACCATTGTTCAATTGATTGTATCAGAATAGTTAAGCTACACTATTAAAACTAATGGAGGCCAGAAATGCTCATCTTTGGCTGGACTGTGCAATAAAGTTTCATCCTTCATGGAGCTGAATGAAGCATTTGAAACAGTACATCTAAAAGGCTCAGAAACAAGAAGATGAATGGGGCATTTAAAAAAACAAAAAACAAGAACATGGCCATCTGGCCACACTCTATCTGAAAGCTGACTCATCTTGAGCACATGGAGTAACAATATTGGATTCATTCTTGTTCAACCAGTTCTGTGAAAGCTTGTAAGAGGCCTTGTTCTCTCATTCTCTAATTCATACTACGTTTTATTTCCCAACAAAGAGATTATGAAATACCAGTTGCACTCATAGTTAAGCAACTACAGTTACAACGGGCAAGGAAAGAAATTTTGCTGAATTATTATCATTTTTATTAGCTATTTTATTTATTAGTTATATTTCTAATATATCTTCTATCCTCCATGAGCTCACAGCAGTGTTCTCCTCCCTTCTGCATCTTCTAAACAACCCTGTGAGGTAAGTCAGTGACAGACAAATTGAAAGCAAGAGACCACAAAAGACTGGCCAAGACCACTCAGTGAGTTTCTTGGCTCAAGGGTGACTTGAGCCTGGTCTCCTATGTCCCAGTCCAATACTCTAACCCAGTGATTCTCAACCTTTGGTCCTCCAGGTGGTTTGGACTTCAAGTTCCAACGCATATGGCCAGTGCAGAGGAAGTGCAGAGAGTTGACATCCCAAACATCTGGAGACCTAAAAGTTAAGAACCACTGCTCTAACCACTATTGGCCCTTAATTAATAACTAATACTGCATTATTGAATACTTACTAGATACTGTATTAAATACTGTATTGCATTTGATACTGTATTAAATTTTGGACAGGAGCACTTCATTAATGGACAATAATTAAAATTCTGTTTGTTAAAATTATTATTGCTATAATCAAAGTATTCCAACTGTTGCAGATTCACACCAGGAAAAAATTAACACAGTACCATCATCACTGCCTCTATGAGATTATCCTTTAGAGACTGGAATTTGAAATTGTTTTAGTGAACATATTAAGCTTGTTCAAGATTTCATGTGCTGGAGGGAAGCAATAGGTGGCTTTCTCCACATCACTGTGCGATTTCTAGAAGACAGGTGAAGCAAATAAGCAGGGATTTTCCTTTGTAAAAAGGGTTAAAAAGATGAGAAGCATAGTTTAATTGAAGTAGGTACACTACAACTAACCAGAATTCACTGACAGTTTAATGAAATAAACAGATATGTTATTACAGAGCGATAAACAATTGTTTGATTTCTTTGCAAAATGCATTAAAACCATCATGCAGTTATGTAGTCTTGCATTTTAATCATTGCATTTCAGCTTTTTACCATTAACTAATAATTTGCACTGGCACCATTTGCACCTAAGACAGTTCTGTCATCTGAAAAAACTGTCTGTTGCCGGTTAAGCAATTAACATTTGCTCATTTGGACTGTTACAAGAGAAGGTGTAATTTGTCCACCGTGCCCTTTCTGCATACCTAATTAGTAAGAATGTGGAATGCTGTTGAAGGAACAGACATTTAATTTGAGGGATAAAGGAGAGAAGGAATGTATTGTTAAAATTTTACGTTCTTTGCAATTGTACTCTCATAAAATGTTTTTCAGTTAGTAGGTTTTTTAAATGGTCTGTTGCTAAATAGCTTTTGCCCATACTAAGTCTAGCTTACCTGTGTTTCTGGCTTTTAAATGTAATGTATGAAGACCTATATGGTTAGGAAATCCTGCTCATTGGAGCAAAGATGCTGATGAAATCCAAGAATTCATACTGAATTGTAAGAATCAAGTCATCGTGCTTTAAAACCGTCAGAACCAGTAGTGTTGTAGTAAAATTTGAAGAGCAGATGTCCCCATTTCAGCCGAACCCACCGAGGAAAATCTAGAGATGCAAGCAGTTGCTTGATCCATGTGAGAAAACAAGTTTTAGCCGTTTTCATTCAGGAACATTAGTAAAACTAATGGGTCTTATTTTAACATGATCCCTTCTCACCACTGCTTTGCATTACAGCAAGGCTGGTTTACAACAATAGACTGTTGCTGGGGAAGATCAATCCCTCTCTTCTAGCTAAAGATGTGAAGTCACTTTTTAAAAGTATGTAAGGTGCACAGTGTGTAGATATAAGTGTTCAGCATGAGTTTTACTCCTAGCGATGTTTCTCATTGTAGTTGTAAGAAATGCTATGGCCCTCGAATGTAGTGCTGAACAGTGGAATACAAATCCAGTAAATATTCATTGGCTGGTAAAACTACAGCAACACTTAAAGCCAGGATATTATCTACATTTGAGACAGACAGGACTGTTCCTTCAAGGAACGTTACTCAAACTGATATTGAACTAGAAAGTGAGGTCAGTATTTTCCATTTGATACTGCTCCAGAAAGATGAAAGGAGTCTCCACAGAAGATACAAATCAATACACGCTACAAGCTATGATTCTAGTTTCTTTGTTTTGACATTAGCAAAATACTAATTAGAAGCGTGCTTGGGAAGGAATCAGTTCTTGAGATAACCTTGTTCACTTCAGTTTTCCTAATCCTAGTCCCTCGTTTCTATCACAGCCTATATGCATAACTTCTTGTCTCTGTTGCAATCTACACTCTAATGCTTATCCAGAATCTCTAGGCCTATTTTGAAATCTTCCCATCCAGTTGATTCCAGAGTGCAAAAGGTCTTTATCAGTCTGCCCTGATGAAAAAAAAAATTATATACTTTTCTGAATCGCATTGGGCATTTAATAAATATAGACACTTTGAAAATCTTACTTCTCTCTTTGTGTTGTTTTGTTTCTAATGCCACCTCCATCTTCTCTTTGCCACCATTTTAAAAACAATGTACTTACATTGGTATCATCCCTAGCAGAAGAAAGCAAGTGCCTCAGGAGACCACTGTGTGGAGGACATAGCAAAGTGTTGGAAGGGAGAGCAGGATAACACCTGCTAGCCTGCCTCCCCCCCCAGTCGCATAGGAACATGGGGGCAGGCGGAGTGATTTGCCCCAGGCGGCAATGTTTCTGGGGCATCCCGGCCCGTAGCCACACCCCCGCATGCCCTGGCCACACCCCCACACTCCGCAGTCTTGCCCCACACACAGTGGCCACACCCCTCATGCCATAGCCCCACCCCTCTTGTCCCCCCTCCACACACTCCAAGCTCCACCACTGTCACCCCCCCCCAGGTGAAATGGAAGCTAATGTCCCAGCACTGTTGTAAACAGAAAGGTTCAAGCCTCCAGTCAACATTTTAATGTAGAATAGCAGTAGACACCATCTTGTTATTCACCTCAGACAACAAAATGCCTTGGTCTAGTCCACCCACATATGCCAATATGCACAACACAATTTAAAGATTGGTAGCACAGAGAAAGAAGGAGAAGCCTACATGTCTAAACATGTTAGTGTCTTCTTTATTGCAGGCCTATGTTTAAACATATGGCACATGTTTAGAGAAAGATGGAAACTACACGCTAAGATCTAAGCAGCTCAGGAAGGTGGGATGAACCAGTACCTAGTAATGCCCATAGACAGAAGAACTTCGTTTTTGAGTGTGCCATTTGAAATCCAGAGGTTTGAACTCTAGATCCAAACTGATCTGATTTGAACCTATTTAACTCTTAGCTGTTTCTGTGCGCACAGCCTTAACTGACAACAAAACAAAGATCTCTACTTTACTGTGGTAACCTTAATGGGGATGATAGGGAAACCTGAGTTCAGTGGATTCCACTGAAATAAGTTTGTATTGATGCAAATTACATATTAACATAACCAAGGCACTTCAGTTCTTTACCATTAATACCACCTTTAGCAGTTGTGTATTCCGCAAAACTATCTCCCATAGCCAGTCTGAAGGACAGGTTTTCCTCCTTGCTTTTCAAATGAGATTCATACAGAGTATGACCCCAGAAACTCCAAGTCTTTACATTACCCATTTCTAGTTCTGGAGTCCACATAATTCCATTTTAGCAGTCCAGCTGTATTCTAGAGACCCTTATAGACACAGTGCAGCTATGGATCTACCTTAGGAATGAGAGTGGATATTAGAATCCCAAAGTGTACAACATATTCAGTCTTCGGTACCAGATGTAGTGGTGTTTGGTTGGTTTTTGTCTTCAGCAAGAGGATTCAAACTTAAAGGGTAATAATTTCCAGAAGTTTTGTTTCTGCACATAATTTCCTCTGGCTAGATGAAGAAGGGAAGAAGTCCTGATCAACACATTGACTTGTTTCCCCGCCCCCCGTTTGGTACCTGTGATACCTGCACAACACTGCAGCCTTACACCATGTTTTTCAGTGCTATCCAAGTGTTAAATATTGCTACTTTTTATCCTTTGGTATGATTCTCTGATTCAAACAGTGCACACTCTGTTGTTCTTTTCTAATAAAAGGATTGTCAGCCTTTGCATGTGACAACAGCATCAAAATTTGCATATGTATGAAGCCCATGCATATACTCTTGGATTTTTTTACCACGTTATGGATAATGGCATTGATTTTAGACTAAGTATCAACTTATGAAGTGGGTCTCACACCTGCTCTAGAGACCCTAATGCTTCTCTCTTTAAACAGTTCCATTTTATTATACTTTGTTTGGTTTGGCGTTCAGCAGAGATTTAAGATTATATAAAACTATGAGGAATATCCTTCTTCAGAACCTAGACAGGTAGAAAACAAACTTAAGTTACATTCAGAGAATTGCTGAAATTCAAGGATGCAAAAACTATTTTTAAAAGTAAAAGATTGGAGTTTTGAAGTCTAACCCATGAAATTAGAATGTCCACCAGCTGACATGAAGAGCAAACGAACTGCCATTTGTAAAGCTAATTAAAACAGGTGAATATATCTTGCAGTAAAATACTGTTCACCAGTCTTTCAAAAACTTATATAGAGATTTCATATGAACGTTGCATGTGCACATACCAGCTGTTCAAAATGAATACATAACATGCAACTGTACCAATTTGTTCAAAACAGTCCTGATTAATCCTCTGTCACCCCACTTTTCAGATGCTTTAAAAATGTCCCAGTTTCTCCCACTTTCCTCTTTGTCCTCAGCTTACTTCAATAGCTACAAACTGAGTTCAAAGTGCAAAAGTAGTTTGTACGCTATTAACTCAGTTTAGGGGAGAGAAGAGTGCAGAATTCTCCCCTACCCAGCAGAGCTAGGCAAAAACAAACTGCTGAAGCCTCTGTTTTGTTGTCTGTTCTTCATTATTTTTTTTTCCATATTGACCACAGTCTGATATTTCTTGGCAACACGCACCCCAGTGTTCACCTGTGAAATTCTGGAGGGTATGTAAATATAGTCAATGTTTTGGTGCATATGCAGGGCTCCAAATCCAATACTGCTCTAGAATCCTTCCATTCATCATAACAATGAGGCCTTCCTTCATCCTCCCCACCACCACCTTCTGTGTTGTTCTAAAACCAGCTTCAGAAGGTTTCCTGGTCTTTCAAGGGAAGTTTTGAGGAAACAGGGAGATGGAGAAATTGCTATCCCCCAATTCCACTAATGGAAACAATCCAGTCAGTCGAATAAAGCCAATGGATTCTGGATCTTGGCCATTTATAAACATCTGTGGGACTAATAACATATACAAACATGCAGGACTGCAGTCTTCACTTCAAACCATATTCCTGGATTTTCTGGTTTCTGAAACAGCCATTCATAGAAATTAAGTTAGTCACTGGACTATTTTATATTCATTATCTTGCCAATATTTTGTCTACAGAGTGAGTTGTTTTTATACCCCATCATATTCTATTATGGACATATTGATGAACCAACTTGTACATTTTTCTGCTGTATTTTCATATGGAATCTGTTTTAAAACAGTGAAGGACTATTATCATAGCAATGACCCATGAAGAAGACACTTGAAAAATAGCAACTGTGTAATGATTTGTTAGTTACAATGATTTCTGTATTATAACAAATAATAAAGAGTAATCCAAATTTTGTTTGGTTGTTGGAATTTGTTATGTTTATTGGAATTTTCAAATACATTTGCAACACACTTCCACTTATCATGCAAGACAGGTAAAGAATATACATTGCAAGTTCCTTCCTATGCCACAGAACAAGAACAGGTGATTTGTGGCCCTCCAGATGTCATTGTGCTGCAACTAATATCTTCCTTTATTATTATGTTGGGCATGGCTGAAGGGAGTTGTATCCCAATTACATCTCAAGGGCTACAAATGGTCCACCTCATTAAAGAAATATGTTCCAATGAATTACATGGGGCTTACCCCCAGGCACCTGTCACAAAATTGCAGCCTAAATCAGTAAATAGGTGGTGTCACCCATCATTCTGTCATATCAGTTTTTGGAAAAAAAATGAACATTGGAGATGCACAATGGCCACTCCATAAATTTCATACTATGCACATTTTCCTGATGTGCTCACTGAAGGAGAGTGCATGCATGCAGCAGTTAGCAATACTGATTCAGGATAAATACACCAATGACTAAAAACTAAACTAAGGGTTTACTATAAAAAGTTCATTAAAGACAGAAAAGATTTCAAAGGCCTGCTATAATAAAAAGTTCTTCACCTGCTTGCTGAAAGACAGAAAAGATGGACCCAGTCTTGCGACTCTAGGAATGGTGTTCCAGCGCTTGGGAGTAGCCACAAAGAAGGCCCTCTACCAAATTCCTGCAAGCACATCTGTGAGGGTGGTAAGTGGTGACACAGGGGAGTTGCCAGAAGATCTCAAAACACAGGCAGGGTTATATGAGAGAACAGGGTATTTTGAGTAACATAGCCCATCTAGCTCTTCGGTCCTCTACTCTGGCTGGCTGCAAATCTCTGGAGCTTCAGATTTTCACAGTCCCACTTGGAGATGTCAGGGAATAAAATAACAGATTTTCCCCTGTGCTTGTGTACATGTCTCGAATGCACGACCTAGATGAAAAGCAGGGGAACTTTTGGCAGTTTTTGTGAGACTGAGGATAACCAGAAGCTTTTCCTGCCTGGATAGAGGGCACAACATTCAGGAAATTTGATTCTGCTCTATATTCATGGGTTCTTCAATTGGCATTTCTTCCACAGCATTTCGTTGAGATTTTTTTTTCTCCCAGACTCCATAAAGCTTTGCATAGTGGCACTAGGAATAAATTTTGTTGCTGCAATGTATCTCCAATGGCTGATTATTTTTCCCAGTAGCCGATCATTCCTTAGATGTAAAACTCTTAGCTCACTGCCTACGCAGAATAGACCCTGTGGATTAACTTGGACCAGAGAGATTTCATGACCTAAATCAAAAGGTACGTGCATAGAGTTTCTCCCCTGCTGAGGGAAGAAGAATGCTTGATCTACAAACTGCTGCCTCAGAAAGACATTTTAAATTGAAGGCTCTGCATTTATCCCCTAATTAAGTGGCTGTCACAATCTTTGGAACTCTTTCACTATGAAATTTAGATTCTCTTCACTTCAAAAGATCTATTCCCACTTGCCTTGCTATCCTAAGAGTCATAGCTTGTTTCTTTATATTCCACATTAGGAACTTGATTTTAATAATTGTGCTTTTTATCTCCTGCTCCTGTGTTCCCTCCCTCCCAACTCAGTATTGATAGTTCCTTCTTTAAGCAGACTTCAAAGAGCGCTCAAAAGTCAGAGCACCTGGTTCAAGGTTATTAAAGGGTGCTGTTTTCAGACATGTTAGGAACTCACACATTTTCCAAGTGTATAGGCATGGAAGAGGTCTTTGAACTTTGGCAATAACATGTCCTGGGAGATTGGCCCCAGTAAGCCAAACTCACAAATTCAAATACAAAAGAATAAAAAATGTTCACAATACATTGTGCTGGGAATAGCAAATATTACTGTAGTCCCTGTAAGAGAGAATAAATTCATTTATAAATTATAACAATACAATATTTCTTAAGCAAATAAAACAGATGCATAAAATGTCATCTGGCATTCAATATTGAAGTTATGGATTCATAATTCAAAAAGATCTGTAACTGCTCCCTATTTAGTTAGACGATCTAGGTCCTTTCCACAGAATTCTGTTGTACCAGCATGGGGACAGGAGAGGAGCGAGACTGAGATGGTGCTTCTGCATGATGCCATCACAGTCCTGTTCTTCTCCTGTTGCCAGGTGGAGCGATCACAGATTAAATCATTGATGGGTTTTCCCCATCAATGACCCACGATCGTGCCACCATCCCACACTTACCTGGCCTACGGAAGCCCTGGAAGTGTGATGGAGGTGCTTCCTGCCCCAGTGGAGCCTGGGAAAGTGCCTGGCTGCAGTGTCAAAGCAAGAGGTGTGTCCATTGTGCTTTCTTCATTAGGGAGCCAGTCCAGTGAGGAGGAAAGCGTTCTCATCATGCTCCCATCTTGGCAGAGCTACCAGAGCACTACTGGACAAAGTAGAGTGTGGAAAGAGCTGTAGTCTTATTGTCCCCAGCCCACCTAAACACCTAGCAGCTGCATTGAGTGAAAGAGGTCTGTTCAGCTGCCAATTGGGGCACAAGGAGGATGACAGCAAGAGAGACTGCCACAATCAGAAACAGAACCCCAGTTGTAATTCTTATTCACTGGTGGGAGAAGGGTGGACATTATCCTCTTTGCCCTCTGATGAGAAGCTGAACAAGACCTCCTTCACCTGGTGTAGCTACTGCCTTGTAAAGCAGATTTCGGGGGTGGGTGTTATTTAGGAGATGTTATTTAGTTACATGTATGTATCTAAGTAGGCAATGAAGAATATGGACCATAATTTGATAAATTAGGCTTTGTTCAGAATTGGGAAAAATAACTCAAAGAGTGTGTTTAGTATTTGTGAGGTTTCTAAGAACCAGGATTCAAAGAGATAGCTATGCTAGTCTCTTACAGCAAAAAAAGACAAAAGGGGAAGGGAAAGGGAAAGGGAAGGAAAAAGGATATAGCAGCACATTTTCATCCACAGACGGAGCTAATATTAACTCATAGGTATATCAGCAGTTACATGCTTCTGGTGTTGGATCAGAGTGGAATAGGTGAAAAAAGTGACCCTGTCTATAACTAGGATGTTATCCCCAGGCCTGCATAGCCTAGACTGTGCTGGGATGATTTCAGTAAAGTTTTAGGAGAGGAGATGAAGCAAATTTTCATGGGGACCAAGAAGGCAAAGAAAAAGAAAAAATAAAGATTTTAACTCTGGGAGATTTCAAGCAGTTGGGTGCAGACCTAATTTTTGCTAAATTTACATGTACAATAGAAAAGATGGAATACAAGAGGACAAGGCTACAATTTGTAGGAAGGGCATGCTGAAAATAGATTAGGGCTTCAAAAATATGCTTATTTGGCTCCTTTCTGAAGCAAAAAGGGGACAGCCTTGAGAAAGATCTCAGGTTCAGAAAATCCCTGGATACCAGATTTAGGGCTCTCAGACCTGGATAAATATGTCCTCTGGGAAAAGCCCTGTTTTTCAGTTCAGGATTAGGCTAAATTAGTGGTCTGGTTTAGCAGGTAATTTATGTTAGAAAAGAAGCAACTGTAAAGTGGCCAGGTAAGGATCAGGGCTCCTGTCTCTTTAATGGATGTGTAGAAGACAGAATTTCAGCAGATCTTCCTTGCCACACAAACTATATTACACTCTTGGTACAGTGATTTGATTGCTAGATTACAACTCTGGAAGAACAGGGTTTTAATCCCCACTTGGCCATTGAAACTCACTGAGTGACTTTGGAGAAGTCATTCTCTCAGACTCAGAGGAAAACAAAGGCAAACTCCATCTAAACAAATCTTGCCAAGAAGATCACATGACAGACTTGCCACAGAATTCCCATAAGTCAGAAATAATTTAAAAGCACACAACAACAAAAATCATGTAAATTTGTGTGCACCTACCTAAGTAACAGAGGTGCTAAGAAACCTGGTTACTGAATTGTGAAGATGCATAGCAGGACACCAGCAAGAGTACCCAATGTGCATCATGAGCCTGATGCATTTTGAAGACCATAGCATATAGTTCCCAAGTCACTTTGTGCATTGGTCCTTTGCCGGCTTTGCTACATAGTTACATAACAGCAGTCCTTTACTGGATACAGATGTTGCACATCCTCACAGTTCTATTTCCCACAGAGCCAACCCTGCTTATGAGCATGCAGAGCCCCAACACGATTCCAGTCCATGTCTTTTTGACAGGGGGTATCCACATCTATGGCTTGATGAAGGATATTCTGAACCTCAGTAAAAACTGACTTGTACCAGTGGCTAACTGGAATTATATTTACTGATCCCAATTCTGTGCATATATGAGATTGGGCCTTTCTTGTCCGCTCCTCCTTGTCTGGGACAGTTTTTGAGCCACACTAGTTTCAGAGCTGCACTGCAGTCTGCCAGCAAAGTGGCTTGTAAGCTTCCTTTAGAATATCCAATTTCCTTTATAATTTTTGTTACAAACACACTATACAAACTTGCTTCAACAGTGATGCAGTCAAGATTTTCCCTCAACTTCCTGAGACTGGGAATCTGTGCTGCAATATATATTTTACCACTGTGGTTCATTTGGTCAAGTGGAATTACCTTTGCTTTCAGGCTGACATCTAATACGATGGTGATGGGGCTTAGCATTCCACCAGCATATTTGTAGTTTCCATAGAAGGAGTGGAGATTGCTCCATTCCTCCCACTACTTAACCAGGATGTGCAGCTGGGAGGGACAGTTGCAGATGCAGCTCTGTTTCTCCAGCGGCCAACTGAGGGGGAGAGTGTCACCAAACAGCTGCTCTTGAACATCTAAGCATGAAGGAACCACCTTATGCTAGGAACAGAGGCTACTCCCATTCATGTCTGGATGCTCATGAGCAGCCAGAAGATGTTCTGGAGCACCCTTATCACCAGTCAATGTCTGAGGAGACATTCTCATGCCTGCAAACCTCCCAGCTGTTGTTCAGCACCCAAGATGGGGAATTATAATGACTACTTCCTTCAATAATGTCCAAAAATCATATGGTGGTGGTGTAACTACTGATTACACTAGTATATGCCATGAACACAATGCAAATGAACAATTATTTTGATGTGACTATACTGACATTAAAAAGTTTTAGTGACTTTGAACAATACAGAAGAGCATTAAAATGTGTTTTTATACTAAAGCTCCCAAAATCCCCATATATGCTGGCTTGTGGGATTTTTTTGTGGAAAAAATAACATTTCCAAGCTTGTGAGCATATCATGGTTATTGGCTGACAAAGACAGCTGGCCACACGTGGCAATGGACTAAGTAAACCATTGGTCTGATCTAGCAGGTCTTTTTTATATTCCATTATCAGGCATGGCTTTCATCTCAATCTAACTACATATTTGCATGCATGTTTTGCATCTTTCAATATACACACCTAGCTTCATTAGATGAAACATTGACATGACAAGCAAAACAAAGAAATTATCTGTTACCCTTCTTGGATGGTTAAGGTAAGCAGGGATGCTGGTTGCTGGGGGCGGGGTGTAATTAGGGGTGGTAAAAACAAATCACTTTGGATTTATTGATACTGTTGATAGATTCCAAGTTAACTTTAGAAGAGACAAACGGGAAGGTTTAAATTCCATACAGCAGATCATGCAAGCAGACAGTATTTAAAACCACAAAATGCCAGCTTTCATTTCATGCCTCTGCTGTTTTTTTAAGCAGACTTTGCTTTTAAGATTATATAAAGATTATCCCTGCAGTTGCCACACAAGTACAGACTGCTGTACTGTCACTATGCATTAAATTAATCAACTGGGTTGGATATTCATGTGTAGAATTCCCTGTTTTGTGTCCTGTGCAAGAAAAGAAGAAAGCATAGAGTTCTTTAAATATCTTCAAGAATCAATAAACAACCAAGCACTTATAACAAACAATGATTAAACCAGAAGGAACAGAAAAAGAATCCTATATCAGAGACAGTAGTTAGTCTCTGGAGAACAATTTATTAAGGTCAGAGATGGTATTCTATGTTTAGGAAACATTTTATTTGGTATTAATTTGTGGACCCTTGAATCCAGGCATCTATTTTTGAACCCAGTTTAAGGAGATATATTGGGTCCAGGAATTTAGGAATCTACTGCTGGGATTAATGTAAGCTATTGCATTTAACATGTAAAGCCTTCCTTGGGACCAGGTTAAGATCACTGGCCTACCCAAGCCTTACGGACCTCTTCAGAGGCCTTGTTCTGAGTGCCTCCTCTGAGTGAAGCAAAGCAAGTAGCTAACTAAGGGGAGCTCCTTCCCAATGGTGGCCTTCTATTTATGGAACAGCCTCCTTAGAGAATCTCACAAAGACCACGTTATTCACCCATGCCTTTTAAACTGAAATACTGTTTGGGGTAAAGGTGCAGTTTATTAATAAATAGGCTTAGGCCCTTTTCACATGGGGTTAAAAAAACGGTGTAGATCGACCTCCACGGAGGTCGTCTACACCATTATGCGAATTGGGGTGGATTAGTCGCGAGTAAATCCACACGCCAATCCGCGGTCGGGCGCCCGCAAGTGGCAGTGCCGCGTGCTTTTGAAAAACCACATTTTATGTGGTTTTTCAAAGGCTCGGGGCGTCCAGCCCTGTCCAGCCCCGTCGCAGCGCCCGTGTGTATTTGCGGGCGCGTGAAAGGGCGTCCCTGCAGATCGGGCGGGGGGGCGGGATTTCCGGCTGACAAGCTTCTCCAATTGGTGGAGAGCCTCTGCCAGTCAAAATCCACCATTTTGGGCACTGCCGAGCGCCGCCGCCGGATGCTGCAAATGTGTGGAGCAGCGAAATGCAATGCTGTGCGCAGCGACAGAACAAGGTAAGCCCCGTTTTGGCATGGCTTGCCCCGTTCCGCCGCCAGCATGTGAAAAGGGCCTTAGGGAAACTAAAAGGTCTTCAGTTCCAAAAAGATTTCAGAGCACAAGTCTTCCTAAGAAAAGCATCTGCAGATAATATATGTGGGTGTAGGGGAAGCATAAATCTCTTTGTCTCTCAAACTGCAAATTGAAAAAAACTGTCTTCTATACTGTGGAAATATTTATCCCCAGAAGTTTGATGGTTATGTTAGCCACAGCTTGTTAGCTTGGAAATAACACTGTAAGAACACAACATGATATTAATGCCATGTATCCAAAGTCCTATCAAGTCTACCATTTTGTTCACATAGTGGCTAACAGTTGTCTATGGGAAGCCCATCAACTGGACATAAGTGCTACTGGACTATCTGCCTTCCCTTCCCAGCAACTGATCTACCAAGCATGCTATGGCCATTTCCACACTACACTGTCATAGTGCTATCATTCCACTTTCAACATCCTATGGAATCCTGGGCTTTGCAGTTTAGGGAGGGGCAGTTAGAATTCTCAGCCAGAGAGCTCTTTGGCTTCAATAAACTACAAACCCCACAATTCCACAGGATGTTGAATGTGGAATAACAGCACTATAACAGTAGTTCAGAAAGGCCCTGAGTCTGATATTTGGGGGGTGAGGGGGGAATATAGTCATTCTAACTATAGTAGTCACCCTGACTTCCATGATTTTTTTCTCTTATGTCTACAGGCTTAGTTTAACTGATCACAAATTTCATACACAACGACAGTTGGCTAGCATTTCAGGTTAATACCAGTGCTTCCCTCTTCTTCCTTCTTCCCTGTATGAAGCTGAAACTATGGCTAGGTATAGGAGGAAAAAGAAAAGAAAGGATCATGCCACTCACTGGCAGGAAGAAATTGACTTGATTGCTTCAGCAATAGAGTAAGAGTTTGAGCCTTATGAGGTAACTGCCAAACAACCTGCATTTTTTTCAGTGCAATAAAAGGAAATTCTGACCTACATGAAAGTGAGCATTATCTTTTTGAATAGGAGGTATTCACAGCAAATGGGAAAGCTGTGGTTGCTGGAACGAACAGCCATTGTGAATTATGATGATTCATTGATCAATGAAAGAATAGGAAGCCCAGCTCCCTACAGTTAATGAAGGGGTGGTTTCTTGCTGCCTACAATGTAATGGGCCGGCAGAGTCACCTTCTATCTGTTGGGAGTGAGCCAAGCACTCTACATACTAACTACACCAGCAAAAGGAACCTCCTTAGGTACAGAGTCTATTAGGCAGAGATTATCCCACAGTCTTTCAAACTCTTTCAAACTGTTCCCCTGCTTTCTAATTTAAATGTACAGAACTAGAACTGCAGCACTGTAATGGCAAACAAAAGTCTGGAAGGGTTGTAGTAAACTGTTTTCATGCCACTGACTATACCATGAGAAGGAAGGAAGAAAAACATTTTTTAACTCCCTATTTGTTTTTCCTTTACTGGAAAGACCATTGGGTGAACACCACCACCCCGCTCCATGCGCTGCATCTACAGTAAGAGTCCTTGATCTTTCATCTATATGACCTGCAGGAGCTGTCCTCAGATGAAGAATCAGAACAGGAGAGTAAAGGTGGCAGACTGCAGCCAGAACCAGAGAAGTTTGGCATCCCTGCCTTGGAAGCAGAGCCTGGACCATCTCATGTAGATACTGAAGAGAAGGGGCCAGAGGAAAAGCACTTCATCCTTCAGAGTGTGCCATCTTGAAATGGCAGGAAAATAAAAGCACAGGTCAGCCTTGTTGCTGCTGTTATGTACCTTCAAGTCATTTCCGACTTAGGGTGACCCTATGTCAACCTTATCTCAGGTTTTCCTTGGCAACGTTTGTTTGGATAGCATTTGCCTTTGCTTTCCTCTGAAGCTGAGAGAGTGTGACTTGCCCAAGGACACCCAATGGGCTTCCATGGCTGAGCAGGAATTTGAATTCTGGTCCCTAGCATTCACCCAAGCCACTATACCATGGTGGCTCTCTTCAGCCTGCCCTAAAAGGGAAACAGAGAGGTAATCAAACCAGTTGTGCCGATTTAAAGCTAGCAATAAATAAGTACAGCCAAGGCCATTTCTTTACTGCCAGAACAGCTCAAAAATCTCTCAGTTTGGCATCAGATGAAATTTCTCACCCTGTCCTTCCCTGAACTTCAACTTGCTCCTTGGACTCCCTACCATTTCATCCTGCTCAAACAGCCTTTAGTGTTTAGACCCTGAACTGTTTCGACTGTGCTTCTGCTCTCATTTTGTCTTCTGGGTAAGACTCTGTACTGGCTTGGTTTCTTCAGATTTTTTTCTCTTGAACTATAGGTGCATTCACCTGGGCACTTACCAACTCAACACTTGCCACTTTGAAACAGAACAATTTGCCACTTATGTTTTCTGAATGATGAAGACAAGGCTTTGTTATAGGGAAGAGCAGGAAGGCATACAATATCAAAGTCCAGACATCGTGTCAAGGATAAAATGACCAAAAAATTGGTTCTGCTTAAAAACAATTAGAAAGAAACAACAGTGGAAGAGATATAGTAATAATATTTTAAGGAAGTGGAAACTACTGTACAAATAAAATTTTGAAAGCAGCCATCTAAAGCTAACTCACACTAGCTTCTTCCTCCTTTTTAGTTGATGGGCAACCTGACTGCCACCTGCACTTATCATATACATCATGTAAAACCCCTCCCTATTACACCTGTGTTTATCCCCCTTTTTGGTTGCTGCAGACAGAGGTGTCCCACATCTCCACCTGCAATAACCCCCCATTCTCTGCCTATTTCATCACTGGTCGGATCTCCCTCATGGCCATTCAGTGGCTGTAGAAGGTAGTGACCAGGCAGTACACAATCATTTTCCTGCACAAAGATGCAGACATTCTCCCATGCACCTGGAGGCCCAGGAAGATGTCATCTTTATGTGTCTGGCTTGAAGAAACACATCCAGATGCTACCTGGCCATCTCTGCTTTCCCACTAAATAGCTACCACCAAATGGCTGGAGGGCGACATGCAGTTCGTGAGGAGATAAGTGGCATGCTCAGGAACAGGGGAGAGAGTACTGTTCAAAGTGGTATATCAGTCTCAGTCAATGAGAATAAGTCTAGATTGTTCCAACATTTCCAATTCTAGTTAGATTTGTCCCCTGCACAGGTCTTCAATTTTTCTGGTTTGATCTATTGAACCCTCAATAGACCAGGAACAATCTTTAAACTCTAAATACTCATTGTCTAAAAGTAAACCAACCATTTTATATGTACAGAGAAACCCACCACTAGCTGAATGTTTCTTTCACACTACTTTTTCTGAAGAAGGCATTGTCCTTTCCATAAAGTTCTTATTACAAGGATTAATAGGACAGATCAGCTATTCAAGTTCTGGCCAGCCAGTGCCCACCTAGTGCCAACTTCTGTCCCTAATCCTCTGGAACTCAGTGGGTTCAGAAGGTGCTAAGAAAGATTCCTAGGTGCTTTGCTAACTATGGCCTGAGGAGAAAAACCTAAAGTGTTTTTTAGAAACTACAACGAGAAAAGATATATCTAAGGAAAGGAGTGAGGCCACCTGAGGAGGGAGGTAATTAGGCAGACATGGACTAGATGAGGATGTAGTCCTGAATACAGGCACACCTCCAGTGAAATTGCTCTGTGTCCAAATAGCTCTCTTCTTCTACCAAAAGATGTAGTTCTGCTCTTCAGGAAGGAGGCTGATGGCACCCATTTCTATAAAGTAGCTATCCAAGGTGCTGAACATGTTTTGGGGATACAATTCAGCATCTTGGATAGCTCATTTAAAGTACATACTAAATTCCAGAGTAAATTCATCACAACACGGACATGAAAACCATGAGCTGTCCCAGCTTTACTATATGGAAGTATTCATCATTGTCCAGGCTGCAAGTTCATACCACAGTGGGTCCTCAGTATCCACTAGGGTGTGGTTCCAGGATACCTCGAAGATACCAAAATTTGTGAATGCTCAAGTCCCATTATGTTCAATAGTGTAATAAAATGGCATCCCATCTATAAAATGACAAAATCAAAGTTTGCTTTTTGGATATTTTTCTGTGGGGAGAAGAAGATATTTTCAAGTGATGGTTGGTTGAGTCCATGGATACAGAATCCACAGATATGGCGGGCTGGCTGTAATTCAACAAAATTAGATCTACTGGACAATGGGAATGTTTGAAATAGTTTAGTTAGCTACGCAGTAGCTCTTACCAAACAGAATGAAACACAGTTTTGGGATCTATAAATATTTAGTGAAATAAGAATGAGGTAAGAGAAGCTGAGCAGCAATGGCAGCTAGGCAGATTTTCAATACAGTGTCTGAAACAATGAGAATGCCTTTGACTCTATAAATGTCCTGTTCCTGAGTAGTAAATGCTTGAAGATGGTGAAAGGATTAGTCAAATACTGTTGGGGGTTGATCACACAGTGATATTAGGCATCAACATTTAAAAGGAGTAGAGAATGGGGATGTGCTTGTTTAAAGCAGTGATTCTCCCAGGGTAACACAAGTAATTTGAACAGTTTTCTCCCCACTACATGAAGGTATTCAAAAAATCATGTAGTCTTCTGGATTCATATTTTTCCTCAGCCCCCCACCCCATCACATACTGCCTGACAGGAAGGAGTGAGGAAGCAGACAAGCAAGGCAACTTACCCATTGACAGAAATCATAGCCAATGATGTAGGCTCCTCTTTGCTCAGTTCCCCTCATCTTCCCACCTGTATAGCCATGTGGCTCACTGGAGGGAGGAGGTGTTCAGGCAGGTGAGGATGTTTGTTCTCATCAGCTGACCAGTGTTTTCACTGACTACTGAGCTGCCAGAGGAAGGCAGCAGTTATGAATTAGGGCCCCAGCTGCTGAGACAGGTTCTCTTGAAGTCCACAACTTTTCTGCCCTGGTGTTATTCCAGTCGTGGCTTATGCTGGAGTTTTTAGGTGTAGTGGGAATGGTTAACATCAAGTTCTGCCCTAGACCCTGAAGTGTAGACAAAGGGTTTGGGTTCTGCTTCAGCCTCCACTGTTAGTGATACACATGCACACAAATGTAGCTTATGTACACATATGTTTGAGTTTTTTTATTTTGTACTCTGTATTCTCTGTGGACCATCCAACCTTCCCTGCCCCCAGCAGCTTTCAAGTCCTAGAAGGGACTGTTGCTGGTGATGATGATGGTGTTTGCTGGTGAGCTGTACTCTTTGTGCACTATCCAACATCCCTCCCAGCAGCTTTCAAGCCCTAGGAGGGACCACCATTCCTACTGGTGCTTTGCTTTGCCCCAAGAAACCAGCCCAGCCCTCCCTTCATTGCTGGAATTGCCTCCCTTCTCAGTTCCCTCCCAATCAGTAAGTAGAAACAGCAGCACCTTTTCCTAGGCCTTGAAAGCTGTCAGGGTGGGGAAAGGACATGGAATTGCATAACTGGAACATTACACTCTGCCTAGTCCCAAATAGCCGTCTGTGATCCTACTTTTTTGGTGCTTTTAAAAGTCCCAGTTTCTCTCTCCTCTTCCCACTTTTTCCCTTTGTTTTGGCTTGCTTCAACCGCAGCAAACTAAATTCAAAGTACAAAAATAGCTTTCACTCACTTAACTCAGAGAGAAGAAGGGGAATCTTGCTCTTCCTAGTAAGCTCAGGTGAAAGCAAACTGCTACAGTCACTTCTAGTTTGTACAATCGTTGTCATTAGTAATTTTTGCCATCATGACCACATTCTGAGGTTGCTTCATCTTGTGTGTTCTAGTTTTCAGCTGTGAAATATTGGAGGGTACATGGCTTCTGTGTTGTTTGTTGAGCCTTTACTATTGCAGTCAGCTTCTACACAAGTGGTAACTATCTATCTATCTATCTATCTATCTATCTATCTATCTATCTATCTGTCTATCTGTCTATCTGTCTATCTGTCTATCTGTCTATCTATCTATCTATCTATCTATCTGATTATACACAGTTTCTTAGCAATGCTCCTAGTACAAGCCTGCATAGAGAATCCAGCTTACAGCTGAGTAGATAGTACTGGATGGTAGAGCCTCTAAACAGACTTGTTCTTTGGAGACTTTCTGTTTTAAAAGGGATTTTAGCTAAGAACAGAAGATAAGATTGCCAGTGAAATGTACAGGGTGTTTTTAGGGCAGATGTGGGAACCCTTTGCCCTCCAAGTATTTCAGAGTTTAAGTTCCCATCCACCCCAGGTCAGAATGGACAAAGGTAAAGGATTAAGGCACCTGCAGTCCAGAATATCTGGAAGGCCTGCACATTTGATAAGGGAATAAATTATGAAGCATGTGCTTTCCTTTCTGAACTGAGTTCAGCGTTTTAAGACCATTTCATTCCATAAATGAATCAGGAAAACATACTGAGTTAAGAAGACACACCATGGGGAATAAAAATCCTGCCAGTACATAACCTGTTCTTCAGCAGGGTCACAGTCCTCTGTTTTGAAGGAGCAGATTCAGACCACTGTAAACTACTGTAAAATTCTGTTTGGCTTTTTTAAATGTTTTCAAATGCTGTTTGACTCTTTTTAATGCTAACAAAAAAGGGGGTGGGGAAATGCTAAGAAAAGGGGGTATCGAAATAAATACTGTCTCCAACCTTCTCCGCTAAGGGTAGATTCCCCCATATAGTAAACAAAAGAAAGAAGAGTTCAGCTGTCCAGGATGTCAAGAGTTGGACATTAGGAGACAGGTGAGGTTGCACTAGAAAGGCCCACCTCATGATAGTTCGGTGGGCAGTATTTCTAGAGGAGAGAGATCTGTAGCAAACCAGCCAATTTAAATCAGTTTGAGGATACAGCCCTTTACCTACACAAGATGGAATCAAAATAGTGGGATACAGAATACCCTTGATATGCTTTTACTTTTATGGATTCATATCCTCCTTTTGAGAAAGCTGTCTTACAAAACTAAGCACAAATTGGCTTAAAAAAAATACATAAACCATGTATACCTTTGGAATAATCATATAATTCTATTGGAATGCTGATTTGATTTATATTCATGTTGCTGCCTTATTTCCATATTTTCTGGGATTCTAGAGCCACTGGAACTTAGCCTTCCTGATGTAGCTTCAGTGAAGAGAAAGCTGTGGTCTTGAATGTTTGCTTGAAGAAGACTTGTCACATCTATACTAAAAAGGAAACATAACATTTGTGAAGAGAAGCAGAAGGCAGTGAACTCACTCCTTTCCTAAACGTGTCTTTAAGGTCCACATAACATGGCAAAACATAAGAGCCATGGTCCCGTTTAGAAACAGGACAACTTCTGCCTGGTTTATATCCATTTGTCAAAAATGTATGAAAGTTTAACTTTTCTCCTTCTTCTTCTTCTTGTACAGATTGATTATTGAAAGAGTCATTAATACACAACACTATACCCACTTACCTAGAGGTAAGCCTTTCTGAACTGAGTTGGCTTAGTTCTGAGCAGACATATACTGCAAATCACCTATAGTTTCATTAACATTTTTATGTTTATTTCCTTGATTTTTCCTCCAGCTTGTTTCATCTCCTCTATGTGCAGCTTATAAAACAGAAATTTGTCTATTTCATTTAACTAATGAAAACAAAACAGTATCTTTTGCCTTCCACAAAATTGCAGCTATCTTGCATGGGAAATTACACATTCCTATCCCAGATGATTACAACATTTCAATTCTATGTCTACTTACACTTCATTTGGCTTAAATAAATGGCTCTGTATTTGTTTTCTGAAGGATAGGACACTAAATGATCTAAAACTATTACAGAAATGGCCTCTAATTATTTCTTTCCCTGAATTTATTTCATATGTTAGTTATTTGTATTGTTTATTGTTAATTAATTTGTTGATGAATTTGGAATTTTCTAATAAAATCCAGAAACCTCAGATAGTCGCGTAGGGGGCAAGGGGGGGCGATTCACTCCGAGTGGCAATGTTTTGGGGGCATCCCAGCCCATAGCCATGACCTCGCATGCTCTGGCCACACCCCCGTGCACAGTGGCCATGCCCCTCATGCCATAGCCCCACCCCCTTCACACACTCCAGACTCCACCACTGACCTCAGAACAATTGCTACTATTATTTTCTGTTCCATGCAGGAATCCAGAGGAGTACTAATGAAGTTCAATAGGAGTCCAGCATAGCAGAGTTTGGCCACAAGTAATTCATTGTGGAGCTAGGGTTAAGTCAGGTTGGATACAGGACACCCAAGATCCTCAAGCTTAGATGTTCATATTCCAAGCAATGATCTGAAGCGATATGGGGAATCAAGTAGTCCTGGCTTGTCTAGGGTCCAGAGTTCTGAGACCTTAACTTTTTGGATTATAATTTTCAGAATCTCCCAGTTAATCTCCCAACTGCCTTTGAGTTTCACCACTGAGCAGAAGTTTGAATCAAGTTCTCCTGGTCAGGAGTAGGCAAACTGGTGTCCTCTGAGTGTTTCAGAATATAACTGCCATAAGTCCCTGGTAACCAGCTATACTGACCCGGGTTTATGAGAACTGTAGTCCAAAACATCTAGATGTCCCCAGATTGCCTGTATCCTGCACCAGATCCAGGCTACTCATTAGTAATAACATCCTCTGATTTGAGAGAAACGACATTTATGCACTACACTGTTATAGTGCTATTATTCCACTTTCAACATCCTGTGGAATTCTGGGGTTTGTAGTTTACTGAAGCCAAAAAGCTCTCTGACTGAGAATTCTAAAGGCTCCTCCCTAAACTGCAAACCCTAGGATCCCACAAGTTGTCGAAAGTGGAATAATAGTACTATTGCAGTGTAGTGCAGAAATGCCAAAAGAATCCTGCAGTACTGCAAAGGCTAACAAGTTTTATTTGGAATATGATTGCAGACCATGGCTGGAATCCTGTTGGTTAGTCTCAGCTAGAGTGGACCCATTCAATGCGCTGTTGAATAGTAAGCCAACACATGGGTAAGTTACATTGATTCAATGGGTCTGTTTTAGGTAGGACTAGCAATAGAATTCAGGCCTACTTTGTTTGGCCAAAGTTTCATTTGGCATAGGCTTTCAGGGATTGCAGTCCACTTCAGATCCATGGAGTACATCTGATAGAGTGGGCTGTAGGCCATGAAAGCTTATGGCAAATAAAATTTGTTAGGTTTAAAGATGCCACAAAACATTTGCTAAAACAGCCTGACTGACACAGCTACTCCCTTCATAGACTGTGGACACTTCTATAGTCTGTATTATTTCACATTGCCATGCTACTTCTTTAACAGCCTGCCACTTCTAGTCTATCAATCAAATAATGTTTTTCTTTTCCCATTTTCCCACCTCAGAGTCAAAACCTTTTTACTGGCAGTTCATGAAAGCAGTGTGAGAAAATGACAAAAATGATTAGGATACCTCAAGAGTCAAGCTCTTTTAGCTGGTTCTTTAAATGGTTGATGTGAATAAGAAAGTTCTTGTGGATGCAGAACCTGCCTTCCTTGTTTAAATCTGAATTTCTTGTCAGGTTCTGTTATATCTATGTGCCACCCTCACATAATCAGGAGTTACTTCATATTGCCCAGTGTAAAAATTGCTTACAGTTTTGGTTTTAATTTAGATGAGTCCTAGGCCAATTCTGCACTACACTGTGATAGTGCTATTATTCCACTTTCAACATCCTGTGGAATCCTGGGGTTTGTAGTTTACTGAGGCCCCTAAATGCTCCTCTCTAAACTGCAAACCTCAGGATTCCATAGGATGTTGAAAGTGGAATAAAAGCACTATAACACTGTAGTGAGGAAATGGCCTTAGTTGAGGAAGTAGGATGGAGGTCCAATAAATAAACATCTAATGGTGATTCAGAAGTATCACATAATTTGGAACCATTTACGTGACATCTGTTGTACGTTTTGTCCAAAGTCTGGAGTTTCATGGGTGTTCCAAAGTAAGCAGTAGTACTACAAGAAATTGGAAATATCTATATCACCAATAATAAGAACTATAACTGTAGATCAATTTTCTGCCACAAAAGTAATTATGATATGAAGCACTGCAAAAATTTCTAACTGGATGATTTCTCTCGTTGCAAACATTAAATTGAAATTTAAATGTTTCTGAACGATGGCAAATTGCACTTATCCCAGGGTTTGCATGATAAGTTGAAATGGCTTAATCTCTGGGAGATCAGCCATAAACAGGTGTCAGAGAAGAAATATAGATATACCTGTGGCTGACAGAGAAATACACAAAAGCAGAACATCGGGTTCCAATCCATGAAGAAATCCTTTTAAAGTTCTCACTGTCCATATAGGCCCAATGGACCAAACATGGCTATGCAGAGCCAGCTTATCACTTGAGAATACTTCACTAACAGGAAGATGGTTCTGAACTTCTTTTCTGCTCGCTCAGTAGTGTCACAGGGAAAGGAAGCTGCCTCGTTTCAACTTAAGAAGCGTGTGGTCCAGTAACCTTATGGAAAGAACAATGAACTCTGGCTATAGAATATCTCTCTCTCTCTCTCTCTCTCTGACTATGCATATGCAAACATACACACACACATATAAATAATATTTTATAGATAGATAGATTATATATATATATATATATATATATGAGATATAAATATACGCGCGCACATGCACACATGCATACTTATATATCTCAGATCTTCAACTAACCTGATGGTTTTTAAGGGAAAGTCCAATCTGGGACAGATTATGTGCCAAATCTTTCTTACACCCACACTCTCTCTTCCTCTCTGTCTCTGTCTGTCTCTCTTGACATATAGATAAATATTGATGCAGAGTATTTGATTTCATCCTGTTCTTATCCTACTCCCATCCATTTCAAAGGGACCTGTGTAGGAGGACTTTTCACAAGTATATAATAGTTAGTATACCAGAGTGTCTTATATATATGTCCCCAATCAGGGCTAAAGCTCAAAATATGATATTAACCAGTCACTTTTTCTCAGCCTAACCTTTTTAGAAGAGTTGTTATGAAATCCTACATGCATTGTATTGCAATCCTTAGAGAAGGGGCAAGACGCAAATACAAAGAACAGAAGGAAGCATTTGTTTGCTTCCAATATTTATATCATGCCCTTTTTCATAAAAGAGGGGTGACTTCATTTAAGAAATTGATGTCTTTGTCTGACAACCATTTCTTATGGTTCTTCATTCACAGAAGCAGAAGACACTCCTGTGATGAAAATTAGGTCTGTTCAATTGATTTGGATGAATCTCAAACTGAGTTTGGCCAAATCTCTAATTGAATTTGGATAAATCTCAAACTGAATCCAGATTTGATGTGAATCATATTGGATCAGTCCAAAATTATTCAGATTAATCTGGTGATCTGGTGAGCAAACTGCCATAAAAGCTTCATGGTACCTCTTCAAATGTTGCAAAACATTTATGGTATCACTTCCCTTTCCAAAATAAGACTGGGGAAAAAAGCAAATCAATTTAGTTGTCTAGAACATTGCACACCCTACCTATGTAACTGTAGCTAATTTTGTCAGATGAAGGCTTACTGAAAAATAGGATGAAAAACAGACTTTCTCACTTGCCTTCCTTGTCCTGTCAGTGCAGTTAACTTCATTTGCCATACTGTTTCACAGATCCCACATGTTTTTACTTTACTAAAGTTAACACTTATTGGAGGCACATCCAGGGATAGATCACATAAATACCAACTGACAGTAAGAATGCTTTCTCCAGTATGATTTGCACATGGCAGACTAGTGAAATGTCCGGCAAAGATATCAGTTATCAGAAGAGCCACAAGCTTCCAAACATCCTGCATTACCCTCACACAACCAGAACTTGTAGAACTGATGGAAACTATGGTGTGTTGGAGCTGTGTTTCATCAGCAGTTGGCAAGGACAACTAAAGCAATTCAGAAGGTTCATAGCCTTAGTGCTAACAATGATTCCATAAGCAAAAGCTAAAGAAATGACTGTCTTCATTTCAGTACTGGCTGAACAAGACAGGAATTATTATAGGGAACATCATGAGCACTGTGCTGTTACAAAACAGGAGAGGCCCTTCCTTCAGTTCCACTACCTTCACAGGTATGATTGGTGGAAGTACTAGAGAGGGTCTTCTCAATGACTGCTCCTAGACTTTGGAACTCCTTCTCTAGGGAGGCTAGAATGACCCTGCCTTGCTGTCCTTCTGTTAGCAGGCAAAGACCTGTGATGTGATGGACTGTTAATTGTTGTGTGTTTTAAGGGGCTGGTTTAGGTGGGTTGGTGGGTGAGGAGGACTGGGTATGTCTTTAATGTATTTAATGTATTTCATGTTGTTCGTCACCTCGATCCATGTGGAGAGGCAGGATAGAAATTATTATTATTTTTTATTATTATTATTGCTACAACAATTGGTTTCTATTATCGTTGTTACATCTGGTGATGCAACTAATTTAGATCTTGGACCCAATTTTAGGATAAGGTTTTGATCAACAGTTGGCACAGCATTTTGGGTATATCAAAACAGGATTTTCTTTCAAATTTTCCAGCTCTGAAACCTGAATACAATACTGTGGAAGTTTTAAAGCAATTTGTTGATTAGATGCTAATCAGCTGCCTTAATGGAATGTTTCATGACTGATTAACCCTGTTTTCCTGCTGATCTGCACTTATGCCCATTGGGTAAAACAGGATTGATCCTGAACCAACCGGCAATGGCAGAGCATAAAAGTTTGCCTATGGCAAGTCTTCTTCTTAACCAACTATCCTGAGAATTTTTATCTCTTTAAGTATTGTCTCTGCAAAGCACAATAAGCAAACTAATTTGCTTAAACAATCTTTGACATGATTTCAGTGAAACAATAAATGAAAGAATGAATGGGTATATAGCATTTATACCTCACAGCTAAAGAAGCTCTCAGAGAAGTTTAGGTATCAATTAAAATGAAAACAAGGTAATATGGCCCTTGCCCTAAGATACAACCCAAGATGATACAACATAAACCAAAAAGAGGGTGGTGAAGGGAAAGGATTACAAGAAAATACAGTCAGAAGTTTTTAATGTTATGCAGCCCATAATACTGAAATTAATACATCTGTACAGCTCTAATGCAACCAAGATATTGGTCATAATCCTGTATGGTCCAGCATAGCAAGGTGGTTCCATATGCAGAGCTGCACTACATCTGGTCATTCACCAATCCCAAGACCTACTGTACAGTCACTGTAGCACCCTCCTCAGCCATCCTATTTCTAGTGACAATGGTCAGGAGCAAAGAAGCATCTGACAATGTTCCCCATTTTTGTTGTTCTTCTTATTTGCCATCAAATTGACTTCAATTTATGGTGATCTCATGAATTAAAGACCTCCAAGATATCTGGTCATCAGTAGTCCTGCTTAGGTCTTGCAAAATCAGGGTGTTGGCTTCCTTGACTGAATCAATTCTGCAATGCAGTCTCCCTCTTTTCCTACTGCCATCCACAGCATTATCATCTTTTCCAGTGAGTTACGTCTTCTCATGATATGTCCAAAGTACAACAGCCTCAGTTTAGTCATATTCAGTTCTAGTGAAAGTTCAGTATTGATTTGTTCTAAGACCCATTCATTTGACTTTTTAGCAGACCTTAGTATCCACAGAACAATCTTGTGATGAGAGCTTTGCACTGGGTTTACTGGGTTTGGGAAAGAGTTCTCTCAGGCACTAACTCTCTTTCTTACAAGCTATATGTTTTTATAATGGACAATTAACCAGAGTAGCTCCAAAAAGAGTAGCTCCAAAAATGTGGAAAGAAAAAGAAATCAGGTTAAAGATAAGCTGATTTTGAAACAAAAGCAATTTGTTTATTAAGAGGCAAAGAAAAGGGGGAAGAATGGCACAGGTGCTAAAACAAAAACTCCCCTCCTGATCAAACTAAGGCTAAAGGTGTGCATCTAAGCTTAAGGGACTAAAGACTAAGGCCATTTCTGCACCTCGCCAATAACTTCCCATTGCAATCTTGGCAGTGCCTTTGCTGGGATGGGAGTGCAATGGGAATGCTCCCCTCTGCACCTACGGAAGGGAGCGTGAGCAACATGTACCGGCCTTCTGTAGCACAGCTGGCCTCTTTCCCATGCTGCACAGGGGAAGGAAGCGCATGATCATGCCTCTGCCCCTTCCACATGGCCGGGGGTGATGGGAGCATCATGCACTTAACAGATTTTAAGTGATGGGAGCATCAGGCACTTAACAGATTTTTTCCATTACGAGAATATCACATGATTGCAACACATGGGGACTCAATGGCTGTGGGACCACGACAATGTCATACAAAAGCACGACCCGCAGATCACTGCCATTGCATCCCCATCACAGGACTGTGACTCCATGTAGAAATTCCTAAGACACACACAGAATCTCACCCTCCAATGGGAACAAAAAGTCCAGTTGGCTGGGTGACTGAAAATCATGGCAGCAGCTTCTTTTCTTGGGAAACTCTCTGTGATTCTATGTGTAAATTATGGCAAGAGGGAACTCCCCTCCTGATGCATCAAAGTCTACTTGCAATTAATATTTACCGAGCATAACTCATAACACTCCCCCAGGATCACATTTTACGTGAGTTGATTTTCTTACTGTCATGTTTCTTCCTTGTCTAGATTTGGCAACTATACATACAAATTGGAAATACTATGGCCTGAATGATTCTGTCTTTGGTATATAATGATATGTTTTTACAATTTACATTTGAGGATTTTATCTAGTTCTTTCTTGGCTACCTTTCCAAGTCTTAGTCTTCTTCTAATTTCTTTACTACAATCTCCATCTTGATAAATGACTGAGCCAAGGTATGACTGAGACAAACCTTTAGTACTTTCTTCCTTTACTTTCTTCAGTAGCACTTCATGCCATTGGTATTCTCTGCAAGTAATATGGTGTTACCTGCATATCTTAAATTGTTGGTTAAATTATTCCTCCAACTTTCATGTCTCCTTCCTCTGAATCTAATCCTGCTTTCTGTATAAAAGGTTCTACGTATAAATTGAATGGATAGGGTGATGTAGCCTTGTCTGGCTCCTTGCCAATGAGAAACCATTCCCACTGCCCAGATAGTGGTCTCTAGTTCAGAACAGAGGACAAGAGAATGTCTCCATGTGTGACAACAAATGCCTACATTCTCCATAGAAGTCCACTGGAGTCCTCCAGAGGTCTTAGCAAATTATATAATTGTTTCATTTCATAAATGAGCATATAACTGGAGACTTCCATGATCCTCATTGCTATCATGAAGCATGGAATGGCTGTGAGTAGCAGCTAGAGTGATTCTACAGTAGATCCAGGTGTGCGGATTAATGGAAAGGGAGGAAGGGGAAACCAACTTCTGCACTGACCAAAAAGAGATATTTGCAGGCATAAAGTTGGCTTAAATCTGTGTATGCTACTAATAGGATACCAGACATTGTTAGTTCTCTCATCATGATCACATTGTATCAGGACCACACAGAACAGAAGCAGCTCAAAGAGATAGCTAAAAATCACCAATAGGGTGGTCCTGCTCTGTACCTCTCCCACTTGGGAGATGGTTACTGTAGCACAGTTGCAAAAGAAGCAAAGTTGGTTTCCCAGGAGCCTCTCATTTCCTTGGCCATTCCCACACTACACTGTTAGAGTGCTATTATTCCACTTTCAACTTCCTGTGGGATTCTGAGTTTTTGTAGTTTAGTGAGGGGCATTTAAAATTCTCAGCCAGAGAGCTATTTGCCCTCAGTAAGATACAAACCCCAGAATTCCATAAGATGCTGAAAGTGAAATAATAGCACTATAACAGTGTAGGGCAGAAATGGCCCTTCTCTCCATCTTCCTTATCCTGTTGGAATAGACACATTGGCTTCAGTACAGTTGTTCTTACAGGCTATTTTAATCCAAATGGTTCTTGTTTGTCATCTCACCTTTCTTTCACTATGGAACTCAAAACACTATACCATGGATTTCCAGTGTGGTTTCCCATCCTAGCATTTACCAGAGCCAGACCTGCTTAGCTTCAGTAAGATAGTTACTCCATTAACTTCACTAGTGAAGCAATGTGTGCACAGTAAAGCAATCACATTATTCTTTTACTACATGATGAACTTTGAATCTGGGCCAAATTATCAGGCTGGGACTGTGGGCCAAAACTAATCATATGAAATCCAGCAGAGATAAATGTAAAGTCTTGCTAAGTAGAGATAATTAAAGGCACAAGAACAGGATTGAGGAGACTTAGACCAGGATCCAAATGACATGATTGTTATGTCAGTGTGATGCACTTGCTGCAGCAGTTCATTGAGTTGGAGGGATGGCAGAGAAAGCCGTCTTCCTTGCCAGAGAAAGCTGGCTCCTAAGCAGCATGGGAGTTGGCAGGACAACTTTCTTCCTGACAAAGATACTTTTGCAGCCTTCCTTCATCTCGTTACAGAAGTTGTAGCCATATTAGCTCTGTCGATGCACCTCTGCTTATGCTTCAGTTGCCATCTATGCCAACATAGTTGTACCAGTCACTTGGCAGCAATACATGTAGAACAGACCTAGGCATCACAGTTGATCACAAGCTGGATATGAACCAGCAACATGACATGGCTTCTGTCAATGCTAGATTGCACTTACAGAAGTACAGATCATGAGAAGTCCTAATTTCATGCTGTTCTGCACTGGTCAGGCTACAACTACAGCCCCATTTTGAAGTTCTTGACAAGCAAAAGTGTATCTGGAGGAGGATGGCAAAAATTGTGAGTTATCTAGAAACCAACAGGGGAGGGGTTGTTTACAGAAGAAAAGATCAAAGGGAGACATTTTAACAATTTTTAATTACCCGGTGGGCTGCTGGGGAGCGGGGGGGGGAGAAATGGGAAAGATTTGTTTTCTTTTGCTCCAAAAGTGCAAGACAATGGGTAGAACCTGGAAAGAAACAGATTCTAATCCTTAATATAAATTCCCCAGTGGTCTGAGCAGACTGTGTCAGAAACTGGAGGGTCTCCTTCACTGAGAGTATTAAGTGTCAGCATGATGACTGTTTGTCAGGAATGCTGCCATTGTATTCATTGTAATCTGTGAGTTGGACAAAGAATTGGACTAGATGTCCAATGTCTCTTCCAACTATATATAACTTCTAATTCTATGATCCTATGAACTGGCTTTCAACAATGAATGCACAGCATCATGCCTTATATTAAGCCATTCCATTGTTCCATCTAGCCCAGTAATGAGTCTGGTAAGCCAAAAACTATGTAAGGTTTCAGATAAAGACTTTGTCAGTCCTGTTCCTAAAATCTTCCTGAGGAGAGATAGAAAGCAGTGAATATAACATCTTTTACTACTGAGTTATGCCTCATATATACAGACAGATAAATGGTTCGTAGACACATCAATAACTGTGCAATATTAAAAAAAATCTTAGGCTCACAAAGAGCAGCATTCCCTTCTGCATGTGGTGTTCACTGGCAACCAGCAGTAATCTGTTTAAAATGTAATAAATGTTGTTAAAGAACATGGTTTCAAAATATCTTAACAGCCTCTTTAACAGCAATTCACTTCCCTCTGAGTGTTCTCTTGGCAGCCTCATGTTGGGGGATAGAGGATTAGCCTTTAAAAGGATTGTTTAATGATATAATTAAAAATATAGTCGGTAATCTTTTAATGCCTCAGAGAATAACCCTTTCCATGTCTATGTTCCAAATGGACTCTCCTGCTTTTCTTCCCTCCCAACTTGGTGTCCCAGAGGAGATCACACCATACACACGAAACTGGACGTCAGACTATTGCCCCATGTGGGCAGCTGAAATATTCAAGGTGCTTTCCAGAATCTCCTTTTCGCACAGCTTCCAACCATCTAAAAGTTGCCCATAGGAAAGCGGGAGCAGGATAGCAATGCTGCTCCACCTCTACTCACTGTCCATGCAAGGTAGCTGAAACATTGATTCATTTCTCATAAATATGACATACTCCCTAGTACTGAAATATCATGTTTTAAAAGATCCAGTTATTCAACAGCCTGGGAGGGAGAGTTAGAATGGCACATTTAGCTACAAAACTGAGGCAGAACAAAACTAATTATTGAGCCTTCTGTTACTGCACTGCATTTGACTTGTGTGATGCCTTTTGCATTTAATCATTTGGTGTGCCATCCAAGTGGCTAAGTGGTGAGCAAAACCATGTTAATGCATTTTAACCACCTCAACATATCAGAGAGCTCCTAAAATATATTGGGGGGAAATAGAGGTATGAAAATTAGCTACAGTTGCCTAATGACATGTTTCTTTTTCTGCTCTTGTGACCTGGTTTAAGCTATAAACCCTTGTTTAAGTGTATATTATATTTGAGATAAAGCATGTGGACATCTTTCTACTCAGTTGCATTTTCACAATACATTCTGTGTTTGTAATATGACAGTAGGTATCACTATAGTGATAACAGTATTGCAGTGGCCTTCAGTTAAAAAAAAAGAAAAGAATTAGCTCATAGAACAAATTCCAGGGAGTATGGGAGAATAGCCATGTTAGTCCCTTATTAGTCTCATGGCACCCTCAAGTCTAAAGAATTTTGTCTGATATAACCTTTTGTGGGCACTAGTCCATTTCATCAAATGTATGGAGTGGGTCCTTAGCTGGCATTTTATGATACATTTGCTTGAAGGAACAAGTGGGTTGAGGGTGTTGTAAGTGGAGTGAGAAGGAATAGACAATTCACAGAACAAACAAATTCAGAAAAATATTTTAAACAGGTTAACTTCCATTCACTCTAAATTCTTCTAGCATTCACTCTCAAATTCTTCTGACATACACTCTTGCTCTCCTTGATGATTCATTTATTCATTCCAGTGAAGCAGGAATGATTAGCCTAGTCTTCCTTGTCTGAATGAATGAATGAACAAACAAACTACTGAGGAGAATTAGAAAGTAACTACCATGCCAGAGAACCTTCAATGAAAGTATATTAGACAAAGTATAGCAGGAAACTGCGGTGTGACAAATCACTAAATTACCAGTTCTATCTTTCTGAAGAAAAAGAAGACATAGATTAGATAATTTAACCAGAAACTGAATATGTTTGTTGAATTTTGTAATGGTCAGTTGTAAACAGATATAATGATTAGAAATGCCTATAGATGGGAAATAAAACTTGCATTTATGAGATGTTAAAATAGTATATTTCTCACATAAAAGACAAGTGTATGTGAGGTGACAGTGTTAATTAACAATAACCTCTGAAACAGATAAATGGAATACAGAAAACAGAAAGAGATCTATGTTTTTGTTTGAGAGTTTAAAGTCTGACCCAGTAGAAACTGGTGGTTCCCCTGTCATTGGAGCAGTGAATCTACCCTGGGTTTTAGCGTGGACTACAAAAGACCTATATAAGTTTCTGAGCCTATTTGGAGGTTAGGTTTCAAAACCCTGAATAGTTCCGTTAAAATCTGGAATACATCCCTATGCAGATTCACTACCCCACTGATATGGAGTCCATTAACCACTACTGGCTTGACCCATCAAATCTGAAGATAGGCATACCTCCTTATGATCTTTTTGACAGACTCCAATATGTTTGTTAGTAACATCTCACCTTAAGAATGACACACGGCCCATGCCAAGTCACTCATATAGCAGACAAGAGAAAGAGTGCAGATGGGATATGGGCGATGGCAGAGCGGGTGCACATAGTGAGATTTATCTCCATGATATCTTTTTTTCTGGCTTGTGGTTCCTTGTTTTTTGTTTTGTCACCAATGGCAGAACTTGGATTGTGTGGAGGGGGGGTGGGGTGGGAGAGATGTGGCCACTGTGTGTGGGTGCGTGGGTGCAGTACAGGCAGGCATAGCCAGGGCACACAGGATATGGCTATCGGCCAGGATGCCCTAAAAGCATTGCCGCCTGGTGCGAACCGCCCCTTCATCCCTATGTGACTATCACTAAAGCTCTGGACAAGAAACATTGAGAATTCCTCTGCAAACAGACAGAATGGTCTTCTTGAGAAAAGAAAAGAAAAGAAAAGAAAAGAAAAGACAACCTTGTCAATTCAAAAACAAGCCTCACTCCTCCAATCTTAATATTCTGAAGGGAATTAATACATGTTCAGTTATCCTACCCACCTGTGACCTTACACTTCTGTTTCACAGAACAATCAGTAGTTAAGCTGATGGTAGTGTCAAATCATGTATAAGAACATAAAGGGATCGTATGCACTCTAATTAGCAGTCTGTAAAATGAGATAGTGAGGTGAGAAATCTAGTGAGGAAAAAGGCCTGAACAGAGAAAGGCCATTTCCGCACCGGGCTAGTAAAACGGTGCAGAGCAACCTCCAACGGAGGTCTTCTGCATCGTAGAGTGGACTGGGGCAGACTATTTTTTGTAGTTCCGTACCTCAGTCCAGTTCGAAGCGACCAGAACTGGTCATGCAGCGTGCATTTTATAAACCTCTTTTTAGAGGTTTTAAAAAAGCACGGAGTGCGCAACTCCGTGTCACTCCATCCCTGCGCTCCAGTGCATGCCTGCAGATCTTCCGGGGGCGGGCTTTCAGCTGGTGAGCTTCTCTGATTGGTGAAGAGCCTCCACCAACTGGAAGCCACCACTTTGGATGCCAGAGTAGTGCGGAGCGACAAGCTCGCACTGCTCCTCATCCCGACGGACTCACCCGGGCGCTCAGGAAATCCGGTGAGTCCCATTTTCGAGCGGCTCCTTCCCCACGTCTGGAGAGAGCCAAAGCCAAGGAGAGACTAACTGTTCTTCCTTCATAGCCACAATTTTCAAGCTGTTCAGACCCAGGAATCAGCTATACCCAAAGCCTACAATTATGGACTCACTTTTCTTTTCCTAAAATGAAGGCTAGACAAGGACAAACAAACTGAAATTTAATCCAGACAAGACAGGGATGCTCCTGGTCAGTTGGAAGGCAGATCAGGAACAAAGATTCATCGTGAAGACACAGGTTCACGGTTTGGGTGTACTCCTGGATTCAGGTTTAAACCTCTGAGACCTAGGTTTCTGCTTTTGCACATTTAAGACTTATGTACCCACTGTGCCCATTCCTTGAGATACCAGATCTATCTATGGTGGTATATGCCTTAGTTATATCCTGTTAGGACTCGTTTAACACGGTGTACTTGGGGCTCCCTTTGAATACTGTTTGGAAACTTCAGCTAGCCCAATGAGCTGAAGCCAGATTGTTAACTGCGGCATGTTACAGAGACCATACTACAACCCTGTTGAAACAGCTGTACTGGCTGCCAGTTTGTTTCCAGGCACAATTCAAAGTGCTGGTTATGATCTATAAACCCCTATCTGGCTCAGATCCAGGCTATATTTCCCTGTCTGGGCTCTGGGCTCTGAGATCATCAGGAGAAACCCTCCTCTCAGTCCAACTATCATCACAAGAATGGTTGGTGGGGACACATGAGAAAGCTTTCTCAGTGGCTTCCCCTAGACTCTGGAATAGGGAAACCAGAATGTCCCCCTCCTTTTTGTCCTTCTGTCAGCAAACTAAAACCTTCAGATAAGCTTTTAAAGCAAAAAGTTTGTAGAAATGGGCTAGAGACTGGTGTGTGGTTTTGTTTTTAAGAGATTTTTATCTTAATGGCATTTTTTTTAACTGAAGAGTAATTGTTTTGATATTGAAAATTCTGTTATAATATTCACTTTTGCATGTTTTTATTTTTTTTACTATTTTCAAAATACATAAAAGCATATATAGACACAAATATGTATATCATTATTATAATTCTTCTGTCCCCCCACTTCTGTATATCAAAAGTCTGAATCTATCTTCTCCTTTATACATATCAGATACCAATATACTCAATCCACGTATTTCAATAAAAATGATAATTAAAAAATATATATATACTCAATCCACAGACATTTGACAAATTTAGCCAGAGCCACTTTTGCATGTATTGTTCTTTTCAATTTTGAGCTGCTTCGAGTCCCAATTTTGGGGAAAAGCAAGATACAAATAAATAGTGATGATGGTGATGAGATGTATGTGTATCTTTTTTCACCTCCCTTCAGAGTAACTAGGTGCAGAAATTGACTTGATTATGGAACAGTGTATTTTTGTGAGTGTAATGTGTGATGTAGGAATGAGAAAAACTGTCAATTCTGAAAAATAGAGTTTTAAAATTTTAGCACTCAAAGTCCTGAACCAGAGGTTAGCAAATCTGTCAGTTTGGTTTTTTCCCATACCCATCTTCAAAATCAGAGCATCCTGTCTGAATCTACTGAAAACCCTCTGAAGCCCCCTTCTGATCATTCCTTTCTTTGAGGGAATCAGGCTGAACAGCAGAAGTGTCTGGCTATGTCACCATACCAAGATGTGAAATGATTACAACAGCACTGAGACATCTGGAGGATCCTGTTGGGCCCCAGTGCTGATGTCATCCTTTTGTGTCTGGCTATAGGGAAATACTTCTGCAATCCTGTCTGCTTCCCACAAAGCAGAGATTGGCTGTGTGAAGATCTTCAGACACTGTTCAATGGAGGGGGGGTGCAGAGAGAGGAAGGAACACCAACCCCAAAAGCACCCCAAAAAGACATAAGCACATAACAGGGAAAGGCACACATGTATACATCCCTATCATCATGCCAGCCCTAAGACACTGTAGAAATAAGAGTCATCTTGGATCTGTTCATAAGGGAGATTTCAGGACATCTCCATATTCAGCAAAGACATCTCCCCAGGGCAGAGAGATGTCAATCCTTTTTCATATGTTACAGCAGATGACAGATATTCTCTCACATGTTTCCCACTTCTGAAATCAATTAAAAGCACTCAAAGAATTCCAGATTGTAAGGACACCAAGAATTCACTGAAACAAACAAGCTAGGTCAAGACACAATTGTTCATCCATATGTGAAAGGGGAGGGTCTGGGGGCTGCTGCCTCCTCACTTTCCAGTCCCCTCAACCCCTGCAGCAGGGAACTGCCCCTTTTTGGATCTTCTAAGAAATCTTCTTTAGGGCCTTTAAAAGATATAGAAGGATGAAGTGTTATTTAAAGTGAAACAGAATGGTGCTTCCTAAAAGCTTCTGGAGATATGATTCTCCATCTTTTCATCAAATATTATTTTTAAGATGAAGGGGTCTAAGGGAGTCTGGAAGGAGCTCAAGGAGTGCACAGAAGGCTGTTGGGCTCCTTATTTGAGGAGGTAGTGCCCTCATTCTCAATCCACCTACAGATGTACTCCTGTTGGGTTGGTGGGTGTTAGAATGGCTCTCCATGTTCTGGAGAGAGGCTGGACATTGTCCTATGCCTGTGTTCTTCTGCACATCGAACTGATCTATCATTTCTTATGAATCACTCATAGTCTTATATATATATATAAAGTCATAATTTGTGCTCCAACTAGAGTCTCCTCATGTGGTATACACTTTGTACTGCATCTGAAGAAGTGGGTTTATATCCATGAAAGCTCATACAAGCCCATTAGTCTTAAAGGTGCTGCTACATTTCTTTTTCTTTTTCCCTCTCCTCCTTCCTTCCTTCTTTTCGTGTGGTACTGTAGTTATACAGAAGTTTTTGACAATAAGCAGTAATTTTTGAAAGGCAAGCATACATCTCAAGAACAATCAGGAAGTGACTTGTTGCTCACACCTGGATGAGGTGGTGTAGCTGCTCTGGATTTTTGCCCTAACTTTGAAGATCCACTGAAGCTGTAACACTCTAGGTGGCTCCTTTACAGTTTTCTATGGCACTCATGTGGGAGCCATCACCCAGCAATGCACTCAGGCAGACACATACAGTATAATGAGAGACCACTTCCTATACAGTTGCAATAGGCTTTGCACACCCCTTGTACTTCCTAGCTAATGAAGGAAAATTGTCTAGCAGCTATTGTCAATAGATTGTGCCTTCTGCCAATCAGCTTTGTCTCAAGATAGAACAATGCCAGGACCCTGATCCACTCATTTTCCAGACCAACCAAGGCTTGAGGGTTTGCCAAAATGAAACAAACACACAGTTATTAGGATATTATTAGCTGTTAAGGGGGATGCAACAGTAAAACACAAGCCAATAGTAAATTTAGCTCATATCCCTAAGCTGACTGAAGCAGTCTGTCACAACTGCTGCTCAGCAGGGGTCCCCACAATGAACTAAACACCACCTGGACAGATCAGTTTCCAGGGGTGAAGGATGGTTGAATCCTCACCTGCAAGATTACACTGATTATGCTGATCTTTAAAGATCCCTTCTCCCTAGAAAGTGTTGCTGATACTTTCACAGGCAAAGTGAAGGAGAAGATTACCCCCAGTCAAACTAATAAAAACGAATTTCCAAGGCATTCTAAGATGGAAACATTCTTATCTGTCTCTTCAGCATAAAGCTGACCTTGCATAGCCTGTTAGAGAAATTACAACTACAGAAAGCCATATTATAATTTTTTTTTCTACACATCTATTTGAATTACTAAGAAATACCCAGTACTATGTTATGCATAGTACTTATAAGCTTATAAAACATTTGTACAGGGTAAATGTGAGAATTAACTGTCATTCTTTGCCAACTTTTCCAAAAGTTGGAATTCCCCCTCACAAAAAAAATTTAAGGGAGGGGAGATTCAATATCCCCTATTCCAATACCATTTAAAAAAAAAAAAAAGCACAAAGAAAACTGCTGTAAGATTTAAATGTTTGTATCACAAAAATGCAGTGGTTATATTTAATTATAATTTATTAGCAATATTCTTGCCCCAACAATTCCACATCCCCCCTCACCTTCCTTTGCAAAATGTGCAAGCTATTACGGGGTCACACACACTACTTTCCTGTAAGCCGCTCAAACCATAGAAATATCTTCCTGGGTGGCATGTGATTACTCTTACTCCTCAAATATATCCATCACTACACACACAGAGGTATAGGCTGGTTTTGTGTGTCCGCAGGTTTTCTGCTTTCTTTTCGGCCACATTTATAAAGTGCTTTCAAAGTACCAGATTCTCCTGAGTATGGTTGCTACCCCTTTCTAACCACCACTAGGAGAATTATAATAATTAATCATTATTAAGCCCCAGTGGGTGCGTATGTTTGACTTTCGCTGAAATCGCTTGCATTTATGTAGCAAAGGGCAATGAATTGCAGCATTAGCTCTGAGAGTGTTCTGTGCTCTAAGGACTCTCTTAATGAATGTGAACAATAACATTTTCCAGGTGCAGATTAAAGCAAGAAACCCACTTCTAGGGGAAAAGGATATGTTTTATTATTTCACCACAGACTAGAGCTGGTGCCTGTTCCCCCTGCACACACACACTTAGTTGTTTCTCATTAAAAGTAGGAACTAACAACAGATACTTAGATCTAATAGGTGGATTGGTCTGTTCTGTTTGGTTTGCAAGGACCTGCCTATCTGTTTCAGTCCCTTTCCACACCTACCTTCTTGCATGGTCTTCCAGTCGTGATCCCGGCAGTGGCTCTGCCAGGAATGGGGCAAGTCAGGAGTGCTCCTCTCCACACCAGACCAGCTCCCTGCAGAAAGGAGTGTGATGTACATGCCTCTTCCTTCTGCAGTGCAACTGGGCACTTTCCAAGGCTGCCACTGGGGCAGGAAGTGCTGCAATCATGCTTCCTGCCCTTCCACGGGAAAGGTAAGTGTGGGTTGGTGGTGCAATCGCAGGTTATTGATGGGGAAAACCTGTCAATGATTTAATCCTTGATCCCACCACCAGAAGGATGGGACAGGAGCAGGACACCAATAATATCATGCAGAAGGGTCATTGTGGTCCCATTCCTCTCCCGTCCCCATGCCAAGATGGAAGGCTACTGCGAAAAAGGTCTCAACTTGTTTGTAAAATCCATCTTTTGGAGATAAAATGAATACCATTATGCGTTTTCAACAATATTAGCAATCCTGCTTTTTCTCGGGTCTGTAAGAACACAAGAAATCTTCCAGGTCAAGTAGGTTTTCAGAGATACTTATCCTGTCTTTTTATTCCCACCTCACCCTCATAGTGTCAATGGCAAAGCCCGAAGCACTAACTGAGGCACCAGACTCTGGCCATTTCCACATGGGGTGAGGGAATCGCCCCGTGCCGGTACTTACCAGACCTTTGGGCTCGACACTTGGGTCCAGGCTGGTCTAGAGCAGTGCGTGGCCACCACTCTGCACTGCTCTGGGGACAAAAATGGCGGCTTTCAGTTGGTGGAGGCTCTCCACCAACCGCTGAAGCTCGCCAGCCTAAAGCCCGCCCCCAGCAGATCACAGGCTCACACTGATGTGAGCCTGCAAATCTGCACCAGAGCGCGGGAACGGAGTGGCGCCCTCCATGCTTTTGAAAGACCTCTTTCAAGTGATCTTTCAAAAGCACGCTGGATGACCACTTCTGGTCATTCGGGAGCAGGCTGAGGTGTGGATCTACAGTAAGTAGGTCTGACCCAGTCCGCTCCCAGGTGCAGATGTCCTCTCTGGAGGACGCTCTGCACCATTACTTTAAGCCTGTGTGGAAATGGCCTCTGTGTGATCTCAGAAGCTAAGCAGGATCAGCCCTGGTTAGTATTTCGATGGGAAATCCTCAAGGAACACCAGGTGCTGTAGGCTATATTTCAGAGAAAGGAACTGACAAAACCCCCTCTGAATATTCCTTGCCTAAGAGAATACTGAAAGTCATATGATACCCATAAATCAACAGGTGACTTGAAAGCACCTATGCAAACACACAAAACCTCAGATTAAAGGGAAGGACTGAGACTGAGTGTCTTGCCTAACAACACTTGGTAAATTCATGGCAGAGGTTTCAAACTGAGATCTTCATAGCTAAGTCTATTCAGCCACTGCTATGCCAGAGTCACCTACACCTACTAATTCCAATCGCACCCGAAACTTCTAGAGAAATTTTACCTCCCTGCCAAAAGTTTGCCACTCACTCTCATTCTTGTGATTTACTCGGAATTTGTCCCCTGTGAAAAAAAATTAAAGTGAGGAGGGGTGGACTTTTGCATTTCCTGGACATGTCAAATTCTGAGGGCTCTATTTTAAAAAAAAAACATCCTGGATGTATTCATTAAATGTGTAATGTGCACTGGATTGGTAGTATGGACAAGTCTCCACCAACACACTATAACTAGCTTAAATAGACACAGATATTTCAGCATGTTTCTTGTTTTGTCCAAAACCAAGAGATATAATATCATGTTGTTCCTTCCTGAAAGTGCAATGTCTGAACAAAGCTATCATGCTGTGTATGTGCTTTCCTTTATATAGATAAATGTGGCAAATTTCATAAAGAAAGAATAAAAACAATGCATCTCACCCAGCAGCAGCAGCATTGGCAATGTTTTCTTCTACAGCTCTCTTTAATTCCCTAAAGAGTATCATCTGAGGTAGAAATCTGCACAAAGGCAGATAAATGGGAAACAAGAAAATGCCTGCTCTAGGGCATTATTATGAAGGAGAATATTGTGAAGTAACAAATGATTTCTTCCTCAAAGAACTATCTTCCTAAAATTACACCTAGTAGCAATCCTAAGTCCTGCTAGAAGGAAAATGACTTCATTGCAGCCATAGCTTCTTTGACAATGCATGAGCAACATTTAAGGCAAAAGGCATCTGAACTCCATATGTACCACCTTTCCTGAAATACATTTATGTATAAAACTGCAGCCACAAGCTGCATTAGTATAAACCTCACTTAACATTGCTTCTCCCAAAATGAAAAATCAGTTATTCACATCCTCAAAAACACCAGTCTTTGAAATATATATACAACTGGGTAATAGTACTCCCTGCATATACATAAGAGTAAACTGGCTTTTTTTCCCTGATTTTTCAACTATTGACTTTCCCTTCCAGTCTCACAAAATGTTCTTTATGTTTCATACTACCTACTAAGCCCCAAAAATGACTTGGTATACCTGAAATTGCTTCCGTTTACAGTTGAGCTTCCTTAACAACCTATCATGCAGCTTTAGGTACTCTGGTATATGCTGAAAAATTGGTGTTATCTCAGCTTAGGACTATGAATCTCCTCTTCAGTGAATGTCTTATTTCTTAGACTGGTTAAAAAGACATTGCTTGGGAATATCATCCTATATAGTCATATATACGTTGACTTCAGGTGTAAGTTGATAGCAGGTTTCGGGGCCAAAATTATGGATTTTGATATGACTCATGGGCTATTTCATGGGAAAGGGAAAGCACCAGCATCACCTTGAGGGGCAGCCACCCCTGGTCTCCACCACCACTACTATTTTCCTACTGTTACCAGGCCATACACTCCCACACCTTGATATGGTTTAATTTGTGAAATATGATTTAATTGGCAAAATATATTAATTGGCATTGATAGAAAATGTGCCCTGCTACAGCTGTATGGACAAGTTAGACAAGAGGAAAAGACTAACCAAACATGTGTGCTGCAAATTAGGCCAGAGAATACCTCTAGGTGTAGCCAGGTCATAGTCAGGAAATCACCAGAAACTCCAGAGATAATAAGCTTGCAGCTAGCCTTAACAACTCTGCCTTTGGGACAATAACAATTGGAGATTCCCACCAGACTGCTGATTGTCTTAACTCCTCTTTCTCTGACCAAGCAAACCCTTCCTTTGTCCTAAAACCTGTCCAACAAGCACCGAGCTATCAGGGCCACCATTAGCCCTTTGTTACCTAACACTAAGGCCCTTTTCGCATGGCAGTTTAGAAGTGAAAGGGCCCCTTAAGTGTCACGTAAATGTCAGGAGTGGTCTGCATGATGCACTCCCATTCAAGGCCCACAAGCGCAGCAAATACGCTTTTAGCCAAAAATAAGCTGCATTTGCGCAAGGCTCACGGGCCTGGGCCGCACTCACCTGCAGTGCGGAGCCTCTGGAGCCGGGTCTGTCATGTGTCCTCTCCTCAGTGCAGCCTACAACTCCCAGGCTGCACTACAGAAGGAAGGGGCAGGGCGTGGGCAGGGCTCTTGCGTGAGCAGGAAGGAGCTGCAGAGCCCAAGCAGCAGGGAAGCAGGAGGCTTGCAAGAGCCTGCCTGCCCAGGCTTTTCATGCAAGGCCCACACTCCAGCAGCATCAGAAGGTAAGCTGCGGAAAGGGCCTAAGACTATTAGCCTGTTCTGGACCTCATTTTGCACTCTGCAAATTCCATTGTTTACTCAGCCAGAAAGCCATTCACACTCTTGCCCTCTAGGCAGAAATGGGGTATCTAAACCCCTAGTTTTGGCCAGTCAACTTCCAGTACACTGATTGCTGGTCACCACTCTGCTACTCTGGGTTCTTGTTGTGTATTGTCCTTCGATGCAAGTCTAAGCCACATCGCTGCTTCTTCATTGCTCTTTTAGATTGGTAAATATAACCCACTACTCCCTGAAATCTCACTATCTATACTTTCCTCTCTTTTTTCTTCAGTTAGCCTTGTGTGAGTGCATGACTCTTTGGATCTTGTGTGTGTGATTAATTGCCCCAATAAACACAATTAAGCATATTTTTGGATCTCCGGCTGGTTCTTCCCTGTGGATGTACTGATAAACTTTGGTGTAAAAGATCTCATCAGGTTACCTCCTCCTTTCAGGCCTCCTTTCTTTCATTAGCCTAATTTGAGCTAATAATTCTCCACCTTTGCACAGAGGAACTGGTATAATCAATGTCAGACCTCTGATTCACTCACATTTTGGGGTAACACTGCCTAGGCATTCAAAAAGATCTTTCATCACTCTATTCAGAGAAAAGGATTATTCCTTTTCTGATAAAAGTTAAAGTACGGTACTAACTCTTATGAAAAAAGAGAAACTATTTCTCTGAGGAGAGTGATGAAGGGTGAGAACTTAGTTCATCCTGGGGGGGCGGGAGGAATAAAAGAAACACTGACTCCCTCTACTCTCTTGGCACTTCTTTGAGGGGAAGCCCCATTTTCCCACACAGGCATTCAAAAACTCCAGAGCAGCACCACAGTGCAGAGGATAGATGGGGTCAGTGTTTCTTTTAGGTTATTCCAGGATGGCCTAAGCTCTCATCTTTTGCCACTCTACTCAGAGAAGGAGATGGTTCCTTTTTTTTTTTTTTTTGAGGAGTTAAGATACAGAACTTGCATTGACCTATGAATAAGTCGACTCAGGTTTTTTTGGCCAATTTTTGACTAAAATTTTAACTTATACATGAGTATACACAGTACTTTTTTGGACTACAAATACTAGACTTCCCCACCCAGCATGGCTAGAGGTCCAAAACAAAAAACCAGTCTCCGGTCTTCTAAGCTCCAGGTGGGCCCAGCTTCAAATTCCACCATCCTATGAGATTAGGACAGCAGCAAAGAGGAGCAGGATCTTTTCCATGAGATCATCTGGAACCTCCTTGCTAAGTCTTCCGGAATTTTACAAATTTTGTTTAGGCAAGATTTTAAAAAGCTGAACTCCGTGGAAAAATGAACCGGATGTCAGTGCCTGTTAGAAGGATCTAAATTTTTGCTGTTTGTATTTTATTGCTGTTGTTGTTTAAATGCTAAAGAGTTTTATCATAGAGTCTTCTTCCTCCCACTACTTCTGCATGGTTCAAATTTCCCTGCTATTGATATGACCACAGAGTAGTTTACTTGGTTAGGATGAGAGGTATTCAAGCAAAGGAGTCAATATGTCATGACTAAATACTTAAGAACTAGCAGTGGTTTCCAACCTGGATACCCAAATGTTCTTGGATTACAGTTCTCAGAACTTTTGACTATTGGTCTTGCTGGCTGAGTCTTCTAGGAGCGGAAGAGCAACACCATGTGTGGACCCAAGTAAGGGAACCACTGAACTAAGGTCTTGCCAATGGCTAAATACTTACTGAGCTACTTTGTACCTGGATCCTTTGCCCTGTATCTTCCTGGAGCATCAATACAGCCATGCTCTGGATGGAGCATTTGTTGGGTCTGGTTTCCTTCTACCTAGTTGAACATTGCACTTTCAGTTCTAGATTTTGACTAAAACATGCTACTGCCTCTGCTTCTAGGAAATAAATGATTTGGAGTTGGGGCTGTGGCACTATCCATGGTACATCAGGTGCTCTGAGTCTGTTTCCCCAAATAGAATATCTTCCTGGATGATGATCTCAGGGGACTGTCAGGCTTATGGTGGATGGCTTATGCTGGCATGTCTCCCCCATCTCTGCTTTTTTTTTTTTTTTTGACGACAGTAAAAGCCATCCCCATCAGAAGATAAGCTGTCCCCACCACCTCCTGATTTCCTAATGGGAACGGCTTTCCTTGTCCCCCCACCCCACGTCATTGTTACAGAGCCCATGGTCCTCTTTCCTTTGCTGTCTCCTCCACTTGCATAGGTATAGCAGCAACTAGGAACTTGGCCTTAGCATCCATCCCCTCTTAAATGAATCCTGTGGGTATCAATAAAAGGCTCCTCTTCCAAAGAAAACTCATATGGTACCAAGGAAACTGGTAGTTCTTGAAGGATGGTTTCAACAAAATTCCTAAACCAATTAAGAGAATTGACTTAAATGTGTGAAATAAACATACTGGCAAATGCATACACATTGAGAGAGGAGGCAGTGTAGTTTAGTAGCTGGAAAAGGAAGGAGCTAAAATGTATAGAGGAAGAGATAAAATTAGGCAGATAAACTGAAGGTTAATGGACTGGGTTTGGTATAAGGCATTAAGACATCAGGTTTATCAGACTAAACCAAGTAACAGGAAAAGGTTGTGGTTACCAGGATCAAGTGATTCTTCATTGCAAATTGTGTAGACAACTGGAAATCTACAGATTTACTTTATTTATATAAACATTTTATCCTGCAATTCCATGAAAAAAATTTACAAGCCAGCTAAAAACACTAAAAGCAAATACTAAAGATTCATAATGTGAACAACTATTCATCAAAAGAGCAGCAGAGCATTAAGCAGATTTTTTTTTTCTAAGGCAGGGCAAGCAAAGCACAGCTATTCAGATGTTGTTGGACTGAAATTCACATCCGCTGTGACCCAAAGACAGGAAAATTAATGACAAAGGACCACGGCATTACATTTACACTAAAAAGCTTTAAAAATCTACACTGATTATATTTAAAATGAAAAGGAGATGCTTATTTTAATTATGTTGATTCTAATTTGGCATTTAAATTTAAGTTTCATTAATACACTAAAAAAAAACTTACTGGAATTCAAGTAAAAAAAATTCATCCATGAATTCATTCCTCTTTCTGCGCCTGGGTCCCTGTTATCAGTTTGGAAGAAAAGGAACAGTCATATGGATTTTGAAAATCTCTCACCCACCTACCCCCATTTCCAAGCCTTGCTGAAATGTCATTCACACATGCTGCGATCACTGGCAGCATGGACCTCTTCCTCCCCATGCAGCTGAGACTTAGTAAAGTAGGTTGGTGAGAGTTATGATCGTGCAATAGTGTCACAAGTGGCAATCGTGAATATGGAACAGCTATCAATATTCACTTATCTGTATACTTAACTGGCATAGAATACTGGCCATTATTATGATTACATTTATATCTCACCCTCTATCTGAGGAAAATACAGAAACACAGGAAGGATGGAAGCAACAAACGTGGTTGGTTGGCATCCTGTTTAGCAGTTATGAGATCATAAATTGCATTTCTGGTCGGGATTAACCCCACTTTAGCTGGGGTGCTGTGGGGGCGCCAAGGAAGGTGGGGGGCTGACATCATCAGACGTAACAAGAGTGATGGAGCTCTGTCATCATAGTTATGCTGGTGATGCAAGAACTCAACCTTTGTCTTCAAGATGGACTCATCCCTGGTCCCATCCCCATCCACAATGCTCCACAAGAACAATTTTCAGAAATTATCAGACTGCCTTCAAATATTGCTTCATTCCTCCCTGCCTTTGCTTTCCCTCTCTCTTTGCTGCCCATTACATTTATTGCTTGTTGTTGCTACAGTCATGGATTGAAACATGCTGTTGAAGACTAAAGGGGAGGTGGTGGGGAGGGACACAAAACAAAGAATAAAAACACTCTCAAAGTTTCATTGGGTACTTTACTTCTGGCTTAATTCCCCTACATATAAAAAATGTGATTCAAATATTAATACATTGAAGAGCCAGTATTGTGTAGTAATTTGAGTATTGGACTAGGACTCCAGGAAGCCTGGGTTTCAGTCCCTGACAAATCATGGAAATCTCCTAGATGATCTTGAGCAAGGCATGCTCTCTAAGCCTTAGAGGAAGGCAGTGGAAAACCTTCTCTGAATAAACCTTGTTACAAAAACCCATATGTCATAGTCAACTGAAAGGCATGTAACAACATAGCAATATAACAATAATACATATGCATAAGTTCTCATCTCTAACATAACAAGAGTAGCTGAAGATGTGGATGCTGGGGGTTTCAGTCCAACATCTGGAAGCCCTGAGTTTGTCTATCCTTACTATAAAGCTACAAACCAGACCAGAACCACACTGGAACCACACTGGAACCAGGTCATCTCATAAGGAATCATGTGCAAACCATACACCCTCAGAAACAGTAGAAAGATGAGGTACAAATTTAATAGAATAAAACTTAGGTTAGGAGCCCATTCATCTATATGTGGGTGCTCTCACCAATTTAAATCAGAATCTTTCTTTTCAAGATTTATATTAGGGTAAAAGGTTTATGAAACCAATCAAAAGGTCAAAAAGTAGTTTGCAGTCTTTAGTGTTCTGCAGAACTGTACATCTGGCTAGAAGAAAAGGCAAAATCATGAGGATTGCCTAGTACTGGAGCCATGGAGTCCGAATTTCATCACAGGAATGTAAGGAGAGGTTGCAGGACTTCAAATGAGGCTCTAGTAGGGTTTTTGGGGGGTTTTGGGGTTTTGTTTTTTTAACAGTTTGGGGTTGTACGTAAGATTTTTGATAGGGCTGCTGGGATGAAGAAACAAACAGTGGTCGATCTGTCCTTTTTAACAAATATAAAATCTAGCTGTTACCCAGAACTATCTCCCTCCAAAGCACACATGTAGGTTAGGACAGATTAGACAGAAAGTTTTTTTTTCTGTTAAGAAAGCTAGAGATAGTTTTACAGAAGACTTTTAGATTTTTAAAAGCCAGATTGAGTGGCTTTGCCTAGCAGTTGGAGAAAATATAACCCCGGAGTATAATGCCCCAGCTTCCAGTGGTACAAAAATCTTTTTGTCCATGGTAGGACTAAGGATATTCACATGGTTTGGTACTGAGAGGAGGATGTGTGTAACTTAGCCACAGGGTATGGTCAAATGGGTGCCACTGGTTGTAAGGCAGTTATGAAACTATGAGATGATAACCTCCTTTGGTATACCTGGCTAGTATATCATTTGTGGGTGGTCAAGTGAAAGGTACTTCTAATGTTAGGGTGCTCTCATTCTCTCTCTCACACACGCACACGCACACATACACACGCATGCACACACAACTGAAGGCCAGCCAGTAATTTTTCAATGATCTTGTTCCTATGAATTCTCCACAAATCTAGTAGAACTTCAGATATCTGTGTTCTGCTGTTTCAGAATTCTGTATTCTCTAAAATAAAGGCAGTCTAAACTGATGACTAACACAATGCCCAATAACAATGACATAATTTTACATTTCTGCCTCTTCTTATGAAGCTGAACATAAAAATTATGAACCTTTTACATAAATTCCTGTTGCCTGGGGCTTTCTGGACTACAATGTATTCATTACATTGCCCATTTCTGTTAGCGAACACGATAATAGAAATTTGACAAATAGCATTCCATAGATAATGTGACTCTTACAAATGAAGCAATCATTATTTCTTGGAGATGATATTTCTCAGAATTTACAAGAGAGTTTGTCAGTTGTGGGCACAAAAACATGAGCACAGCTATTGCTAAAGAGACTGGTGGCTTAACTACACTGGAGATCTGCTTTGAAGCGCTTGCCTGTTATGAGCTGTCATTTTATGAAATAAAAAATGTTTCATATAGTAAAAGACTTGTATAGCCTCTATTCTGGCTGAGGATGATAGGAGTTGTAAACCAATATATCCAGGTGGTACTTTCTTAGAGAAGGCTGTTTTAGACAGTGGATCTCTTTATGTGACATGCAGTAGAATCATATACAAGTTTACTGAAGAAGCAACTTGTACTGTGTTCAGTAGTGTTTACTACTGACTGAAGTCCCTATGCAAATTTACTGAAAAGTAGGTCTTATTAAAAACTGAAAGGAACATACTTCTGAATAAAACTATATAGGATAGGGATGCATATTATTTTAGATAAGCCAAATTCAGTCCAATTGCTTGCATGATAAGCAGTCAACCATTATATACCAAGCATTAATGCTAATGGAGAGCATACATAAATCAGTTGGTGTTTGAAGATGACAACTATCCTACTATTGTTTCCTATTTGTTCCTTTAGCCTTGCACACAACTGCAGCATCGACACAATGAGAACAGTGACTATTCTAAATGTGACATATTAATTAATATCCTTCAGTTTAAAAATGCAATTTTGCAAAGGAAGACAGCCTTCACCTAATCCAAAAAAAAAGGAGGCTATAATTTATCCTAAGAGCATGTTGAGTCACTCCTCAGCAGACAGAGAATTCCATATTCTGTCCTCCTGTATGCTTTAAAATGCCCTTTCCAATCTGCCAAGGGAAGGACATTTTACTGTTATCAAGAGAAGGCTTTGGAGAAGGATTTGGGGAATTATAGCTCAAAGGAGGCCTGCGAGAGGAGGGAAATGGTAGGATCTTTTCCCCTGTTTATGTAGAGAGGGCCCCAGTTAAAAGTTAAATAGAGTATTTTACTGGAAGTTAATAGACACACAAAAATCAAGCAGTCTCATGAACCATACAAGACTACTGAGGGAAAAGACAAGAAATGTTGGACAGAGAGAGATTTTGGATGGAAAGGGTGGTACTTACCAGTCCTGAAGCAGAAGATCAAAGTGGAGTAGCTCAAAAAACAGTCTGAGGGTAGTAAAGAGGAATGAGAATCTGAGGGACCATGAGCAGCATGATGTTTCATGATTATGAATTTTAGGAGTTGGAGATGGGAGTTTTATACCTGTTTGCTGCCCTGAAGGAGGGTGCATGGACAAAGCAGTAATAGCTTTCCCACAAGCTGACAAGGAGTCCAGAATGGGCTGATTGTCTTAACTTTGGGTAACAAAACATTGATGGGAGTCCTGACAATCTCTTAATGTCTTGGTTAGGTAAGGTAAACAGGGAAGGTATCTCTAGGATATGCTCACAACAGGGGTGCTTGACTGCTTCATCTGGGCAGTTTTACCTTCTATTGCTTCTGGGAGTACTTGTATCTTATAGCCTTTAGAAAAGATCATCCCAAGCCCAGTGGCTTTCCCATCTAATCTTCTCTGAACTTATGACCTCACCATGCTGAGGTCATCTTGACCTGGCTACATGTGTACAGTTAGCACTTCTCGAAACATACTTTCAGCCATAAATATATCTAATTTATGAAAAATAGCACACTCCTCAAAGTGGGGGTGTTGGGTGTGGTAACACCCAATCCTTTCCTCTTGTCCAGAGCTCAATCCCCCAAAACATGAGAATTTGCACCCTCATCTTCTGCGTGGAGACGACCCATGGAATTGAAGGCTCAGGACCAGGGACCAGGATCTCAGAACACTAGCAACAATGCAAAAAGTCTTTGTCATATTCTCTCCGTCCTATTGTACAGTTGTAAAATATGCAGAAAAGAGTGACCAAAATGTTCAAGGGACTGTAGACTCATCAGATGGGACTTCTGGGTCTCTTTAGCTTAGAGAAAAGGAAGCAAGCAGAAGATCGGAAGAAGAAGTGTACACTTATGCATGATGTGGAGAAAAGGGATAGGGGAAAGTATTTCTCCATCTCTCATTATACTAGAACCAGACCTTAGAAAGGTTTATATTTTTCAAGTAATACTCCCAGAGGGAGCCATAGTCCAGAAAGTAATTATTCCAAATTCTGACTACAACCCAGATTTGTGGGAGAATAAGAAGAACAGAGAAACCAAGTCCCTTCACCAACTGGAACCAAAAACTAAAGAGGATAGAAATCATCACAAACACACAGTGAAGGAGAAACCACTGGATTTTTTTTTCTGTATGTTGTTTATCTTCCCTTATCTATTCTCTTAGTGGATGAATTTTCCTGGCATTCTTTCTCCCAACTCCAGGAGAAAGAAAGATAAGAGGAAATAAACAATGAAAAGGCTGCCAGTGGCTGTTCTTCACCACATGTATGATTACATTCAGCTTTCTCTGCCTGTTAGCTGGAGAACCTTTAGTATTCTCTCACATGGTGGGGCTGTTCTCATGTGGTGGCTTTAACATTAGCTAGGCTTTGAGATGACACTATAAACAGTGTTTTAAACCCTGTTTTTTTTTTTCTTTTTGCAAAACCATAGTTGTCTTTCCATCCCTTCCCCTTGTGCAGAATCTTCACAGCTGCTTCCTGCTTGTCTGTGTCCATCATTCACAACAGGTTTCCACTCCAGAAAACCAAACTGGCCTTATTAACATCTCATTCTCAAGCTTGGGAAACAATCTGATAAATGCAATCAACATCTCTACGCATATCTATTTTCAATTTTTCCTTTTGCTCTTAACCTTTGAGACAAAATTTCCAATGTCCTGGAATAAAAGTTCAATCTCTTTCTAAAGTCTACTTTTTCCATTGTATAATTTGTTAGCCAAAAGAAAACAGCAAACATTTGTCAAAAAAAAAGATTCTTAAAGTTATTTCATAATGAGTTCTCTGAGGCTGCAATTGCGTAGAAGAAATCTTGGGAGTAAACTCTGCTGAACTGAGTAAGACTTATTTGTGAGTGGACAGACATGTATAGTATTCTGCTGTAATTGCACTCATTCCTGTTTATTCAGAAGTTAGCACTACTGTGTTTAGTGGAATTACTCCCTGGTAAATGTGTATTAGATTGCAGGTGAAAGATTTGGAAAAATAAAATGTGATTTCCAAACAGGAAAGGGCAGCATCTTAGGCTGTTTCTGCACTGCATTGTTATAGTGATACTATTCCACTTTCAACATCCTATGGAATCCTGGGGTATGCAGTTTAGAATTCTCAGCCAGAGGGCTCTTTGGCCTAAGTAAAGTACAAACCCCAGAATTCCACAGGATGTTGAAAATGGAATAATAGCACTGTAACAGTGTAGTGTAGAAATGGCCTTAGATATTTTTCAAGAATGACCATCCTCCCCCCACACACAGGTATGTTCAAAGAAGCTATTATGATTGGGGAAAATGTTTCACATTCCTAAATACACAGTGCTTTTTTAAATTGTTATCTATTTATTTAGAAACTATCTCGGGGGGGGGGGGCGAGCTTCTTAGTCTGCCAATTTTCTTAGTCTTACCCACTGAACCCCTTCCTGCACTGCCCCTTGGATCCTTTCACACTGCACAGTTAGAGCACAATGGTCCCACTTTAATAGCCATCGTAATATCCTATGGAATCCTGAGGTAGGCAGTTTGGTGATGTACTAGAGCTCCCCGGCTGAAAACTCTAAACGTTGTTGCCTTGTGTCTTCAAATTGTTTCTGACTTATGATGACCTGAAGGCATACCTTTCATGTGGCTTTCTTGGCAAGAATTGATCACAGGTGGTTTGTCATTGCCTTGGTTTAAACACTGGATTCTGACTCTTGACACCATAGTTCAGTTCCTCACTCAGACATGGAAACCCACTGGGTGACCTTGGACAAGTCACACTCAGCATCAGAGGAAAATTCTAAATATCCTTCCCTGCACTGCAGATCCAGGGATTCCACAGGATGTTGCCATGACAGTTAAAGTGGAATATAGAGTTATAATTGTGTGGTGTGAATTCGCTAGCATATAAACCAGTCAGCCCGGTTAAGGAGGGATAGAATCCATGTCATCCAAGATGTTCCCCGATGCATGCATTTCCTGATGCAAAGAATAAAATTGCAGCCCTCAAAATCAATGCAGGGGGGAAAAAGAAGCTAATGAACCAGTATTTTAAAAGCTTTCTTTAACGCTTGGTAGTAAAACAGTGTTTTCCACTGCATCTGAGGGCAGTAAGTTAGTTTAAGGGGGTGAAGGTCAGTTTGCATGATATGCAGTTCTCTCTTCCGGAACATACTTGCCTCCTCCCAGTATTTTCTACATGAGACAACCATTCCGACCTGCCAAATGACAAAAGAGAGAATGCCCTGTTTTGCCAACCCTGATTGAGCTGGTAAAGGAGAACACTTTATTGCTGTATTGCTAGACCAATTGTACTAATTTTTGTACTAGTTGCAGAGGAAACAGAGCTGGGAGAGCAGAATAATCTAGGATAAGACAGCATGCAAAATTGGAATAAGGGAGCACCTCTGGAGGAATGAATGGGTGTATTATGTGTGGAAATCGCTATATGTGTGGTTTTGTATATGAGATGTGAGAGTATGCATGAATTGCGGGGGAGGGGTCTCAGCTACCCAACAACCTCCAATATCTATGAGATTAGCCACCCACAGGAAAAGAATTCTCAAGCTTAAAAAGATTCTCTGTCCTTCAGCAAGAATCAAACTTTCAGCATCTAGTCCTACATAATGCTCAACAAATACTTGAAATTCTTAGGCAGCAGCATCAAATGTCTAAGTGTGTAAGTGACCAGGTAACTAGGATTGTTTGGGCCCATGTTGTTACTGTACAGTGTTTTAAAAAAACAAACAAACCTACGGCTAGAGAATTCATTCGGTGAAGCATTTGATAACAATGAAAAATAGCTAACTAAATAAATCAGCCTCTGTTCTACAAGAGGTCAGGATCAAAGGCAAAAAACATGATGTTATAATGCACAGAGCAATAACCCGGAGAGACTTGGTTGCCTGACATCACATGTGGAGAGCGACATGGGCTACCATTCCTGATATAATGCTGCATCAGTTAGTCAAAGATGTTAAGCAGCAAAGAATTAGGAGCTGGCTAATGGCCATAAAAGTCTCATCACTGATGTAGAAACCATATACCTTTCCTTGTACCATCCTGACTATGAGCTGAATTCTTCTGGGTACCCCTACCTAATGCAATACAGACCGCTGGAACTTTTAACGTGGCCTTCACAGTGGTAGCATCTCAGTGGTGGAATTCTTTCTCCCTAGCAATTAGAATCATACCAACTATGGTCACCTTTCACCTTCTGATGAAAAACATCCTTTTTCCAGAAAGCCTTTCATTAGATAACAGAGTGACTCTACTGAAACAATATAGCCGAAGGATGATGTATGACATATTTTGATATTGACTAGCCTGTATATTTTTATTAGTTTTATCGATTTTACACTGTGGTATATTGTAACCCACACTGGGATCACTTTATGATAGAGAGTGAGATATACGGTTTACAAATATATAACAGCAACACAAAGAAAAAGATTTCAAATATTAATTAAAATAAGACAATTTTTACCAAAAGTTTTGGAAGTTATCTCCAGAATTTTGCTTTTTATCACTACGTACCTGCTATCAAGCCTCATGCACAGGTGCTTCACTGCAGTGGCCCTAATGGCAAATGTAATTGCCATTTATCTCCTGAGATTCCCACATTTGAAATGTTCTGCTTTAAATTTACATTACAGGTATCGCTTTTATAGTCAAATTTTCTTTAGCCAATTTTCTGTGAAAATATCTGCAGGTAGCCACATTATAACTGGATAATACAGAGGTGGCCACTTATGCCCAAAAAAAGTGCAGAGTTAGAGTGAAAATGAACATATCATTGAGGAGAGGATGGTCATCTGCATGAAGTTTACATAAACTACGGTAATGAATATGCATAATGCAAATTAGAAATAATTACAATAATTCAAATAGAAATGCAATGCTTCTTATTGTCATGGGGAAAACTGTAACAAGGCACACACCTGCTCAGTTTGCTGTCTTGGTCCAAACTAGTGATGGACAGCTTAAGGGCCCCGCCTTCCTTTCACATTACACAGTTATAGCTGTAGGATTTCACTTTAACTGAATGGCTGCATCGTGTAGAATCCTGGGGTTTGTAGTTTGCTGAGGCTCTAGTGGTCTCTGGCTGAGAATTCTAAATGCCCCTTTCTAAACTGCAAATCCCAGGATTCCACAGGATGGAAAGACAATTAAAATGGAACCATAGCACTATTATTGTATAATGTGAAAGACCACCCACCCCCCCGAACAATATTTCAAATAGAGGACTCTGCTTTGTGAAGCTTGACACATGACCATTGGGAGAAAGTATGTGAAGTTGAATATATTGAAATTTATTAGTTAATGGGAAAGGAGTTTCTATAAACAAGAGATACAAAATGAAACTTTGTTTCTTAATTTGTTTCTATCTCTTTGGGGTAGATTTGTTAAAATCTCCCATAGATTTTCCAAGTGCTTTTAACAATGAGTGCACCATGACAGCTAGGATACTTGAAGAAAACATAACTCAGAGTAAATCTGAGAAAAGTGAACACATTTAGACACAGAACTCAGGGTCGCCCTCTGCCTGACTCTCTCTCTCTCACACACACACACACACACACAGTACAGAAACGAAATACCACTAACAGTAGGAAAATAATCCTCCAAGGGCTAAATTCACTAAGAAATTATCTGGTGGGTGATTAAAGCTTCTAACTCTCCATATTTTAATGGGTAATTTATTTTATATAATCCAAAGTTTTTGTAGGAAAATTAATGTGTTTCATATTTGAAAGCTCCTTTTCTTCTTAATTTGCATGAGAGTATTAACTATTGTTTATGTTTGACAGTGATGTCAGCCTTCCTACAACACACAGCAGCAATCCTCTCATCAGCAACTTTGTAGTAAGCCTCATTAAGTTCCTTAGAAGTTACTTCTGAGTAGACATGTGCAGGATTGCACTATAAGGCCAAAATCATATTGGTGAACTATGATAGCACAACAGCTAGAGATGCACTTTTCACTGTCCTTACCTTTGGTAGAAGAAAGCTGCCGGCTCCACGGAGCTTCAGTCTTCAACTCCTGGCTTCTGAAGGAGTCCTCAGAGGCAAGATATTCAGGGATGCTGATATAGGCCATTTCTGCACTACAATCTTATAGCACGATGATTCTACTTTCAACCACCTATGGAATCCTGGGGTTTGCAGTTTTGGGAGGGGCCACTTGGCTCCTCCCGAAACTGCAAACCTCAGGATTCCATAGGAGGTTGAAAGTGGAATCATCACTCTATAAGGCTGTAGTGCGGAAATGGCCATAAGCAATTACCTGCACTGTATGTTTCTTGGCAGTCCCATCACCTTCTATCTAGATGGACACCTGAGGGCCACTAGGCCAGGCAGCCCAGAACTTTGGCCCCAAGACCTGGCACCCATTGTGTCACTACTGGTTTCCTCTCTTTTCACCTACAGATACTCCTTATGGCCTCATTTCTCCCACTAGTTCGGCCTATCTCACACCAGGGATATCAGGTTGTGCTCTGCTCCTAAATGTGACATCATTTCCTTTCCAGAGTCTGTTAAACTTCTTCTGACCTGTGGCATCTAACTGAGGGTAAAGGCCAACTGGATGAAACAATATGTCACAGAATTGCAACTGAAGACCTTTTGCCATGCGAAAGGGCGCCTGGAGCATCATGCGATTGTGAGGAGCGATCTGCACAACATACTCACAATCATGCGACGCTCCAGGGGCCGGCAGGCGCTGATCGCGCACCTTTTCATTTTCAGCTGGAAGCCAAAAATGGTGCGCAATCGCGCATTTCTTCCGGGCCCTGCACGCACTTACCTGGTGTGCTGAGCCTCTAGAGCTGCATCGGTCACACTTCCTGCCCCAGCACAGTCTGGGAAACTCCCAAGCTGCACTGCAGAAGGAAGAGGCGGGGCTCTTGCACAAGCAGGCAGCTCCAGTGCCAGAAAAAGGTAAAGTGCGGAAAGGGCCTGAGACTGCTAACTGATTGATAGCAGTGAATTATCTGTAGGGAAAACCCATTGGTTTCTTCCTTCACTCAGTAGGACGAACCACAAATGCTCAGCTGTGGGAAAGGACTGGTTAACAAGCACATACAAACATGGGTCAACTAATTAAGAAATAAGCAAAACAACGATGTTCTGCAGATGGCCCTGACCTTTCGTTCATTGCCTCAATCAAACAAGCTGCTATATCTGTTTCACCATTCCACTACATCTGGTTTAGTTCATGGCTGCAAGATTTGTGCGTGTAGACTGGAGGTCACTATGCAAGAAAAGTGTAGTACAGGAGGTGAGAGGCATTTGAAAGAGATATTTCTCTTGGGCAGACTGTTAATTTGTTTCATTGTTGAAACTCAGGAACTTCCTTTACTTCTGATTTATGCAGAGCTTGGAAGTGACTCATTATAAACAATGTTAATCGGAATTGGCTCCTTTTTCCAGTGATTAAGGTGTAAGTAAGATGTATTACAATTGTAAACTAATGAGGTTCAGTTGGGGTTGTAACTCTGGGGAGGATAAATTGAGGACATTGGGGCCTCCCATAAGGATTCTTCCACTTCCCAATGATATTTTCCTTTGATCCCCAGATTCCCAGCATTGCAGAAACTTAAAACTTCTGTTGAACATTTAGAAATACGGCCAGCCCTCCACGTTTGTAGGTTTGACTTTCACAGATTTGATTATTTGTGAGTTCATTCAAACCTCCCACCACACACACACACCTAAAGTGCTTGTTTTCTGGGGGAACCTTTGCATTCAGCAGCTCTGATCAGGCCACACAACCCATTAAAAACCCACCCTTGTCCCCCTCCTTCTTGTCCAGCTGCAGCTTGGCCAGGTAAGGTACGGATAGATCGCAGCCCAATTTCTGAGCACCACAAACCCTCTCCTAATGCCCCCCCACTCCCAAAGAGGGAGATGGGTGAGAGACAGCGAGTATAGGCGAGCAAGCAACCCACTCCAACTTCCCTCTCTTATTCCTAACCTGTTTTGGATCCTCATACCTGTTCTCCCAACCAGTCCTTGGCTCTTTTCCCACAGACACACATGCTTATTTTTGATATTTGCAATGTTTGCACTTTTGCAAAGATCCTGCACTCCTAACCCTAGCAAATGTGTAGAGCCAACTGTACAGTTTAAGCATCCAAAGAAAAGGAGCAGGCAAGGTTATTGAGGGAATGCGGGCACAGGAAATGTGAGTTTTAGGCGTGGATGGTTTTCAGCCGCTTGCTCCCTGCAATGCTAGAAATTTGAGGAGTGACAAAAAATTCCATGGGAGGTCAGAATTCTTATTGGAAGGGCAATGCCCTCATTTTGCCTCTTCTGTAACTTTTGTAACTATACCCATTGGTACAGTGCTCAGAATGATATGCAATAGTACAACAGCATATTTTTGTGTAATGGCAGTTTTATTTTTTTATTCCCTTTCAACTGATGCCAAATGAATATGCATATTTTTAAAAAAACAAAAAAAGGTAGCTGAACATTTTAATGAACAAATTCATCATGCGCTCCACCACAATCACAAAATCTTTTCCCTGCCCAATCACTGCTGGTCTTCTATAGCAGCACTGGTTGAACCTGCCAAATCTCCTTCCACTCAGCTAATGAGACAACAAGGATGCAAATCTTGCTACTTAAATAACCAAACCCCTGATACAATTTCCGCTCCCCTATCCATGTGTTAAAGCAGCGTAACTTAAAATAAACAGCTGTATCTTATTCTGCATTTTTCATGAGCTTCCAATAGAAAAATAAGTTCTGAACTTGTGAATGTGCCTCTTGGTATACATTTTTTATTGGAAGAAATGAGACTAGAACTAAACTCTCTTTTCATTAAAGCCTGCATATTTCATAGAGAGCGGAAGCACTTAAGGGGGGGAAGGCAAGTCTACGATTTTTAAATTGCTAAAAACTCCTCATTGCAATCCACATGAGTCTTCTTAATAAGAAAATAATCCATTTGAAGTATTCAAGATTAATGCTGGGCCAAGAAAAGAAGTTTCCTCCTGGGGGTCATAATGCTTTCAACCTTTAAAAGGATGTAAAGGATGTACACCATAAATGGACAAACAAAGGTATGATATGGGGGGCTGTATGCCTTAAATAGCAGGTCCATTTTCCTTGGCTTTTATGTGTTTCACAGGCAATGTCCAGTAGACACACCTTTAAGGTATTTTTTTTTAGGCCCTCAATAAGCATAAATGCTAGAAGATGAAAGTTATGAGGAAGTTAATATTTCATCATTGCATTTTATGATCAGTTTAAAGTCATTTTATTCAGCATTATTGTGTTATAATTTATTAAATATAATGTATAAATATATTGCTAACTCGGTTGCCAGTTCTCTGGCACTTCTATGTACACAATCAACTTCAACTAAATATTTGCAAGGCATAAAAGGGAAACAGATTTGCCCAAGGCTTATCTGGCTGATATGATTTAGGGCTGCCACTTCCAACAGCCAACTATTAAAACAAGCAAATAATAACAACAAGAAAAAGAAGAAGCAAAAATACCCGATGATATTACAGTTGGTCCTACACTTTTGCAAGTATTAGGGGTGTAGGATCTCTGCAAAAATTGAAAAAAAAATTACTGATTTTCCACCCTCTCTCCTTCTCCTCCTCCATCCCATTCCCATCTCCTCCACCCATGCATGTGAGTGTGCAGAAACACACGTGCCCTCATCTCCCTCCCCCATCCACCTGTGCATGTGAGTGAGAGCTCAATGGAAGCAGAAGTGGCAGCAAATAATCCACAAAGATTCAAATTTGTGAAGGTCAAACTGGAAATGTGGAGGGACTACTGTACCAGTTTCCGTCAACCTTTTTGAGCAATAGGTTTGGGGCACATGAACTAAACACGGATGTTCAAACATGAACATATTATAGCCCTCAGGAACACATGTCAACATTTTAGTCATGCTGGTCATCATGTTGCTGCCTCCAAATTCAAAGTGTATCTGTTCTGGTTTTATGCGGACCACTGTTTAAACATAAAGATTTACTTTCTGTATGATTGTTGTCTAAGGCCCTTTGGAGTACCCAGCTCTGCTCATGACAAGCAATTTTTTAAAAATGTAAGAGGGTGTCAAGAAGAGAAAATAGATCATTCATTTTCCAATCTACACTAAAGTCATTAAAAAAGATCAACTCAAGTTTAAACTAAAATCTTGGAAATATGCAGAAGATCCAGAGCTTCATTAGTATCTGTTCAATATGCTTCCAGGAAACATACTCTTTTCTTGATCCTACCACATGGATTCTGTTCCTGAACACCCAAAAGCCAGCAAATTTTTGAAACAGAAATGTATACTCACCTTTTTAATTTGCATTTTGAATGCAAATTTTAACTACAATTTGCATGTAATTTCAGTCATTCCAAGAACACACTTTTTTCCTCTGGACCAGAGCAGAGAGGTTGTTCTCCTATATTTTCTCCCCCAGTATTGCATTCAAATATACCCCATAATTCTTGGCGCCTGGCAAGAGTGCTCCAATATAGAAGTGGGGAACTTTTGACCCAGAGGCCTGGGGGGATTCATATCCAGGCCACAAGATTCTTCTGTTGTTATATCTGATAAGCAATTGAAAGAGAGTGTTAATAAAACTTTAAATACACTGCACAGAAACATATCCCGCTTCACAGGAAGGAAAGCTGTTGCATTGAACTGATCTGTGCTTTGCAAGCACATAATTTGTACACCAAGGCTTAGTGTCAAAATAGTATAGTTGTTTGAGTGTTGGACTAGGACACAGAGAGATCAGAGTTCTACTCAGCCATGGAAAACTGCTGGGTGGCTCACATACTCTCAGCCTCAGTGGAAAGCAAGGATACGTCCCCTCTGAACAAATTCTGCCAAGAAACCCCAGTGGTGAGTTCACTTTAGGGTCACCATAAATCAGAAATCACTTGAAGGCATACAACATCAACAAAGGCTTACTCCTAAGCCACAATTCTATATGGCTTTGCACAGCATAGTACTTTTATATGCAGATATATGTTAAGCTACAGCTACACTATTTACTATACCTGAACAGAGCCACTGAGGCCCTTCCCCATGGGCATTCTATACTAGAATGCTGAAGGAATCATAGGCCCTTTTCGCACGGGCTTTCTGTCGTGCGACAGCCCCGTGAGCCTCACGGGAGTGAGAGCGTCACTCTGCACGACACACTCCCACTTTCGCTGCGCTCACGGGGCTGCAGCGGCGCGATCGCGGTTTTTTTTATTTTTGCTTCGAAGCGAAAATCACCCACGCTTGCGCAACGCTCCTATCGCCTGCGCACACTTACCTCCTGTGCGGAGCGTCGGGGAGGCGGCCGGGTCGTGCTTCCTTCCCTCCGCCCCTGCGGAAGGAAGGGGCGGGCCGGGGCACTAGTGCAACAGACGCGACAACCTCCTGCTTCGCGGAGGGGGCGGACACATGAGCCTCCTGCTTCGCGGGGGGCGGACGCGCGAGCCTCCTGCTTCGCGGGGGGCGGACGCGTGAGCCTCCTGCTTCGCAGGGGGGCGGACGCGCGACCCGCCGCCTCCTCCAGGAGGCTGCCGCTTCCCCGCTCGTTCCTTCGCCTGCGGAAGGAAGGAGCGGGGAAGCGGCAGCCTCCCGGAGGAGCCTTCTCGCGCGAGCCGCCCTCCCCCGCTCGCGCGAGAAGCCTCAATGCGAAAAGGGCCATAGACATGTCTGACTATACACTCATAGCCAGATGCAAAATTATTACCTCAGTCACTGAGATATTCCAGGATGCTGTGGAGGTCTCAGCAGCTGATTTCACATCTCTCTACAGAGACCTAGCTGGACATTTTTGTTATCCCCCTTCCATCAGGCACAGAATGGAGGCGGGGTGTGTGTGCTTCAGTAGCTTCACAGTAGATCAGGGAGCCTTTGGTCACTGTAGAAGAAGGAAGGGGATACCAACTTCCATAGCAACTAAAAATAGAAATATGTAAGTATAAGATTAATTACACCTGCATATGCCACTAATACGATACCAACCATACAATGAAGTACAGGTTTTTGGATGGAAAATGCTGTGTGTGTGTGTTTTTTAAGGCATGTAGCCCAATCCATTTGGCTTTGGAACCACTTCTCTGGCCTTAGTCCCACCGCATGCCCTAGTCCTACCCACTCCTGGAATGTTCCCACCTCCCAAAAAACCTTCCTGAAAAAGGTTTCCCATTCCCACTCTGTTGTCACCATTGTGAACAATTGTTTCATATTTACAATTGCTACTTAGTCAGTTCCCACAATCATAATGCCCTCCCAAGCTACCTTACTTGATGTCAGCTGCATGGGGGAAAGGTCCATTCTGCTGGTGATCAGATCATAAGTAAATGATGTTTCTCTTAGATTTGGGGAGTGGGATGGGTGGGACAGGAAATATTATTTAGTTAAGTATATTTCTCTTTAAACTAAGAAGCTGGTACAGAATAGTGGCCACTGACATCACCATGTGACCAACTTTTGCTAGGTAATGCCACCAAAGATAGAACTTATTCTGGAAGCTAAAATTTAGTTTTAGCTTCATTTGTCTTCAGTGTGACATAGGCCAGACCTGATTTGATGTGTAATATAATGGGATGAATCCAGATTTAGTGACATCTGACTTAACTCACTGAGTCACCTACAGTAAGTATGGATAGTTCTGGAACCAAACTGATGTCATTGTTACTAGAAGAAGACAGATTAAAGATGAAGAAGGGCACTTTTAAATCCTTTAAAAGCTCCTCGTTTCTCATACTATCATCCCAGAGACACCCAGTTTCCGTAGCCTCATCCAAGAGTTGTTAAAAGTTACTTTTTGGACTACAACTTATAGAATTCACCAGCTAACTTGGCTTCACCTTGAATTTCAAAACAGAAACACAAATTTGCTAAAACTACCCTTGAACCTTCATGATACCTTCTTAAGACACTTGCCTTATAATATCCAAATTGTACAAGATGCAGCTTCAGAAATTAAAAGTCTTCAAGTGCCAGTAAGTAGATAGCATGGCTTCAAGCCAACAAAACACTTAAGCACGTGCATAAATTTGAGCACCCATATAGCCTCATAGAGATCAATGGGGCTGACTCAAACCCATTGAAGTCATCAGGAGCTTGTAAAATGATGCCCTTACTGTTACTCTTGGACTTAGGCCCTGATCCAGCAGAGCACTTATCAGATCAATGATGTCAGGTAGTCAGCCTAGCAAACTGACTGAAAAGAGATGAGCCTGAAGAGTAGTGATGATTACCTGAGTCACACTTCAGAGCAAATAGAACAAGCCTGATGAGATGGTAATTACTGCTTCAGTAGAAGACATGCAATTTACCTAAACAGAAAAGGATGATGAAGTCCAGTGACTGCATACATATTGTCTAGGAAATACTGTAAATCTTTTGAGTGAAATGCATAACACTTTACATTCTTCCTCAAAAGGAGACCACATTTTGGGGATTAGATAATGATAAGACTGCTAAAGTATGCAGGATGGTTTGTGTGTGTGTGGTCTTTGTTGTTGTTTGTTTGTTTTTGTTTTTGTCTTGACCTCTTAGGCATAATTCCCTATTTGTAACCTATATTTTCTGTAATATCATGGGGATTCTGTAACCGTCCAGGTGTTACTGCAGCTCCCAGCATCCCTCACCATGAGTTATGCACTGGTTGTCTGTCTGCTTTGTTTGTTGAAATAAAAATATAATCAGCCCTCCACATTTGTGGGTTTCACTTGTGCGGATTTAATTATTCAGGGATTAGTTGCTGTCACCTCTGCTGCCTCCCTATGCCATTTGTAATTGGGACTGCAAGCTTTGTAAGACTGAGAAACTGCAAACAAGGCTTGTAAGTCCCTATTAAAAATGATGTGGGGCAGCAGTGGAGCTGGCAGTAAGACCCACCAGCCACCCACTTCTGCCTTGTGAAGGAACCCTGGTGCCTCAAAGGAAACCATGGTGGGTTGAATATGGTGATCATACTTTTTTGTGTGTTAAATATGATTTGGGAGGGCCTAGAGTTATTCACAGTTTTCCCATTTTTATGGGGGTCCTCTGCCCCTAACCCTAGCAAATGTAGAGGGATGACTGTACATTCAATAATACTCTGTATGTTGTACCTGCCTCAGTGCCTCGGTTCTTGTTATGTTTTTAATTTGAATTTCTAAAAAAAGCCTGTATTGTGTTGGCTAACTGGCCAAAAGTCTAAAAGCACTTTATATAACACTGTTTTCATGTCTGCAGAAGCCAATTCAGCTCTACATAAATCTGAAAGTGATGAAGATGGAAAACTGAACTGGTGCCAGCTGGTAAATTTGCCCTGTCCCTTCTACCCTGAGGTTTTATTTTGACAGCTTCGGGTCCATATGTGCAAGCCTTGAATTTCCATGACCAGAGTAAGGGTGAAATAAGCAAAGATCATTCATGTGGTCCTTTTAAGTGGAGATATGTGGGGCACAAACCCCAGCCATTTCCACATGACAAGGCTCTTGCAAGTCATGCTGTCGCAGTCCTGGCAGGGAAGGGAGCACAGCAGGAGTGGAAAGAAGTACAATGGCCCTGCTTCTTCCTTCTGAAGTGCAGCCGGGCACGTCCCAGGCTGCGCTGGGGAAGGAAGCATTGGCATCGTGCTTCCTGCCCTTCCACAAGACAGATATGTACGGGAGCATTGTGTGATCTCCAACGCTTTAGCCAGATTTTAGTCAGATTTTATCCTTTTAGCGAATACTCTATGAGTATGATGCATGGGGATGAGATGGCATTGGGCCAGCGACGATGTCATGCAGAATCATGACCAGCCAACCACTGCCATCATGTCCCCATAGCAGGACAGCCCCGCCATGTGGAAATGGCCTTTCTCTATGCATGTGCTCAACCACTGAGCTCTAGTCAAGGTTGGAAAGTTCCCTGAAATGTGTAGAATTAAGCAGTTAGCTACAGTAGGAACCTACTGTACAGGAATGACCTCTGCAGTACTGATTTAAATCAATGGCTGAGAGTCACTTAACTAGAAATGTCCGTGATTGTACCAAGGACCTTCTATATGCAATACATCCCCTCTGTCACTGAGTTACAGTCCCTTCTCAAGGGAAAGCAAGGGGCCTCACATTGCTTTTAAGTTTTTAAATCAGCATTAAACTGATGGGAAAATCTTAATCTGCATTATCTGCCTCCAAGAAAGTATATTTCAAACTGACCTTAAGAATGCCAAGTTCTGGCTTCCCTATTTGTTTGTAAAATTCCACTCCCATTAACCTCAGCCTAATGCTATGTGTATCATCTCTGCATGGTAAGATCAATTCCATGAACATACCATTACTTCAGGATCTGATGAGCCACAGATTATATCACTTATGACATATTGTGTCATTTTGCAGGTGAGGGATGTGACCTCAGCCTTGGTGTGATGCAAAGTGACATGATACAGCTTCAAATATTATATAATTAATGGGTTAAATGATGGCTCCAGTTCAAACCTTGTTGCTGTTGTTGTTGTTGTTGGTACAGGTTATTCAAACTACATTTTGCTTGAAGTTGAATTGAATGGATGCGCAACTCCTTTTTGTCTGTGTGCCACTGACTTTTCTATCAAGAATATTTGTTTCCTCATGCAGCCAAATTGTCTTACTATCTCTCTTTTGCCATAGAACGCAAAATTAACTTGTGTCCAGAATACCTAGCAGTCATGAAGGACCTCATATATTACATAAAATTATCACAAAATCTGTTAGTAAGATTATTTTAGGGTGAAATTCCATGCAGACTTGCCTAAGAAGTTGTTCTGCTGAATTTCAGTTGGTCTTAGAGCTGATTAGCTATCCTTGGGCTTTGCATTATATAGTATTATAGCTATAGAATGGAAAGAATTACAGTTTTGTCCAACTCCTGCTCTGTTTGTTCATGGGTTCCAGTGGACTTAGATTGTGAAAATGGTCATTGGACTACATCTTGGTAAAAGAGGTTTCTCTCACTATCTGGAAAAGAATCTGGAGATTTCTGAAAATGTCTGATATGGCCATAGTGACACATGACTTAATTATATCTCACTTGGATTACTGCAGTGTGTTCTGTGTAGAGATGCTTTTGAAGACTGTTCAGAAAGCTCAGCTGGTTCAAAAAGCATCAGCCAGATTGTTCACTGAAGCTGATTCCAGTGAGTACAATGACTATGTCATTATTGGATATCAGTCTGTTTCTGTACATAATTCAAAGTATAGGTTATAACCAATAACACCCTATATGGGCTGATTCTAGTCTGTATCTATTCATATGAGTGTGTCTGAACTCTGAGACCCTTGGGGAATACTGTTGTTTCAGTCCAGACAGTCTCCTGGGAACTTAGGAGGTGACCTTCTTGGCCACCGCCCCAGATTTTGGATCTCCTTTCCTAAGAAGGTTAGACTGATTCCGTCCTGATGTCTTTCTGCCCTTCCTGATGTCTTTCTACCAGCAATTGGAAACTTTTCTGTTCCCTCAGGCTTTCAGAAAATCACTGCAAGGGCCTTTAACAGTGTGCTGTTCTAAGTATTTTACTTTAATGGATAGGTTTTACATTGTGTTAATACTATATAAATAGTTAGCCACATTTTAGCAATACTTTTTCTATGTCTTTACCTACATATTTTTATGTGTGTCTGCTTCAACTTTTATAAGCCACCTGGAGTCTCAGCTCTGTAGAAAAAGTAGGGTATAAATTAATTAAATAGTACATAAATCTTCTATATCAAAGAGATCACACAGGCCAATTTAAGTCAATGTTAGGATATTTATTCCCACCTAAAACTAATTTCTCACAAATTCTGTGGATGTTCTGAAGGTTTGATAGTACTGCACTCTTGCATTTCTGACAATTCATACATAGTCAAATGTTTGAAATGAAAATGGTAATTGCATTTAATTTGTTGTAATTTAGAAGTATGCTTCACCTTTCTGTAAATACGCTTGAGCTCTTGAAAAAATACTTTTATGAAATGTCAGGCACTTACTGAAAATTGTATGAAAACAAACACTGGGAGACAGACCATGCCAGAGTATTTCAGGTATATAAACAAATGAGATTTGTATTTATTCTGCAATATATTACTTTGCTACCCACAGAAATTAGCAAGACCAAATATCAAAGGCATGAATTCCAGGTTGCTAAGCTTTTCAAGATACCTGTAATTGCTAAACTTCACTTGTTTTCAGGATTCTGTCATCCAATCAGCAACTGTTTATTAGCCAAAATATTGCTATCTGACAAAAGTCACCTAAATCTTAGGCCATCTTGGGATACCTGTGGATCATTCCTTGCAGCAACAGTTTGAGGCAAGGGTCCAATTAAAAGCAACTATTTTTCCTCCTGAATACTGACATTCTATATCTTAGGTCATTTTGGCACTACACTGTTATAGTGCTATCATTCCACTTTCAACATCCTATGGAATCCTGGGGTTTGTAGTTTAGGGAGGGGCATTTAGCTTTTTGGCCTCAGTAAACTACAAACCCCAGAATTCCAGAGGATGTTAAAAGTGAAATAATAACACTATAACAGTGTACCATGGAAATGGACACAATCTGAACATGCCCACAGAGAAATGTAATTATATTGTTTAAAAATCAAAAATTATTTTGACCTAAAGGTCCTCAGAGGTGTTTTGTTTTGTTTTGTTTCCTGCGATTCTTAGGTTTTAAATATTGTTACTCTCTCCTCAAAGTTGTGGGAAGTTCTGAGATACAGTCTTTACCCATTTTTGTCTTTCTTTTGAAGGAGGAAACTGAATTCTCACTGGACTATGGTAATATTTATGTTTATTTACAAATGTAAATGTTAAACATATGTGGAAGTACAGCTGAAATGCTCCAAAATCAGCTACTATCACCTTACGGGCACCATAAGTCAGAAGCAACTTGAAGGCACACAACAAAAAAGTTACTAATTGTTTGAGAACCAGCATGGTGCAGTGCTTTGAGCATTGGACTATGACCTTGAAGACCAGGGTTCAAATCTCTTCTCAGCCATGGAAACCCACTGGGTGACCTTGGGCATATCACACACTCTGAGCCCCAGAAAATCCTGTGGTAGATTCGCCTTAGGGTTGCCAAGTCAGAAATGACTTGAAGACACACCATGACGACAACAACAACAGCAACAAGAGAAAGCTTTCCCCAAACAGCTCTTACCTCCCACAGGAGATTAGAACTATTTCCTAGTCAATGTGAGCCATTTACCTGTAATTCCCCCAGCAAAGGTGAAACTTGGCAACTTTGCCCAAATTAGTAAAGCGCTCTCTTTTCTATCCAAGTTTCCAGTCTAACAGCAGTATAAGGGATATACAAGAGAAAAGTTGCTACTGTTATTTTTGTAGCTGCTGCTGCTACTCTTAACTTTATTTATACCCCATCTGTTCCCCAAAACTGGAATATGAGTCAGCTTAAACATTCTGACATCCATGGGAATTGAGTTCCAGTGCCTGCAGGCAGCCCCCAAGGTGGCTGTATCTTTTTTTTTAGTAGCTATTTTTTATTGCAGATTATAACAATACTATAAAAAAATGAAACAAAGAAATAAAAACAAAGAATAACGAAATGAAAAAACAGCAAATTGACTTCCAATCTTCTTTTCAGCAGTTATATAAACGGACATGTTATTAATATGTCATATGATCACTTCCCTTCTTCCCATAATCAAACCTTACTAATCATCAAAACCCAAAATCAACATTTCATTATCTTTCGTTTTAAAATGACAATAAGTGGTTCTCATTCTTTTTTTAAAAGACCATTACCTTTCTCTCATCAAACAAGTCAATTTATCCATTTCCACCACATCTGTCAATTGTAACAACTATATAACCATGTAACCATAGTAGGTAATTTTGAGTTCATCTATCCTTGTAGATTTAACGATATAGCTGCTGTGGCCATATATTGAAATAATCTTCTATGGGTCTCAAGATGGCCTCTGTGTTCCCACCAGCTGTGCCTGTAAAGTTGGTGGGACTTAGCAAAGTGTGTCTTTCTGATTCAGGCAGGCTCATACAGGGAGATACAGTCTGTAAGATAGCCTGAATCTAAGTAGTCCAAGGTTTTATAGCTTATAAACAGCACTTTGAATTGTGCCCAGAAACAGACTGGTAGCCAGCAGAGCTGCTATAGCAGGGAAGTTGTAAGGTCCCTGTAACCAGCCCCAAATTAACAGCTCTTTATACTGGATGAAGTTTCTCTTCCACAAACAGTCTTCACAAACAGGGCACTACACTGATCCAACTGGGATGTAACTAAGGCATTATAATTCCCAGACATAACTGTGTTGGAAACTTTTCTGTTGATATGGTTTTCATGCTTAATGAAGGCCTGAAGAGCATCTCTTCCAAGTTTGCTGCCACTAGAAGGCAAATTTTGGGACAAGGGAAAGGGATATTGTCTACAGAACAGGCAGAAGGGTAAACAGCTGCAAAGAAGGTGAGACTGACACAAAAATACTTGTCATATGCAAAGTTTATCTGCTGTAGAGAATTATGTGAAAACTGCAAGCTTTTCCCAAGAATTCCCTCAAAGGCTAGGAAAAAAAGTGCCTTTCTGAACCAAGATGGGAGAGTTTAATCCATCTTTCATCTTCAGCAACTTATTCAACTGTATCTCTATATACAGACTCTCTCTCCCAATCTCTCTCTCTCTCTCTCTCTCTGTCTCTCTCTCTCTCTCTATATATATATATATATGTATATATGTATATATATATATATGTATATGTATATATATACACATACGCGCACATGCACACACATATTCAAAGATAATTGTACAGCCTTCTGAAGCTGAAAAAACAAATATGCTAGAAATCTGGACAGAAGCTAACATCAAATGAAAAGTAGCATAGCAACATAAAATTTTCACATATACACAGATATATACAGAAAACCTGGCTGCAACTTGCATCAGTGATTACTAAGAATAGGTAGCAACTAAAAGATTTTTTTAAAAAAGAAAAAAAAATACACTCCAAATATTTCTAATAAGTTACAAACTAAGGTGTGGAGTGCCCTGAAAATATTGACAAAGGGGCAGAAAGATCTAAATCAAAGATGATTTAGATTTACTGGAAGTAAAGTTTTATGAAATGACTTCATAAAGTTCTGCCAGGCATAAAATCCTGTGATGTAGTACATGAAGCTATCTTGAAGATGATTTGCTTTATATACAGAGTTGCTCTGCTACTACTGCTAGTTGATGGTTTCTCTCTCTCTCACACACACACACACCTTTTGAGTCATACCTACACAGTTAAGTAGATGGAAATAATATTAATATAATTAATTATAACACAATAGGCTCACCATTAATCTACAGCTACAACATTGTTCAGGGGAATCAGAAGAATGAGACCTCACCAGTCCCATCATTTTGGCTTGGCAAAAATTATGATAGCACCCATCTCAGTAGATTTGTACTAATGGTCTAAGCCAACCACCAGTTCATTCTCTACAAGTCCTGTATTAAATGTTTGATATTTGCCACTTATATATATTTTTACCCTTTTCCATATTCTTGGAGAATAGCCACACACATAATTTTGTAAATGGCTGGAGATAAATTAGCTTAAGTACTTTGTTATCCATCTCTATAGGTCATATGCTAATTTAATTGATGATGATTACATTAACTCCTTGGTATTGTGCTTTCCACGCATTACCATTTTTCCCATTCAAGGAGGATGCCTCCAATACAATTATTCAGCCTTTGTTAACCCACCCACCCCCCGCTTCCCTCAGGTTCACGAATCACATCTAAATTCACTTTATTATAGAAATTATTCCTTCCAAGCTATTGCAGCAAGCTAAATTCCTTCCAAGGTAAAGCCTTATGTGGGTTTCCATTTCTTTTTTCCTCATTTGTTTTCTTGTTACGGATATCAGTGTCATTATTTATTCTATGCTCATCTAAATCTTGGAGCAGCATGGAGCCAAATTACTCAGTACATTAAGAAATGTAGAAAAGGGTCAAAACAGCCAATGTCACTGAGGGTATCTAGCAGAAAAGTTATGTTGGGGTTATGAAGCATAGGCAGACACTAGACCTAGCTTCAAGACTCAGACTTTGGAAAAGTTACTTTTTGGACTACAGTTCACAGAATTTCCCAGCCAGTATAGCCAATTACACACATGGAGGGGACAGCAAATACATGGAAAAACAACCAACATGTTCCTTCCTTCCACTATGCAGCCGACCTCTTTCCCGTGTTGTGCTGGAGAAGGTAGCACGTGATCCCTCTTCTACCCCTTCTGCATGGCTGACAGTGATGGGAGCATTGTGCAATCACAGGTGCTTAACAGATATTTTTCTGTTCAGTGAATATCTCACAATCACAACGGCTGGGGGCACTTTGGCAGCAGGACCATGATGGCGTCCTGCAAAAGCACATCTTGCAGACCACTGCCAACACATCCCCATGGCACTACATCAATGCCATGCAGAAATGTCCACAGTAGCAAACTCCACTTCTGTCTTTGGTATGTTCACTAATGTGTTTATCTGGTTGCTTCCCTTTCTACATCTTTGCTTACTTTGCCTTTAGGACAATGCCTGTGCTCTATCAGCTCACTGAATGTGGAGCAGCTTACATAGATCCGGGTCTGTCTCCTTCTGAGAGGCCCTGGATGCCTTCAAAGCAAGATATGTCAATTAAATACTACCATAGAGCTAAACTTCCTTACAATAATTTACTTAGTATGTATATTTTTATCTAGCCTCTCATCCAGTGAGTTCAAGCCAACATACATGGCTTTCCTCACTCCAGGCATTATCCTCACAGCTACCTTGTGGGGAAGATCAGCCTAAAAGACAGTGGCTAACCCAAGGTCACAGCACAGTAGGTCTACAACATAAATCTCCCAAGTCCCAGTCCAGCAATCTGGCCACTCTAACTTATTGACACGAGTTGCTTAAGTTTCCTTGAGAAGTTCTGTATCTAAATCATATAGTTTCTTTCCAAACCATATTGATAGAATGACATCAGGCAACAGGGTAGTTGTCATGATGAGGAGGGGTTTAATTATAGAACATTTCCTGGGACTGAAATCAGCAAGTCATTATCTTTAAGAATATCAGCATATCAATTATTGGAGAAATGAAAGAGGTCATTAACACATACTGGGTAAGCATGGGAATGAATTGCTGATAAGTTATTGGTAGCATGTGGTTTAGCACAGAACTAGATAGAAACTATTTTTTTCCCTTTCTTATAATGCCTGAAGAATATGAATTTATTTTAAAAAGCAGCCTATAGCATTTCTGGTATGTAGAAGTGGCAAAGTGAAGTATATTATCAAATATCTGCTTGAATGTAGCTGTGCATTCCAGTAAAATAAAGTCTTCTATAATGAATGTTTCAAGAACAGTAGGGCTTCCTTTGCTTAAAAGTGGATCAGAAAGAAGAGTAAAGCCTGAAAGACATGAGTTGCTTCATTTTTCTGCTTTGACAGAAACACTTGACAACTCCTCCTGACCAAGCAAGATTCAGGATCTGCACTTCCAGGTCTGGTCCTGTATGGCAACTAAGATTGAGAGAGAGAGGTGGGGGGGGACACAAGAACAACAACAAGGGGAAGAAGACAACAGAGGAGGAGGAGGAGGAGGAGGAGGAGGAGGAAAAGAAAAAAGAAAAAACTTTCAGTGCATGAAAAAAGATATGTAACACAATCGGAGGGCTACACAATACTTCTTATTAGCCTGGAAATGTGGGCACATTGCCAAAGAGATCATTGATACCATTAGGACAAAACCGATGACCAGTTTGGGAATGAGGGGACAGTGTCTTCTCACTAGTTGGTGACGTGTGCTGAGCATATGTTTGGCAGGGATATCCCAGCATTCAGCAGCTCAGTGGTGTGTCTGCATCAGGGTTCTTGCTGGATTATCATGAATTTGAAATATGCCTCTTTGGATCTGGTAAGTATTCTAAATGAGCAACAAAACATCCACAATTTATTAATTAAATTTATCTCCTTTGTTCCTGCTTCCCACCCTCCTTCTCATTCTCTGCTCCCTCCTAAAAAAGTTTTTAAAGCAGCTGTTATATGAACTGTATCAGTATTTTTTTAATTTAAAAACCACTCCTTTTCTATTTTATTCTCTGCTTCTGTGCTACCATCTGATTCCAACATTTTTCCATAACTGAAATTTTAAATGTCAAAAAAGAAGGTATTTCAGTGAAAACTTATCTTCCCTACAACTTGAAAATTCAAGAATACCCCACTAATAATTCTAATCAGTTTCCAATCCTGTCTGAGCTTATTACCTAAAACTTTTGCCTTCCTGCTTTCTGAGTGGGCGAAGGGGCTCATAAGTCATTGAAGGCATTGACAAGCTTGTGTGATGCAGTGTGTGGGTAGAATTTACGCATTTTTAAAAATCTGCATATGGATAAGGAATTTGAAAGGAAATGACTCCCTTGTTAAGCTGTAAGATACGGCTCATGTGGAATACCTTAAACAGTCTGCAATGGGATACAGTGGGAAGGCAGAAATGAGAGGAAGTGAAATTGTATTAACCATTTCAGAAACAATACTAACTCTGTCCCAACCAGCAGAACAATTTCATCTTTGTAAAATCCAGGTACGTATGTATAAGTCTATAGTCTGGACGGACCTGCCTTATTTTGAAGACACACTATTACAATTGACCATTCAGCAGAAAACACAGCGGATGCCATACATTTCACAGTTTTCAAGAATTCAAATCCTTTTTTAAAATTTTATTAGCTGTTAACTGAAATCTTGAGTTCAGAGGTATCAGGAATTCAGAGATCCACCCACTCACTCCCTTCCAGTAAAGTTTTTTTTTTTTTTCCCCAGCCAGTACTTTGAAGATTTGGACATAATTAGATTCGGGGCTCAAAAAAAAAAAAAACACCTCAGCACTGAAATTAAAATGCAGCCCTTGCAGTCCTGGAGACTTAAATCATATGTAGCCTGCACTTTGCCATTGAAGGATTCATGTTCATACACAAATCATGTAAAAGAGACTGGAGAATGGCTCCTAGTCTCAAATGCACAGAGGAAGGTAAAATCAGTGGTATCAATTGATCATGTCATAAAAAGATAGCAGCATCCATAAGCCTGTATGTTCTGGAAGATGGTTTGAAAGTTGGCACGTGTTGGAGTCCAGTAATGCACACTTCTGTCTAGTTAAGCAATGGGTCCTCGGGTGTTCTGTCAAAGAAGCTGAGCTTGAAAAAGCTACTTTTGGGGCTATAATTCCTTCTGTCCCCAACCATTCTACCCAATGTACATGCTAGATGTGAAACTTGTAGTTTTTGCCTTTCAAAGTAACTGTTCTACAGAGCTAAAAGGAAGTATATCATGGTACTTAGAAACTGTGCTATAGCTGATGTAGCAACAATCTCTGCCTTGAACTCTAAAGAGATGAGTAATTAATTAATTCTTAAAAATCTATGTTCAGGGATATAAAATTGTGCAGCCCTCCAGATGCTGTTGGATTGTAACTCAACATTACTCACTATTGTATATGTTGTCTAGGACTGATGCAAGTTGCAGTTCAACAGTATCTGGAAGGTCACACAATTCCAGCCCCTTGTGTAAAACAAGCCAAAAATGAGTTGATTCTGAGAAATCTCTAGAATGAAAGACAAGGGTGGGCAGAGAATAAGCTGGAACAGGGTGTTATGAAATGGATTTTCATTAAAACTGCACATTTAGTAATTTAGATTAATCAATTTAAACTATTGTGATTGGTAAAATTCTGTGATTAATTGGGCAGAACATTTTATTTAATTTTTGAAATTATTTTAATACAAGTTTTTACAAAGACTGCAGATGAACATATCAATATAGATGGCAAATTTCATACTGAAAGAGAGATGGGAATGCTTTCTTAAAGCATGCCTTCTTTGAAATGTGCATGCATGGTCTAAAAGCAAAATATGCTTTTTTATTTCTTTATGTTCATTTTGCTATAAACAAAATTAGGCAAATATTGGCATAAGTGACTGAAGCCAACACAAATGATCAATTATCAGTTCTTTGTTTGGGAGATGGGTCTAGAGTTTAGCTAAGGGTAAATTTTGTTTGGATTTTGCAGAGTGTTTTTGTTTTGTTTTTTAAGGAAATACGCATACCTAGCACAACATTGGAAGTACCACATTTGATCTGAATAGTCCATTCTTTATTATCTGATATATTTGAAAAAGAGATCTCTTCTGAGGTCTTCCTGTCATTGAAGTCAATGTGCTGTGAGATCATAGCATCTAATGTATCCAATATCCTGCCAGGCTTTTGTTAGCAACGGAGAAGTGAGGGGAAAGTATTTGCTGCCTTTCTTCCTTTCTAAAACAATTATTTCTGCACATTGCTTCAACAGGAGGGAAATTCTTTACAGTAGCTCCCAGAACTGGTGTAATGTTTTTCCTGTGGTGGGGTCTGGAGTATGGTTCGAGCTAAGGGCCTGGTGGTTGGTGGCTGGTGTATGGTTGAGGGCACCACCCATTGTGCACTCTAGATACTCCCTTTTTAATCCCTCTCTGGCACCACAGCTCAGATGTCAGAGGAGCAAGGGGAGGAGTGGGCAATGCTTGCAGTAGATTCATTCCTTGAACCATGCCAGGTTTGTTAGATTGTTCTGGACTTAGGTATGGATAGTTCACCCCAGGTTTTCTATTATGTGTCTGTGGCCTTCAACAGGGGAGGAAGTATGAAAAAAATAAATACTGTATTTTTTAACTATCTGAGGAGCATACTTCGGCCCTTTCCGCATGACGTCAATGTCCCACTCCTGTCACAGGATAGCAGTGGTCAGCAGGTCATGCTTCCGCACAACATTGCCACCGTCCTGCTGTCATCCTGCCACAAAGTGTCGCTTTCACGTGGCATTTGCAAGACAGAAAAAATCCGTTTTGCACTTCCAGTCATGCAGTACTCCCATACTTACGATTGTGCAGAAGCCGTGGAACTGTGATTGTGACCCTTCCTGCCCCAGAGCAGCAATGGCAAGTGCCCAGCTGCACTGTGGAAGGAAGAGGCAGAGCCATCATGCTTCCTTCCGCGGGGAGCAAGCAGGTACGGAGGGGAGCATTGCTGACACACTCTCTTCCAGACCTGAATTGCAGCATGACAATGAGGAAGAGCATTGTCATGCGGAAATGGCCTTTGTTAGACTTCTGAGAACTCTAGGCCTCTAAACATAACAGGCCACACAGATCTGTTCTTGGTGGTAACAATCAGAGCAGTCAGTCTCTCTGCAGGAGAAGGAAATACAATATTTCCTATGATCATTGAAACACTGTCCTATGTTTACTAATTATCATCACACAGGTACCTAACAAACGATGTTTGGGCAAATGTCCTGTGATGTCCTTCACGATCATTGCAGGTCTATCCTCTCCTGCATTACTGAAGCTATTCCAGAACTTCTCATTTAAAAAAAACTTAGTTTAAAAGACTGCTTTAGTATATACCTATGCTGCCTGGTAATGTATATGTACAGGAAGCCTACGTATGCATTAGAACAGCATGCTTGGAAATATAAACAGGTATTATAAAGTGAAATGGATGCAAGCTTTGAAAAAAAGAAACCCGATTGGGAAAACAGGCAAACAAGACCCAGGTGCACAGATGTTCAGTAGTAATGCTAGGGGACATGTAGAGATGATACTAGAAGACAAAATCATCTCTGACTTTGCAGTGCTCTGCAAAGGTCAATGCAATTTTAGGCCCCAGAAGCAAAGGCATCCCATCAAGAAAATAGGAAGCAGATAGCCTTTTCCCATTGAACTCTAGCAAAACTGCAATCCGTTATGAGCATATCAATATCAGAGAAATGAAGACAAATTGAATGAAGCTAAGAGAACAGATGAGCAATTAGGTGACTAGAAAGATATCTAGGAAGAACAAAACAGAGGTTAAAGTATAGAGCATTTTTGAGAGATGATGTAGTGACCATCTACAGTTATCTTGTGACTGTGGTTTTCAGGGAATGGGTTAAATTGCTTAATAACACAGAAGACATAGGGTGTAGTAGTGTGAAACAGAATACAGTCTGGACTCAATTCCAGTAAATTGTTCATAGCCACTTGTTGTCCTCACTGAAGGTAGGATGGAAAATGGATAATTAGGGCAGTTCAAATGTTACTGGCACCAAGAAAAACATCTCCTTGATTTCATCCAGCAGTGCCATCTAGCAGGTGCTTACCATGAGTACCATGAGCATCTGCACCAAACTGTAGTACGGGAAAATGTGGACAAGTGTGGACATCCTAAGTAGGATTCCCTAAGGAAGATTTGCTCTAGTTTATTCATAAATATACTAGCATATGGTGGAGCCAAGTGTATGCCCATTGCTCTGCCTTCCATTTGAAAGTGTGGTAATGTTTGCAGAATACATGGGGCAAAGGGGGAAAGGTTGAAAGAGAGAACTTTGAACAAATAAATCAAATCCATTCCACTTTGTTTTGCTTGCTTTTCTTCAACAGATTTGAAATCAAGTACAGGAAAAAGAAAATGCACAAGAACAAAGGACAATCAGATGATGTAAACGGGTAAAGAGTTTTTTTTTTGTGTGAGAGAGAGAGTTTAATAAATGCTTGAAACTGCCTTCTGTGTCAATTGAGCTATGGACAAACCAGAGATGAGAAGTTTGTCACTACCTAATATTTACTTTGAAAACTTTTTTTTTATATTGTCTCCTTTCTTTAGCACTGCTGTGGTGATCACATTTTACAAAGAGACGGGGTTTCTGAAGTCTCCTTGAAGAGCCTATTTCTTTTTTCTTTCTTTTTTTTTCCTTCTTGAAATGGGACCTAGCTTAAGCAGAGCTCAGGGACAGAGGACTGATATTGATGGCTGCATTTCTGAAAGGAACAAATGTTAGCTATTTTGGCTTGTCTCCAGTTGACAAACAATAGTGTGTTCCTTAGCTTTTCCTAACATTTTAAAGAATTGCCTTGGCTACAACTTCTGAATTTTTCTACAATCTGTTTTAGGTTGGGGGTTTTTAATCTACATTTTGAACTATACAATTATTTTTAAAAGAGCCTATATTAATTAAAGGATCTGTGCACAATCTGTCTGACTGTACTGTATAAGTCCCTCTGACTTGCATAAAAAGGATTGGTGGAACTACTGACTCATTGTGAGTCAGATGTGTCACCTTTCATTTAGTCTTTGGTCCGTATAAGCTTCTGTGTGGATAACTGTAATGATAGATATATTATTGGATAAGGTTATTGGGTGGATTCAACAACAGACTGGGTTCAAATCCTTTCTCTCCTACAGTGGAGTGGTTTGGGTTCTCGATGCTTAATCTGCCACACAGGGTTGTTGTTAGGATATAAATGAAGTTCTTGGAGAAAGAAAAAGTAGATATAAATAAACAGTGTTGTTGTGTACCTGCAAAGTCATTTCTGACTTATAGGAGCCCTAAGGTGAAACAATCATGGGGTTTTCTTGGTTTGCCTTGCTTTTCTCTGAGGCTGAGAGAGTGTGACTTACCCAAGGTCATCCAGTGGGTTTCCACAGCCAAGTGGTGTTTCAAACTCTGGTCTCTCAGTATCCTAGTCCAACATTCAAACCACTACACCCCACTGGCTCTTAACCAACAATGCTCATTTATTTTTTGGTCATTTTTTAAATCCACTTTTGCTCAAATGAGCAAACATGGCTGCCCTCCTTCTCCATCTTATCCACACAACAGCTCTATGATGTGGATCAAACTGGAAGGAAGAACGAGTGATTCAAGATCACTAAATTAATTTCGTGTCTCAATTAAAACTTGAAGGTGCCTCTCCTAAGTCACCAGCGTTATAACAATTGCTTTTAGCATGCTTTCACACCATTCATCAGCCAGAATACTACCGCTGTTAGACTGCGCATGAGTGTAAGAGAAAGAGAATTTGGATTGGGGCAGTAATAGTTAGAAACTTCATAGGCCTTTCCGCACTACATTGTTATAGTGCTATTATCCCACTTTCAACTTCCTGTGGAATTCTGGGGTTTATAGTTTACTGAGGCCAAAGAGCTCTCTATCTGAGAATTCTAAATGCCCCTCCCTAAACTGCAAACCCCAGGATTCCATAGGATGTTGAAAGTGGAATAATAACACTAAAACAGTGTTGTGCAGAAAGGCCCTATGTCTGTGAGTCCACTTGAGTTTCTAGTTGAACATTAAAGGAACTATCCAAGGTGCTGAACCTATATTGAGGGTTGGGTTCAGCAGCCTGGATAGTGCCTCTAGACTAAAACCTGCAGCAAATTCACTATTCTACATAGAACCACCTCTGTATCATTGCAAGCTACCTAAGGATCATTTGATTGCAGCTGAAATCAGTCAACTGAAATAAACAAACAATGTCCAAAACTCTGATGATCAGGTTATTTTAAAGATACCCTCGGCCATTCTGATAAATGAACTCTCAGTGCAGCTACAACTGGAGCTGCACTGATTATTTGTATAATGGAATTGCCGAGGGACCAAAGTCATGAATCAAGGCTTCATTATGCAAAGAATGTACCTACGTATAATGAAGATACAGTGCCGAACCCCAAAAGCATACTAATCAGTGCATCCCTTACATTATTTTATTGGTATTCAGAAAATGTTTATCGTATATTGCACACAGAGAACAAAATCAGTCCTTATTTGATGAAAGTCAGAGCCTGCAAATATCTGCTCATTAATTAGTGTAATTAATGCACAATATATTTATCCTTAAGGGGCTCTGATTTTAAGCCTGCAGTGAAGGCAGAAGGGTGGCTTCTTCTTCAGTATAGCAGCTATATGAATAAGTATTCATGTGAGGTAAATTAGAGCATAAATTACTGGGATTATACCTACAGATACATGGGCAGTGCCATCCAACAATTTGGGCATCACTGAAAGGAGGAGATATGCTAAACATTTATATAGTCATGTGCTCAGATGAACTCTTTGTATAGGATGAGACTGACCTAGGAGATATAATGTAAATTTGGGTAAGCAAAAGCTGGGACTTCAGCTGTCAAGAAACTGAAGTAGAAGGTATAGGTGACTTCTTATATTTAATTATAGCCATACTGCCCTAAAAAAAACCCGCATGTTATGGGGTGAATTGCTTTGACTGAAGTTCTTTCTATCAGGCTTCTTAAGGTGGACCCCACCCCAGGCTATTTCAATGTATACTTTTAGTTAAACGGGGAAAAGCTGGAAGTAATGAACCAGATAACAATTGTAGGCCCTTTTTTTTTTTTTTTTTGAAGCCTTCTGACCTTGAAAAGTCTTAAAGCTCTACACTCCATGAAAAATACCTTCTGCTTAGTGCTGAGTATGTGTATTGCTCCACAGACAAATAACAATAAAAGTGCATGCCTTGATCATTTATCCTCCTCCGAGGCCTATAAACCAGGAGCAAATGTAACAGAGCCAGAAGATTAACAGTGGAAGTGTAACATGCTACATTTTTCACAATGTTTACTCTACAGAGGCAATTAGTAAATGTCACTAATTGCTAGACATTCTTGAAAAGCGGAGGCCCAACCCTGTCTCAGTTTGACTCAGGAGGCAAATTTCCCTGCAGTAAAGAAACATAAGCAGGACATTTGGGAACATCATTCACTAAGATTTAGACTTTAAGGGCATCCATCATTCAGACTGCATATATAAGTGGCAGTGAAATTTAGGCAGTCTCTGCAAAGACTATACCAAAAAAGTGCTGTTTGATCCAGACAGGACTGTCAACAGCTCCACAGAGAATTATGTTTCCTGTGGAAGAAATGCAAGACAAAATGACATTTTTCCTTACAGTAAGCACAAGTTGCCCACTGACTTACACATCTAAGTTTAAATAGCAACACTGCAAATTAATTGTTCCCTTATTTTATCTTTTTGATCTTGGACTTAAGCTTGATGTTGCTCCTGAGATATGTTTACCCGTGCAACAGGGAATTACAGGAAGGGCAGCCAACGTGCCCAGAGAAGAACTGGCATATTCTCAGATACTATGTAAGGCCTGCTGTTTAATCTGACATTCTAAACTGACCATTTTACATTGTAATATATTCAGGAAAGTTTTCTTGCCATGCATGAGACTCTTGTACAAATTTATTTGTTACATTTCTGTCTTCTGTTCCCTCCAGCAAGCTCAAGAATGCACACATGCTCTCCTACTTCCCATTTTTATCCTCACAACAACCTAGCAAGGTAGAATTGAGAAACAATGCCTGGCTCCAGGTCACCCAGTGAATTTCCTGGCTCAGAAAAGAATAGGGGCATTTCCACACTCCACTGTTATAGTGCTATTATTCACTTTCAACAGCCTATGGAATCCTGGGGTTTGCAGTTTAGGGAGAGGCATTTAGAGTTCTCTGCCTGAGAGCTCTTTGGACTCAGAATTCCACAGGATGTTGAAAGTGGAATAATAGCACTATAACAGTGGAGTGCGGAAATGCCCAAATTCCCACATGTCCCAAGTCAAAGTTCAGCATTCTAACCACTTTACAACATAGGCTACATAAAACCATATGAAGCTTAATCAAACTGTATCCAGTCCCCAGACTGAAAGAATTTTTTGCAAAGCCATTTAATTTAATGTTAAATCTGTGCACTCTGAAAAGTTACTGTTTGTTTATTCTGTTTTTAGAGTGTTTGAGTGAGCAGAACTCCTGGAGCTAGATTTTCTTAATATAAGAGGGGAAAAAACTGCCTTGCTACTCTGTAGCAAGTTTGCGTTTATGTAAGAACCTGCAGTTCTCCTCGGCTTTGATGTTCAAAAGAGGGATATTCAGGCTTAGGACAAGACTAACCCATTTGTTTTGCAACGACTTTCCATATGTGTGTGTGTGTGTGTGTGTGTACACTAGATGTGAAGATGTTTTCATTCAATTAAAATTTGTGTTCTAGAGGCCACATGGTACCTCCTACACAGATCCACTATATATCCATATGCACTTGCAGCTCACAGGTTGCACACAGATTGCACAGTCCATGTGTGAGGAGTGAGCAATATGAGAATGCAAGAAATAAAAATTGCCTCCTATGTTCTTTTTTTATTATTATTATACTCTTTCTCACTTCTCTGGACTCGTCCAGACATACCATTTGTGTCACTCTAAGAGCAGGTTTGTCAGCACTAGTTATCACTGCTTTCTGTTAACTGAAGCTCTGCTAATTACAGGCTTTCTCATCTTGTTTTCTAATTGTTTCCAACTCTTTTTGTTTCTTTTTGTACCCAACTTTTAGAAAAACAACAACTGTATTTTCTGTGTACAGTTCAGCTAGTGTGATTCATAAAGGCATCTGAAGCGATGATCACTTGAGCCAAATGATTACTATATTGACTTAACAAGACAGAATTTCAGCCTGCTGTCATAGCACTTACACTATCAAGAGTTTTTAATGAATTTAAAAAGAAAAACAGAAAAGATCTTCTGGAAGAAATGGAGAATTTGAAGAAATCACACCTGAAGTGCACATGAAAACAGAAGGAAAAGTGAGGAGGGAGACAAAGGGATTAGATGCATCCTCAGCTAGCATCCCAGCCCACATCACTAGCAATTTCCACAAGTAAGCCAAAACAAACAATGGTGACTTTTTGAAAAATAGTGTTGAGGACTTTTTAAAAAAAGATCAGGCAGAAAATGTAGCAGTGTTCAGAAGAGGAAGTGATGAGGTAAAACATTAAATGTCAAAGGACGGTATAGGAAACTTGGTGAAGATCCTCAGGCACACAGACCTATGAAGAAAATCAAATATGACCAGGGTTGTCTGCAGAATTTCCCATTTCCTCCAAAGGCTGTTTCTGTGAATAAGATTTTGGAAAAGCACCTGTTCACAATAACCAACAGATGCACGAGTGGATTAGGGTTCAGCCAAACTAATCCTAGTTTCTCAGGAATTGCCAAAAAATTCCATCCATTTCTCTTCATTATGATTTTGGCACATATTTAGAAAATATACACATACCTGTTTCCTTTTTATTTCTACTTCCTTTAACTCTCAGGTGCTTCCTCTCATGCTGAGTGATCTTGTCACTGAGTCAAATCTGAATTACTACACAGCATCAGGACATCATCCTTTCTATTCTGTGATCCCTGAACTGGCTGAGGACAGTTCTTTCATGCAGAAAAAACATCAAAGTCAAGGCAAAGCCCTGAGTATATCCCATGCTTTGCAAGGATGCTGATAAGAAATTTGTGAGGTTCCTGTTGCATACACAGGTTCAGCTTCTATCCAGAGGAAATTGTCCACATTGCTTTGTGGAACTCTTTGAACATCTTAAGGATTTTTTTTTTAATTTTTTTTGGCAGAAATGATAGTACTTTAATGTGATGATGGCAAAGTACTGGTGAGCTGTTTATCAGATATTGTCAGAAAATGTGTTGCTTTAAATGCTAGGCTTCAAGGTGCAAGTAAGACATTTCTGGATGCAAAAGGATTCATCATAAGACTGTCCTAGTAGCAGGAAAAAAATTCTTTTAGAAATTTTACTGACTTTGCTTGGCTTAGAAATTGTTCCATATCCAATACAGCCTTAATCATCATCACTGAACACCTTGACAATCTTCAGACTGGTTTAAAAGACATGTTGATTGATTTGCAAAATAGCAGATTACTTGGCAGTCTTATATGGCCAGTTTCACATGAATTAGATGTCAAATAGACCTCTAATAGGTATGAACAGAACTCCAAATTAAGTTGTCAGCAAGGACATTTCCCAAAGTCCAGTGGCCAATCATGTAACTCAGTGCTGAAGTTGCTGAAAATTTAGCTGAGGACATAATACCATCACTGATCTGCTTGACAGGAAACAGGGCAACGACTAACATAGATGGTGGACAACGCTGCCTCAGAGTGCGGTGGAGTCATCTTCTTTGGAGTTTTTTAAACAGAGGCTGGATGGCCATTTGCTAGAGGTGCTTTGAGTGTGTGTTCCTGCATAACAGGGGGTTGGACTCGATGACTGTTGTGGCCTCTTCCAGCTCTATGATTCTATGATTCTATTAACCAAGGCTAAAGCCTTCTTCTAATATCAAACATAACATTATAGGGTTGGCTGTGCTTCAGCAAGCACAAGGATCTCACTGATCATTAAGCAGCAGATCATTAAGCAGTCAGTTTCTAATCATTTAGAAAGCAACGCGGTAATCACGAGAAGTCAACATGGATTTCTCAAAAATAAGTCATGCCAGACTAATCTTATCTCTTTTTATGATAGAGTTACTAGCTTGATAGATGAAGGGAATGCTGTGGATGTAGCATATCTCGATTTCAGTAAGGCCTTTGACAAAGTTCCCCATGACATTCTTGCAACGAAGCTGGTAAAATGCGGACTAGACAGGGCTACTGTTAGTTGGATTTGTAATTGGTTGACCGACCGAACCCAAAGGGTGATCACAAATGGCTGCCTTTCATCCTGGAGAGAAGTGACTAGCAGGGTGCCACAGGGTTCTGTCCTAGGCCCAGTGCTGTTCAATATTTTTATCAATGACTTGGATGAAGGAATAGAGGGCATGCTCATCAAATTTGCAGATGACACCAAATTGGGAGGGGTTGCTAATACACCAGAGGACAGGATCAAAATTCAAAATGACCTGGATAGATTGGAGAGCTGGGCCAGGGCGAACAAAATGAAATTCAACAGAGAGAAATGTAAGGTCCTACACTTAGGCAGAAATAATGGAATCCACAAATATAGGATGGGGGACACGTGGCTGGATAGCAGTACGTGTGAAAGGGATCTAGGAGTCTTCATAGACCACAAGCTGAACATGAGTCAGCAGTGTGATGCGGCAGCCAAGAAAGCCAATGCAATTCTCGGCTGCATCAATAGGAGTATGGTGTCTAGATCGAGGGAGGTACTGGTACCACTCTACTCTGCTTTGGTTAGACCCCATCTTGAATACTGTGTCCAGTTCTGGGCACCCCAATTCAAGAAGGATATTGACAAGCTGGAGCAAGTCCAGAGGAGGGCAACCAAAATGGTGAGAGGTCTGGAAGCCATGCCCTATGAGGATAGACTTAGAGAGCTGAGTATGTTTAGTCTGCAGAAGAGGAGGTTAAGAGGGGACATGATAGCCATGTTTAAATATTTGAAGGGATGCCACGTGGAGGAGGGAGAAGGCTTGTTTTCTGCTGCTCCAGAGACCAGGACAAGGAGCAATGGATTCAAGCTGCAGGAAAGGAGATTCCACCTGAACCTCAGGAAGAACTTCCTGACAGTCAGGGCTGTCCGGCAGTGGAATCCGTTGCCTCGGAGTGTAGTGGAGTCTCCTTCCTTGGAGGTTTTTAAGCAGAGGCTGGATGGCCATCTGTCGGGATTGATTTGAGGGTGTTCCTGCATGGCAGGGGGTTGAACTGGATGGCCTGTGTGGTCTCTTCCAACTCTGAATTTCTATGATTCTATGATTCTATGATTCTATGATTCTATGAATGTAGGGCTCAGATCTCTGGGTTGTTTGCATATATAATGATGGAATATATCTGTATATCAGAACAGAATTTACCTTGGCTGGAATATTGTTTTTATGCTTCTTTTTAACGTCACTATGGGTGCATTTGATAATAATATTGTACACTTACTGAATGTTAGTGAGTTGAAGATTAAGAGCCACTGCGCCCACACCAGAACAGATGTTACTTCTTCAACATGGCTACATATTAAGGAACACCTGAGCAGCTCTGCATAGCACAGTTTAGTAGTGTTAGAATCAGCCATTAAGTATCATTAAAAGAATTAGTATAACTGCATTTACTAAAATTATTAACTAAAGAGTTTTTTTGTATACTGTAGACAAATTGATAATCTTATTAATTTCCCAGGAGAATTTGATTTTTTTTTCTGTAAGTATCCACTATTCCTTGGAAAAGGAGTCACTATTTTCCCCCTTTTTTTCCTTTCAGTATTTTATTATTCATATATACTAATCATTATTAACTTGATATTTAATACTTTGTTATGATTGTTTAATTCAAATGTTTGATTTTTATAATGGCTCTTCTTTTTAGTTATTTTCTTTCTCTTTAGGAAATTGTTCTTACTTTTTGTATTTTCTAAAATAATGTATTTAAATATGTAATTTGTATATTATTCCTAAGGAATGTTTTTATTATAATTATTATTTATAAAAATAAATTCAAAAAAGGAACATCCAAAGATGAATGCTTGTAACCTGAATGAAAACAAGATCAAAACAGTATAGTAATTGCATCCTTTGGGCTGACAGGCCATGACTTAATGTCAGACAATCCATACCATGTCAGCATATATGACATCTCCATCCTGCATCTTAAGAAGCCTTTAACAACTACAGTGTCTCTGCTGACATGATGTGGAATTTCAGACAGTGTCTACAATGCAGTTTTCAGGATGACATTAGGAGCTTCAAAATTAATAATTTAGGTTTCATTTTTATTTGCTCTAGTAACTAGCATTACAAGCATTTTTTAAAAACAATTCCTGGCAAGACAAAAAGTCCATATAGCAAACTGTCCAGTCTGCCCTAACATATGCTTTCTCACTACAGGTAATTTTGTTGACTTTTCATCTCACTAAACTATAGAGAAAGTCACAGTGTACACCACACAGGGATATGTGATAAAATGTATGGAAAATGTTTACCTGTAACCATCCAGGGTTATAAACAATTTTGAAAGAATAGCCAATAAACTAGGCTGCAAATCAAAAGGCTGGTCCTAGAATGATATTTTATCGTAAAAGAACCATGCAAAGAATGATTGCTTTGTAAGTGGTTTGGCTGCACCTATGGAGTCATTTTTTTTTCACTAGACATTTTAGTATTTGTGAAACCCATGGTAATTTACATCTTTTTCATGAGTGCTCTTTGGTAGAATGTTTCACTATACAAACATAGCATAGGAACATCAGTGCAGAAGCCACACAACAATACAAATTTTAAAAGCATGTTATTTAAACTTAATTTCCAGATTTCACCTTGGAGAGTACTAACGATAAGTAAATTTCACTTGACTAAATAAATACTACAAACATAGAGAAAACCATCCCTATCTAAAACACCAGTGTGACAGAGGTACTGCCAAATGAAAGAATAACATGTCCCAAGGAGCCTTGCTAACAAGGGGTGGAGGAGCAGAAGAAGAATGAACATGAACTATCCAATTCCATATGTTGTTGCATGGCAGGGGGCCAGACTTGAAGTCTTTTCCAACTACAAGATTCTATGGCCTTTTCCTCTGTCCCCAACCTGCAATGGCCACAGTATTGCAACAGGATCGTGATGAAAGTTCTGCATGACATCATCATGATGCCGTCACAATCTCATGGCTGCTTGCCACAATCACAGATCAAATCATTGATGGGTTTCTCCCATCGATGACAGGCAATTGCGCAGTCCTCCCACCTCTCTCCCGCATTTATCTGTCGTGTAGACTGGCAGGAAGCACAATGGCTGTGCTTCCTTCCCCAGAGCAGCTTGGGAAACTGGCTGGCTGCACTGTGGAAAGGAGGGGAAGATTCTTTGTGCTTCCTCCCATCCAGTAGGCAGCCGGTGCAGAGGGGAAGCACTTCTGTCATGCTCCCCTCCCAGGAGAGGCTTTCCCCAGATCCCCATGGCTTCGAGAAGAGGTAAGGTGCAGAAAGGGCCTTACAATTCTATTTCATTTTGATGCTGGTTTGCTCAGTGAAAGAAGCCATATTTAGGTGGATGCCTGAATGCATGATGACGTTGTGGGCTTGCATATAAACCCCACCCCAGAGCTTTCACATGCCCAAGAATATGAGAGGCCTTCATACTGTTATGAAATCTACTCCTCATGTGTAGTGATGTACCAGGGAAACACCAAACCTTGAAAATACAAATAAACTTTAGTGTTAAAAGAAAGCATATCCACAATATAATGCAGATAGCCTCTGCTCATAGAACTTAGTTGTGCAGATAAAAGGTCCTGCAAAAAACTTACACAGAATGGAAAGCCTGCTGGAGGAGTAATTCTCCAGATGCCCCCTCCCATCTTAAGAGAAACAGATTAACCCTTTAGATTCAGGTGTCAGTCTTCCAACACACACATTGAGTGTGAAGGTCTGCAGTGGGCTCTGTAATTGTGTTCAGCCAAATCCAGTTATATTGCTCCTGGGATCAGAAGCCCTCTCCACCTGTTTAGTCTTCTAAATTTTCAGGCAAAAGCTGTTTGAGCAAAGCCTGAACAAGGCTGAGGTGTATGCCAAAGTATATGTATCTCAGAGGCCCACCATCATGCCACTACCTCTGTGAAAAGATGGGGAGTATTAGCTCAAAGAAAAGGCCTGTGAGACGGAGGTAACCTTATGAGATCTTTTACACCTATGTTTACCAGTACTAGTGCAGGGAAGAACCAGCCAGAGATCCAAAGTAAGCCTAGTTGTTTTATTGGGGGAATTGCAGTCACGCACACAGGATCTAAACAGTCACACGATCACACAAGGTTAACTGAAAGAAAAGGGAGGAAAGTCTTGGATAGCAAGATTTTCCAGCAATGTGGATGATATTTACCAATCCATAAAAGCAGCAAAGAAGTATTGTGACTTAGATACAAGTCTTAGATACAAGTCTAAGGAGAGTACACAATCAGAAATCAGAGTAGCAGAGTGGTGACCAGCAATCGGTGTACTGTGAGTTGACTGGCCAAAAAGCAGGGTTTAAATAATCTTTTTCTGCCTGGAACAGAAAAGCGTTAATAGCCATTTGGCAGAGTAAACAGTAGAGTCCAAAGAGTGGACAGTGGGGTCCAGGATGAGTTAATGGTTCTAGCTAATGGTAGCCTCAATAGCTCTGTAATTGTCAGACAGGTGTGGGGACAAAAGGGAAGTTTGCTTGGTCAGAAGGAGAGGTGTTAAGGCAATCAGTTGTCCTTTGGGAACATCTCAGATGCTATTGTCTCTTAAAGGTTGAGTCATCAGAGGCTAACTGTAAGTCCGTTATTACTGGTGTTTCCTGATGATTTCCTACTATGACCTGCCTACACTTTGAGATCTTTCCTGACCTTATTTTGCAATGCACGTGTGCGGCCAGCTTTTCCTCTTAATGAGCATGACTGTGCAGCCATAGCAGGAGATAATTTATATTTATGACAATTAATATATTTTGTCAATTAAACTGTACCAAAGCATGGGGGTGTACGGCATACTAACAGTGGTGACCCAAGTTGCACCTTCAGTTGTTTCCATTGGTAATTTTTGTGCTTTAGTGGAAAGTACTTCTGCTCCTGTAAATAAGGGCATTAAGAAAATGCACTGGAAAATAAATGTTCAAAGCAGAACATTTCAGAAAAATACTTATGGGTTGAATATGGAATACGGGGTTCTTGTGCTAACAGTACGTACGAGATGGTCAAGAAGTAAGTGTGTGTGTGTGTGCGCGCGCATGCATTCTGTCTTTCACTGCTCAGTATCTCTCCAGCATTCTGCAGCCTCTGTGGCTTCCCACACTTCAGTTAAAGCCCAGGGGAAGATGTAATGCAGTAATGTTTCCCCCAAAGGACTTTTTCACATCAGGAAGTATGAGCATCTAGGGATGCTTCAGAGTGCCAGAAAGATGTTTAACAGAAAGAAAATACATGCACAGCCCCTACAGCCATCTCACAAAGATATGAGAAGCTCAAAACACTACCCAGATAAATTTCAATGAGAGAGAAAAATGGAAGCCTCTTTCATAAGGGGCGAACATTTTCAGGAAATAAAAGACAAATATTGATACAGCACTTGCTCTAGTTCTTCCACAGTGCTGGGCACAATGTTGTCTTCCCTCACACTTACCATAGCTCTTCCACAGAAAGAGAAGCATTCTAAGCATCTACATTAGAGACAAGGAGCCCTTTCACATTACAATGTCAAAGCACTATGATTCCATGGTTCTATCTCATAGAATCCTAGGATTTGGGGTTCAAGGAGAGACATAGAATTCTCAGCCAGAGAACTCTTATGCCTGAATAAACTACAAACCCCAGAGTTCCACAGGATAAAGCTATTGCATTTGAATCATTGTGCTATAACTGCGTCATATCAACAGGCCCAAGATACATTCATGACCAGCCTCTCAGAATTTTTGTGTTTTGGAGGAGAATGTATTGAACCCTAGAAGAATTACAACAATAAATTCACTAATACTATTATAGGCAAAGCTGAACCTTTGTTTATTATGTCCCATCTAGAAATATGAATTTACTACAATGAATTTTCTCCAAATTGTTAACAGCATTGCATGTGTGAGTGGAGGGTGGCTTTTCCTCTTTCCCATATAATGTGTATGAGTCTTATTATGCTACATCTGGGATATTGTGAAGGATGAAAAATTATAACAGTGCAAAAAGAACAACAAATCTAAGAATTAAAAAGAACAAGCAATTTACTACTGCTAATGATAAACTCCATTTCTTGAAAACCAATGAAGAGTTTCTCTTCTCCTTGGAGAGATTGTAAAATTATCTCTCCAGTTTGAAATTTGCAGTTTGAAATTTGCAAGTCAATTTGCATTCAACTAGAGTACACAAAAATATATGGAGCTGATAGGGAAACCTATCCTATAGATTCAATCATAGCACCACTTGTGAAGACCAGCAAAGCCACCTATTCCAGTGAGATGCTAGCCAAAGGAACCAAGTAATATAGGACCAATAATGTTCAAGTCACAAGATGTGAATCCAAATTCTCTTGAGAACCACTTTTCATTAGCAAACACAAGGAAATGTACCCTGCAGCTTAACAACTAGTTCAACAGAAATTCCACACAGGTTGAAAGAATGATTTGTTTGTAGTTGTTCAAAACATGTTAAATGGTTGCTAATCCTGGGAAAATTCAAACCTGTTATAATCTGGATATCGGAGGCTACCCAGAAATAAACTGGTTCATGCTGGTATTGTGAAGAAGAATGCCTATGTAAAGAGAGCATCGCAGTATATGCAGACAGTTCTATCAGAGCCTATTATTTGTGAATCTTAGGCCCTTTCTGCACCTTACCTTGTTCCGGCTCTGGGGTGTGGGGATCGCACAAGCAGCCCCTGCCAAAAAGCTCTCCCTTCCCTGCTGCTTCAGCTCTGCACAAGCTGCCTGCTCATGCAAGAGCCCCGCCTCTTCCTTCCACAGTGCAGCCTGGGACAGGAAGCATGACCGACCCAGCTCCAGAGGCTCTGCACGCCAGGTAAGTGCGCACGGGGCCTGGGAGCAATGTGTGATCATGCTCTATTTTTGGCTTCAAGCCAAAAAGATGCATGATTGGCCCCTGCTGGCTCCTGGAGCATCACATGATTGTGAGTGCGTTGTGCAGATCATTCGTACGACGCTCCAGGCCCTCTTTTGCCTAGGAAATGCAGTGCAAAAAGGGCCTTAGGGACAGGGATTTATTGCAGCTGATATTGTTGAATATAAACACACTGTTTTTGTCTCTACATCCACACAATTCCTATAGATATTCAAAAGGTGAACTGGATGCATTGCCAATGTGCAGTCTACATTTCAAGAGAAAAAAAAATGTATTTATGTTTGATACCAAAAATATCTTTGAGACACTGTGTCACTCTCAAACATAGCTCTAAAAAAGAAAACACAAATCCCCAATATGCAACATGCTGTCATTGCAAAATAAATATGCCCTCTTAATGGTCTGGCAATATAAACCTTAAATCATAGGAGCATTTCTTAATCATCCACACACTGCATAAAATCTTATAGCTTTATTAAGAATTATTAGTCAAAGTGTTTGTGGGATCAGCCTTTTAACAAAGATCCTGGTTTCTGTAGTGTTCCTAACTTGCAGATCTATTAAATATCACTCATTCTAGATAAAGGTTTCTGTATTCTTAGCCAGTCTGCAGTTCTTTGCTACATGAAAAGACTTGCTGAGAATCAAAGGAAACTGACTGGAGACAGATCATAACAAGCTAACTAATCCTTATAACATTTCATAAAATCATAGCAGGATTATTATTATAGGCCTTTTTTTTCCTTTCACCAAGCAATTTTTTTAAAAAAACAAACAATATTAATCTTCATCCAAAAATATTTTATATTGAACCCTCATTCATTGAGTTTCTTCATCTAGCATATTTTCTAACCCCAATGAGACTTTCAAAATATCTCAGGGTTTAAAAATAACCCATGTCCACAGGAGCATTTGTAGGTGCAGAATCAAGGTATTCCGCAAGACCCAAAAAGAGCATGTGCACACATAATATGGAAGCATTTGGAGTTGTTGCTTCATTGTTTGGGGGGCAAATTACCAACAATGCAATAGAGTTGTTGGAACACTTTTTTCTTAACAAACACATTCATGTAAACACACACACAATAAATTGCAGATAGCTAGTGGCTGGAACTTGGGGGTTGCTTAAACCTCCTGAGGTGCCAATGTCATAAAATGTCTACTTTGGAATGAGCACTAGGAAGCTGCCATTGTGTTTTTGTTTTGTTCTTTTAATGGCCCTGCATAGCATTGTTAGCATTTACTCTGGGAGTTTCACTCTGCTCCTCAAAACTTTGGAAAAGAAGAAGACAATGGCATCAGCAGTGATGAGTCCTCAGCAGCTGTACAAGGATGCTGCCTGTTGGATTTTATTATAATCTATTATTATCATCATTTATTTACATAGTGCCATGACTGCACATGGCTCTTTACAAGTAAAAGAACAAAAGTGTTCCTGTCCTCAGGTTTACAATCTAATTAAGTTATTCTTGTTGTTGTTGTGTGCCTTCAAGTCATTTCCAACTTATAATGACCCTAAGGTGAATTTATCATAGGGTTTTCTGGAGCCTTAGAGTGGGTGACATGCCCAAATTCATCCAGTGGGTTTCCATGGCCAATGCTCAAACCACTTCACCACACTTGGTCTCTAGCTTAATTAAGACATGACATAAAAAGAAAGAAGGATGGCAATGTGGAAGGGGATTGAGTCCAGCAGATACTGCCTCTCCTCCTCCTCCTCCTCCTCCTCCTCCTCCTCCTCCTCCTCCTCCCAAGGCCAGAGCAGTGGCAATTGGGAAGGACAACCTTGGCATGATGAAGCCGTGCTTATCTCTTCTCTTCCTTTTTTTTTCTTTTTGAGAAGGGCCCAGATACTTTACTGAGTAAACCACTATATCTGCAGGGAAATCGCTGACTTGATCTGTGCTTGAACTGCAGCACCACTACCTCTCCAATATGGCTAAGAAATGATATCCCAGATTCTAGTCCAGCAGGAATCAAATGATGTTAGAAGCTAAAAGAGTTCAACTGAGCTCCTCATCAATATGGCCTCTCCTTCTTATAAACCAAAGCTTGGAAATGTTACTCTTTTTTTAAAAAATTAATTACAATGCTAAGCAGTCATGCTGGCTGCCAGATCCTAGAAGCTGTAGTCCAAAAATAACTTTTTCAAGGTCTGTGAGAATTTCTTTTGAGTACAGGCTGAGTTCTTTATACACAATTTCTCTCTATTCAGGTTCTTGCCTAATGTGTTGCCTTGTATCAGACCACCTGGCTACTACAAATGGACTCAGGTTGCATCATATTGTTTCACATCGCATCATATCATATGTGTTTATTTATACACTGTCTTCCTCCAAATCTGGAACTAAGGGTGATTTTCAAGATCTCAAGGTTCTATGGAGTCTGAATCTGTTTAGGCCTGATGTAGAGAAGTCAGTTGCGGCATGTTCCAACATCATTTGCACTTTTCCAGTTACAATGAACCAGGAAACAAATGGATCTATGCTATTCTACCTCTTATTTGCTAAAACTTTTGTGCTCTGTTTATAAGACTACAACACAGGTGCCATTCAATGGTGTTGACTCCATGGCAAGCCCTGTCCCAGGGTCTACAATTTTGATATAAAATTAATTTAACCCACCAGAGAGGTCACCCGGATGTGCACATAGGCAATAATGGTCATACGATCAAATGCACCAGGTCAGACCAGTAAACTCCCCAGTCACGTAGCCACAGGAGACCTCATGTTGTGATAACCCATGGTGAACAAAAGATCATCAACCTTTAAGGAATCCACTTGAAGGGAGTAAAACTGTTCCTGGAAAGTTGGGCACTGGAAGCAATAAAATCTTATCAAATTGATCTCCAGAAACTCACACTGCAGCCCCAAAGCAGAGGAAGAGCCGGTTATTTGGATGACACCCTGTTACCTTCCAAAATCAAAGAAAATGGCAGGTGTGGAGTTGTTTTTCTTTTCTGTCCATGTTTGTTTTCCCCGAGAGAGAATTTGCCTTCAAAGTAAATTTTTCCTACAAATAGTCCCCATTTTGGCGGCTAGTTAGGCAAGAGAGAAAGACGGAGAGGGAAGAAAAGGAGGAAGAAGTATGATGCCTACTGGTCTTACCAACTGACTGGTCCCCCCTCCCAATAGCTGCGTGATCTCCTCAGCGTCTCTTCGCTGAGCTGCTGTTCAATCACTGCTTCCCAGACCAAGGACTTCAGGAAGAGGTGCAGTATCATCCAGACTACAAACCCCTCAACAATCCCTCTATCTTATTTCCATTCTTTATTTCTTTTAGCTTTGGATGCGTGTGTGCATGTTTGCATTAGCTATTACTGTTCAACAAAGTCATTCATTGGACCTTTTGTGTGATTTCTGACTGAGGTCCTTTTCGCACTGGCCTTCTGTCGCACGACAGCCCCGTGAGCCTCGCGGGAGTGGGAGCGTCGCTCCGCACGACGCATTCCCACTTCCGCCGGGCTCACGGGGCTGAAGCGGCGCGATCGCGGGTTTTTTGATTTTCGCTTCGAAGCGAAAATCACCCACGCTCATGCAACGCTCCCGGCGCCCGCGCGCACTTACCTCCTGTGCGGAGCGTCGGGGAGGCGGCCGGGTCATGCTTCCTTCCCTCCGCCCCTGCAGAAGGAAGGGGCGGGGCGCTAGCGCGACGGACGCGACACCTCCTGCTTCGCGCGCGCGCAGGGGGGACGGACACACAGCCTCCTGCTTTGCGCACGCGGGGGGACGGACGGGACAGGCTCCCTTCTCACGTGCGCGGGGGGGCGGACGCGACAGGCTCCTTTCTCGCACGTGCGGAGGGGGCGGATGCGACGGGCTCCTGATTCGCCCGGGGGGAGGGCGGCTCGCGCGACGCTGTCGCTTCCCCCTCGTTCCTTTGCCTGCGGAAGGAAGGAGGGGGAAGCGGCAGCCTCCCGGAGAAGGCTTCTTGCGCAAGCCGCCCTCCCCCACTCGCGCTAGAAGCCTTAATGCGAAAAGGGCCTGAGCCTGACCCTGTAAAAATTGAGTAAAAGATCTTGCTACCCTGCCTCTCACATTGCTGTTGCTTGTGCTCCGTTGAGCTTATTTTCCCCATCACTTGGAGCATATTGAGGTGTCCCTCTGGGACCCCCAGATTTTTCAGGTTTACAATGGCTGTTTGTGAAAGTTGCTTCCAGAGGAAGCCTTTATTATGCAACTGTTCAGCCAGGTTCAAAGAAATTTATGATAGTGACAGTGCAGCTGACAATTTCCCTTTGTAACCCATTCATGTTTTCTGACCCCTGCTTCACCCAAATCTTCCTGTTCCTCCTTTTCACAGTAGAAAATCTGTTAAGAAGGGGAAGTTTCATAGTATCTTCTGGATGGGCATATCAAACTAGGAGATATCCACCTAGAAGCTCCCTAAACAGCACAGATGATTTGTTGCTCCATTCCCCATTACAGCACTGCTCCCGAAAGCAGTCTCTGGATCAATCTCACATTTCCTGATGGCTTCAGCGTTCTATAGCAGTGTGGTGCTAATCCCTTGTGCATCTTTTAGTCCTGCAGATACTAGCTGGCCTATAACAAATACAAGCAAGTTACAGTTTCACTCCAGGCATACCTCTCACTGAGACACAAGAAATCAGTTCCAAGCTCCGTGAAACATCAATACTATGGGACTACAACAGGATGTGAGATCTTCCAGATGTTGTTGGACTACAACTCTCAAAATCTTTCACCATTGACTAAGGTTGATAAGAATAGGTGATGTATGTTAAGTTGTGCTCTCCTGAAGTTCTTCTCCTTTCCATATATTTGAACAGGCCTGTAAGCCACCTTGGGGAAAAGTGGGATATAAATGAAGATATTAATGAAGATAAATATGATGATAACTACTATACTACTACTACTACTACTACAAGGATCTTGCAGAAGGAGAGGGAAGGAGCCACATGCTTTTGCATGTATAATGTTTGTCTCAAAAGGCAATGATTGGCCCAATTAATTGGAGTCTTCACACACAGACACACACACACACAAATAGTTTTTAATCAAGCAACTAATTCTACTAGATTGCTTAAAGCTTTTGCCACTAGGCCTGAGACAAAATTTCTCCTTCACCAAAACCAGCATCCTTTTCATAGTTAGCAATGGCAAGGGAGAAGGTTCTTCATGGTTTGTTGGGATAGTATTGGTGAAAATGTGACAGTATTTACTCCACTTTGTAAAATTTATTTTCATTCTGCCTATGGCAGTTCAGAAATGTGTACATCAGACTCCTCTGCTACCTTAGGCCATTTCTACATTACACTGTTATAGTGCTATTATTCCACTTTCAACCTCCTATAGAATCCTGGGGTTTGCAGTTTAGGGAGGGGCCTTGAGAATCCTCAGTCAGAAAACTCTTTGGCCTCCATAAACTACAAGCCCCAGAATTCCATAAGAGGTTGAATGTGGAATAATAGCATTGTAACAGTGTAGTGTGGAAATGCCCATAGTGTTTGGAACAGGGGACTGTAATCAGTCATGGCCTACAAAGCAGTTTTTTCTATTTCTATTTCAACTGGTTCTTATTTCAGCTGCTCCAGTTTTTAAATTGTTCCTAAAGACCAGCAGCTGGTTCATATATCCAGAGACTCCTTTAGAAGGAGATACAGATTTAGAGTTCAGAAAGGTCACTTCTGGGGAATACAACTTCCAAAATCCCTTGAACAACTTGACAACAGGCCTTCTCATTTGTACTTTAGGACTAGCAATCCTGCGCTTTCCCAAAAATAATGAACAGAACTGTCAAGTGCACAAACTACTCCTAAGAGTAGTTTGTTGTAAAATAGCTGTCCATGAACAATGAGGCAACTTGAAAAAGAATAAATGTTTCCTCAAACAAGAGTGTGTGGTTGACTTGTGATCCTTAAAGTGATGTTGGTGAAGTATAGTCTAGCACATAGTTAACTGTGCTACCACACTCTTGACGGTGGTCTTACTGAATGTTATAATTAATGGGCATCCTGCCCTTTTCATGGTGTAAACTTTCTAAGAAATCCACATTTGGTCTCTTTCAACAATTTGTGTTACTGCTCTTCAGAAACTCTTCGGCCTATATTAAGGTAAGCTCTTTCATGGTTCTGTAAAGAAGTATGCTATGAGTTGGTGATTCTGAAGGTGTTTCTGTTTGAAAAGAATATTCAAGATGTGAGAGTACATGTGTGGATCCGCACAAGAAAGTGGTTGTGGCAGGCTGCATTTCACTGTTGTTTTGTTCATCAGCACATGAGTTTGAACAACACATTGCTAGCAGCTGAACAGTTAGCTAACATATGGGACATCTACCTAGAGGCTGTTATTGTGATCTGCTAAGCCAGCCACAGTATTGGATGCACAAGGGAGAATTTTGAAGCACAGATGGAGAAGGATGTGTAGTGATTACAATACATAGTCAAGAAAAAGTTTAAAAGTTCAGAATCTACTGCAGCCAATTTTCTGAAAATGTTTGGCTAAAAGTAGACCAGTATGAACAATGCTGTTTCAGAATGTATCTGTTGGCTCAAAATCTGGTTTACTTTTGAGGTTATTAGGAATTATGGTCTCCGAACATAAGAAACATGAGATTGGTGTTGATCTCAGACTATACAAAAATTGTATCATACATTATATATACTGGAGAACTTCTGTTCCCATGCAAAGACTTCTTTACTTTGCTAAATTGTTCAGTCCACCAAGCATGTCAGCAAAGTCTGGTTTGGTTGCTACAAGTACATGGATTCAGTCACTTCCGAATATCACTGATTAAAGAGCTTGTTTTGCCTGGAATATAGTCACACTATGTCTGTTTTCTTGTTTAAGTCAGAAAGCTAATCTTTCTGAAGAGAAATATATTAAGATAGCAAAATAAGATAAATCCTCATTCTAACCAGTCAGCTTAACTAAAGAGACAGAGAGCCATACTTGCTGTGTGCTCTTAGAACAAAGCCAAGAGGCTTACTCCTCCTTAGTGTATTAAGAGATGTTTGAAAAGATGAGAGGAAAATGGCGTCAGCAACCTTAGACTTCTCAGTCTAAGGCCATTTCTGCAGTACACTGTTATAGTGCTATTATTCCACTTCCAACATCCTATGGAATCCTGGCGTTTGCAGTTCAGGGAGGGGCATTTAGAATTCTTAGCCAGAGAGCTCTTTGGCGTCAGTAAACTACAAACCCCAGAATTCCACAGGATGTTAAAAATGAAATAATAGCACTATAGCAGTGTAGTACAGAAATGGTCTAAGACCAGAATAAAAGCTGGCAAAGAATGAGCAGACTAAGAAGGTTTGCTAGAGCATCTTTAGAGAATTCAGTACTTCCCTCACAAATTTATGCATCTTGAATGTAATTTGAGTTGTATCATCATCATCTCCAACAAACAGACCCACCCCAAATACATGAAGATGTGGGGCTTTTCCTTCAAGTGTGCTCTGCCATTAGAAGCATTTTGAGGAAATGGATTGAAGGGGAACAATATAAATTGGGGGGGGGTTCTCCTTTGTGGTATACATTGCACTCTGGAATTCATGCAAAACTGGAGCATCTGAAGGGGTTTAAATATTTAAGTCAATCAAAGGTTTACTAACAGCTGGCATAGTGTTGAAATCTGTCTCCTTGATAATATGGTGGTCTGAGTCAGATATGTTTGACTAGTGCCATTCTAGGAAAAAGCAAATTGTCTTGTATTTATAGCATTTGCTTCCTTCAGTATAAAATATTGGTTGCCTTGAGCACCATTTTAAGGGTGGGGCAGAAAAGTAGGATAAAAATATAAATAAACAAAATCTTGCCTAATGGTGAGCTCCCTTCATATTCCATAGGTGCACAGTAATTCCAATAGTATCAAACTGTCAAGAAAGTGATAATTTGGACCCACCCTGGTGGATAATCTGTTGGAAAGAACAACAAAGAGTCTTATGGTATTTTAAATTAACAGTTTTATTATACATAAGCTCTTGTGTAATACAGCCCACATCACCAGATGCAAAATAACAGATAATAGAAGGTAAATTATCTGGGCAAAAAAAATAATAACTAAAGAAGAAAAATCTCAGATGAAATTAAAAATTGGCCTGAAAGTCCACTGTTTCTTGTCACATTATTATTCACTATAGAAACATTTTATAGATGCTTGTACTTATGATAAAGCTCCACAACAGTTTGCTTGCGTGATCTCTTGGCACTGATTTCAAACCAAAGAATTCATGACCTTATATCGAGTCAAAAAGGTTGGAGAATCCCACTCTAATGAAGGACGGCAGATGTACCACTGGGACTGTTAGAGCAATGGGCAAAGAAAAAAACAGCAGCTAAAAGAGCAAATGCAGACATATAATACAGCTCAAAATGCTAAAAATAAATTGCAACAATACACATCTGATATGGGGAAAAATTCATCTATGAAGCATGCACTGAAAACCAAATATACACCAGCCTCAGAAATATTCCAGCACACTATCCACCACTAGAACCTCATAGAAAAAGAAGGAATGGGACAAGAATTAGAGGAGAGCAACTATATATATTTTTGTTTGCATTTATCAAAACAAATTGTAGACTCAAATCCAGAAATCCGAACAATTCTTAAAATGCCATTCCTATCATGAGCAGCACCAACCATCTCCAAGAAAGTATTAGCATGAATAGATTTAACAAGTATATAAGGAAGTCATTGTGTGTATGTGCAATATGACCATAAGGGACTCCTGCTGAATTAATCTAACACTGTTGACTTCATAAATTACATATTATCTGAATGCACACCTGGGAAATGCTGTGACTGCTCATGAGACAGAAAAAAATGTTTTCACATACGTGTCAGTCTCCTTGACAACATTTATAGCAGCACAAAATTTTAAAGATTGAGCCAGAAGAACACCCCATAGCTCCACACATCAAAAATACATTGGGTGTGGGCTCCTTGTCCTCCTTAAACAAATGCACTGAATTTGTATCTCCTTTTGTTACTATTACATATTCATTTCCTGTTACTAACTGCATCACATTCCCTTTTCTTTTCCTACTGCCCTCAAGGAGCATGTTATTGCTGAGTACTTGGCTACCCAGAGAATGCTTTCTCAAGCATTTTAAATCAGCGAGATGTTTTTCATGTTTCACTGTTCATTTACTGGACTGCAAATGCTGTTAGTCCAAGTATGTAACATAGTGCCATCTAAACTGGTAGTAGCAGGTAATCAAATGAGGGATGAAGAAGTAGGTTATTATCCTTGGTTTGTTTCTTGTCATCGGTTGTTTTAGGAGGGGAAAGAATTACAGGGAAGGCACCCTAAGTATTGCTATATAGCAGAACTACAGGAATGGCAAAGAGACAACTTTAATTCAATGCTCAGCTGTGCACCAAACTTTTCTTTGTGACCCTGGTCAAACCTAGTGCTCTCCATGTATGCTTAGATGATGCCATCTTCTCCTTTTATGGTACATGGCAATAAATGATGCTACCTGGTCAGTTGCCAATACAGCACTTGCATTGGGGGAGACACATAATCCTTCCATCCATTTCCCTTTGTTCAGCCTCAGTGCTAAATAATTTAGTTTAAATAAACATAAATTTATCCTCTATTCATATTTTAACATATATAACTGAGCGGTGGCAAGAACTTTCTTTCTTTTCTTCTTCTTCTTTTCTTTTTCATCTTGGAGTGACAGGTATTTGTTGACTTTTTTTTGTTTCTGTATTGATTTAAGGAATTAAAAACAACTTTCTGTCTATAATCTATTTTTATCTGTCCTTGAGCACTGCAATTTTGGACAAATCATGCAAAACTCCATAAAGGATTCAAGCTTGTCAGGAACTGCTAGCTAGTAAAAGAGTGGTAAGAGTCCAATGTATTGAGGGGAAGAATGGATTTGGGCTTAATAACCATTCAGAAGTAAAGGATATTTTCAAGAAGATCTGTTAACTGTGTAGGAAAAGAACATTTCATTTCATTTATTTCATTTGTATGCCACTTTTCTCCCAGAGTGAGATTTAAAGCAGATCACAAAGAGATCTTTTTTAAAAAACTAAAAATATTTTTTTAAAAATTAGAATACCTATATTAAACACTATAAAATCATTTAAAAGACATACAAAAGTTTTTTAAAAATAAATAAAACACGCATTCAAATATGAAGCTTCTCTGCTTACACATAAAAAACCTGCTTAAAGAAAAAGGTATTTGCTTGCCAGCAAAAGGAAAGCAGGGAACGGCCCAGCCTAGCTTTGTGTGGAAGGGAGTTCCAGAGAGTGGAACCAGCCATTCTGTGTATATTAATTGCAGACCTTCAGTTATTCTTTCCCCATAATCTAATTCTCAGTGCTAAATGCATTAACTTCTCCTTAATATGTTAATTATTAATATCATTGTTTCTCTCCTCCTTTTTTATTCTTAGCATGCTAAATATCCCAAAGAAGAATTTAAAGAAGGTAAAGCTCTAAAAAAAATATCTTTTGAATTCAATGTTTTGCACATCTTGATTATTGCTCAGTAAACTCATTCCTAGGAAACATTCTAGTTCCCTTCTGGAATTTAGGCTTTACACCTTGCTTGTCTGACCTGTACCTGCTCAATAACAAAACTCCACATACAGTCAGCCCTCCACATTCGCAGGTGTGACTTTTGCAGATTTGATTATTCATGAATTATTTGCTGTCACCTCTGCTGCCTCCCTATGCCATTTTTAATAGAGAGTGCAAGCCTTGTGAGGCTGAGAAACTGCAAACGAGGCTTGTAGGTCCCTATTAAAAATGGTGTGGGCAGCAATTGAGGTGGCAATGAGCCCCACCAGCCAGCCACTTCTGCCTTGTGAAGGAACCCTGATGCCTCAAAGGAATCCATGGTGGGTTGAATATGGTAATCAAACCTTATGTGTTAAGTATGGTTTGGGAGGGCCTAGAGTTATTCACAATTTTTCCATTTTCACAGGGGTCCTGTGCCCCTAAGCCTAGTGAATGTGGAGGAATGATTGTACATTCATTACTACAGAGAAGCTAAGGAGTGTGTCTCCACTTCAAACTGTAATTTGAATTTGAGCCCATCATTGCTGAACTGCAAGATGACCTGAGCGATATGAATCAATGCTTGATTTGTTGTTTGGGTTTTTGTTTGGTTTTCCCTCAGTGTGAGGTTTTTCATGCCATCTTCAACATGCTTTTCAGGAGAACAGAATGACACGAAGAGTCTTCAGGGTTATGAATTATTAAAGTAATCACATTTCCTATATCCCTCCTGCTTGATATTATAATAATATCACCAGGAAGCCTTCCTGCTGAAGTGCCATTGAAATGTCTAGAATCTAGAATCTAGATGCTGCAGAAGAGCTATATATTTCAATGGCGATTATACACAAGAGATTTCATCTGGATTGGACCCTGGAGAATTAATTAATTTACAATGCAATAGTTCTTTTTTTAAAACAAAAACAAAAACAGAAATGTAATGAGTAAAGCTAAAAACAAAAATCATTCCAAAATAATTTTTTCAAAATATGCATAGCCTTCATAATGTGACACAGGATACACTGAAAAACAGGCTGTCTCTGCAGCTCCTTAATAAAACCAAAGGAACAGATTTGCTAAAGCTGCTCTATTTATGCATTGATGAAAGGCTTTCACTAGTCATTACATATCTGCAGTCTCTGCTCCATTCTAGCTGTAGACAATATAATAAACAGATAGAAAAATTGATTGATGCCCTATTCAGGCATTCTGTCATCTAATGCAGTTAAAATGGAACAAAAACAACATGGCATGATACCCTGCTTCGAAAATTATTGCTGTCAATATGTGGTTAGTAAGCATCTGAAGAGGAGGATCTCCTCTATTCAACAAAGATCTCCAAGCTATCAGGAATCCTGGATCACATAAAAGAGCCAGTATGTGAAAAAGAGACTCTCCTTTTCAGATTGTCATTTTCTAGGTGAGCAAGGAAACAGTGGGGGCAGCACAAATCTCTCCTTCACTTATCCTTACCTTAACTACCTTATGGAATATCTGAATAAGGCCCTTTCCATGCCACCCTCCCAACCCACCATTGGGACGGGACCACAACAATGGTTCTGCATGACGTTGTCACAGTCCTGTCCTTCTCCTGTCCCCAGCAGAGCAATCAGGGAGTAAATCATTGACAGGCTTTTCCTGTCAATGACGTGTGATTGTGCCACCATCCTGCACTTACCTGCTATGCAGAGCGTCCAGAAGCGCAATGGCTGTGTGTCCTGCCCCAGCGCACCCTAGCAAAGTACCCAGCTGTGCTGCAGAAGGAAGTGAGAGGGCCATCACATTTCCTAGATCCCAGAGACAGCCAGGAGTTTGAAAGTGGAATAATAGCACTATAACAGTGTAGTGTGGAAATGGCCATAAACTGGAAATGACTTGAAAGTACACAACAATAATATAATCCAGTTAAATTTTGCTAATTTTGCTATGTGGAAACAAATGAGATAAAGGGTGTTATGCATTGTTTTTTGGCTTTCTTTAGCTAAGCATTATAAAGTGAAATTAAACATATTTAGTTAGAGGGAGTTACTCTGGGTTTTTAAACAGCAAACTGTAGCAGAATGTGTGTTTGCATGTACACAAGTTTTTCAAAAATGCTTCAAGGTAAATGTGTATGGGACATCAGCTTTAAAGTTGCTTTGTGACTGGATAATAATATTTGAGGAAACTAGTCTATACTTGCATAGGGACTTTCTAGTGTGAGGTAAAGTCATCCTTTTTATTTTGCCTTTGGGCACTGAAGAAATACCTGTAATTAAACATGAGAGGGCAAGTCCTTTATGCCAGCTTCTTACTTTTCTTTTCTCTTTAGATCATATATCAGCATTATAAGGCAAAAAAAAAAAAAAAAAACTAAGCCTTTTAAGGCAAAGACAATATCCCCTTCTTTTAGTTTTAACCTCCTTGGCTAAGGAAATAATTATATGGAAAACCCACTCAACAAGTAAGTGTACCTGAATGTGAATATAAATATAACCTACTTTCCAACATTCCATAGATAACAATAACATTCCAAGGCTAATATGGTCAGACAACATCACAGTCTGATTAAAATGATGAAATTTATTCATAATGAAGTATACGTGATCTAGGAGGGGCTGCAGCAGTTTGCTTTTGCCTGATCCCAATAAGAAGGGCAAGATTCTGCTCCTTCCTCTCTTTTTCTCCTCACCACATTAATTGATTTTGAATTCAGTTTGCACCAAATGAACTAAGCTGAGAATGAAGCAAGAAAGTGAGAGGAAGTGAAAGAAACTGGGACATTTCAAAGGCAGCTGAAAAAGTGAGACAGCAGAGGATTAATCAAAACTTACTTGCACATAACATAGAAATCTGATACAGAGGATATAGGAAGGACTCTGGCTCTAAATGATGTTTCTCCCACCAAAAGATGAGCAGCCAATGGTCAATGAAACCAATTAGGAACTTCAGCAGGTGGGCTCCCACCTCAGCCAGACTTGAGGGACACTGAGGTGACCATGTTAACTGTCATGGCCACATCCTATGGAATCCTGGGAACTGTGGTTTGGTGAGGCACTAACGTTCTCTGGTTAAGAACTGCAAAGGCCTCTCCTGAAACTGCTAGTCCTAGGATTCCATAAAATGGAACTATGGTAGTTAAAGTGGAATCACAATTCTATACCTCTGTAGTGTGAAAGGGTCTGTTGTATTGTTTTGCACTATTTTTGATGCCTGCACAGAAAATTAATTGGTTGAGAGTCTTCTCAGCTTGACAAGTTTTCATTCTGAAGGGCAACTTGATTAATTTGGGGTGATTTTGCATTGAAAGGAAGCATCTTGGGCTTGACCTCTGTCACACCTCTCATAAGAAAGTGCCAATGAAGCTGTTGTAATAGGGAGTAGGAATAGCTTTTTAAAAAGTCCACAAGTGGGTATACCAAAATATCCTACTGTTGCCTTCTTGGCTGCATGAATGATTAATAGGAGAAGGGTCATCACAGCTTTGCTCCAGTTTCAGCTTCCCCTTTTCGGTTGTGAAAAAAAGGATGATTTAATACCCATATTCAAAGTCAGGGTCAGATGTATGGGGTAGGTGACTTTCATTTGCTCCAAACTACAGAGAAAGAGGGGGGGGGATGCATTATAACCTACATTACTTTTAAACGTCTGCGTATTCATTGGCAGATCGGGGTGGGAATCATGTGGCCCATGGGCTGCATGTAGTGTGAAGAGGGTCCAGTGAAGCCCTTGGGACCCACATTGACTCCCCCAAGTCCCAAGCATAGCCCCAAAAATACTACTGAAGTTTCAGGACACTTTAAAATGCTGAGAGAGCCCCCTACCCAAAAATAACAAGAACTCTTACATCTCAAAAATGGCCCATATGATGAGTGGGAGTACATGGTGACATCAATTCTGAGTGCCCTAAAATGGAGACCATTATAGCACACTATGGGTCTCTGGAGCTGCAAAGAAACCAAAAACCTGTAGCCCTTTCACATTGCACAGTTATAGCGCTATGATTCTACTTTAACTGCTATGGCTGCATCATATGGAATCATGGAGCCTGCAGTCTGAGGAGGCACTAACTAGAGTTTTAAATGCCCTTCCCTAAACTCCAGAGACAATGATGTCCTGTCCTTAGGAACATGGCCACCCCTGTCATAGATCCCTAGATCTCAGAAGTGAAAACCAGGAGATGTTCATGCGTTTGCACAAAGATGTTGCCTGAGATCCAAGGAACGGTTTATGCTCACATAAGGAGGTTGTACTGTATGAAACAAAGCATAAGGTGGCACTGATTAGCATTAAACTGGTTGGACTGCTTCCCTCTCAATTTTCCCTTCAGTCCCCACACTCTGCTAATAAGCATATTCATATGGCCTGAAAATTGTTCTTCTTTCAATATCACAGCCTGAACCACTAATGTTATAGCAGGGACATTAGGAAGAAACAAACAGTGGGTGGTGAACATAAGATGCCATATATAATTGTACACAAAAAATGACACAAAGACGGAATTGAGCTTAAAAAAAATGTTCATTTATTTATGTAAATTATTTTCAATATATCTTTATAGACCAGTAATACATGTTAATACATCACAAAGAATTGGGGAGCTTTAGTTAGTTGAGATTAGCTGTTTTAGGAACTCTTAAGGGAGGCAAGGAAGTTACGGTTTTGTACACTTAGGCTTAAAGGAAATAATACATTTCCTTTCTGTTTATTGTATGTTATCAAACATTTAGGATGTTCAATACCGATATGATAATGTATATAAGTGGTTTTTCTTTTCACGTGTATAATATGGATACTTGAGTTCGATTTTATAGTATTTGTTTTATGTTTTTAAAAAAAATATAATAAAAAAAAAGGAAGAAACAAACAGTAATTGTGTTGAAGAACAATCTATAACTACTGTTTTCATGTACAAACTTCAAGTAATGATAGGATCCAGTGTTAAAACCCCAATTAACCTTGTTTTAACAAGTCTTTACTTCAGTGTTGTGAGAGAGGAAGAACTTTAGCTATATTAATCACTCCAATGTGGTAAATGGAAATAAATAGATGGTGGGCATTTTCTTTTCCAATGTACTGGGCTTTTCTTCGTTTGTTTTGCTTTTGAGCGACAAAGTAGTATCTTTGTTGTCAGTTGTCAACATTCCACAGTATTACTTTCTTCCACCAAGGAAAATCTGTCCATATAGTCAAGGAAGACTAAGATATTAACTCTGCATTTCACTACAGGATTCACCAGTCTTCACTGAGCTGCTTGGTGTACCTTTTGATACTAAAAAAGATGTCCATACCAGCCAGTACATCTCTATCTGGAGCCAAATGTTGAGCTTACTACAAATAGACTAGGGCAGAGATGGCCAAAGTGTGGAATTACATTCATTAAAGTCACTATAAGTACATTTAAAACTAATTGTCTAAAAAATAAAATTAGAATAATTGTTAATTAAGTACGAGTGGGAAGATTTTGTTTATTAATAATGAGTGGGAGGATTTTAATGAAATTTAATTTAATAATATTTAATGAAATGTCATTTTACATTAATCTCAGCTAATTTTCAATCTAGTTTGCCTATATGTAGCACATTTTTATGTATCCTGATTTCAACAACCATTATGACACAAATAATAAAAAAAGTACCCTTCAAGTTCTTGGCCAACCAGAAATATTGCCTCTGGCAGTTGCACACCCCCGAATTAGAGCCAAAAAAATGCCTCTCTGAAATTAAAGATTTGCACTGAACACAAGATTCAGTTCAGACTCCAATTCAGCTCCTCATAAAACAGCCAGATTTGATGAATTTAGTTCACAAACTAGCAACACAAGGGGTGGGACTGGTGTACTCTACCTGTTCATAGAAGGTAGCTGGACTTTGGGAAGCAGGATCTGAGAGTGGCCAATAGATGGGTGCACTGCAGTAAGAACTCCTAACCAGTAAATGGAGCTCTGTTTAGTCCTTGCTTCCCTAGCCAAAGGAGCTGCCCACTTGTGGTGATTATAACCCAGAAAAATATTCTCTCCCAGTAGTGAATCAGCATGGGATCAATCTAACCAGCAGTTTCTTCTTCTTCAAAAAAAAAAAAAAAGGTCAGATCTATCTTTTTTCCACAAGTGAAGAAGTGTTTCCCAATCTCCTCTGCTTTTCTTTTAGGATTTGCAGGTAGGAAAGGCCTGAAAGACCCAATTATCAGCACCTAATCCCACCTCTTTCAGTCTTTTCCTCCCAAAGTGTCCGGAAGACATAAATGTCCCAGGCACCCTTTTTGTTTTCCCATTTATCTTAAAAGTTGTGGAAAGTATATAATGCAACTCTACTCAATATACAAATAAGCAGGGTTTTTTCCCCTTGTGATCTGTAGTATTTGTCCCTACCACTTCAGGAATTCGATGTCATTGAGATCTTTGCCAAGATCCTCCATCTAAGCATCTCATTGGAACATGGCCTCATTTCTCTTCCTCCAGCTGTAGAAGTACATCCAAGAAAGGTGCTGCCTTGTTTCCTCCCCTTCTCCCAAGTAAATGGCTATAGCAGCATCCCCAGGACTTGACAGCTGGAGGGGGAAGGTATTTGGACATGCACAAGGAACTTGTGCAGTATCCAAGGAAAATACGACATTGCATACATGTAACTGCAAGTTATAGACATGTATGTCACCAACAGGATTCCAGGCAGAGACACAAATGTTATTGTGCCTAGTACTGTTCTGGAAGTCCAGTCTCTTGTGCAAAGAAATAGGATACCACTTCCTGCTTCTGTTGGCAGCTCTCACATATCCATGTCTGCCTATGATGGCAATGCACAGTGAGTCTGCTTTTGAAATGCAGATTTGTTCAATTCTTAATGCTCAGCTAAATTTCAAATCAAACTTCATTTCCCTGAGTTTTTCTACCACTTAGATGATACAATGAGATTCTAAGCACATGCAGCCAACTGTTGAAAAGACCAGAACTCCCAAGTCTGTTGCTCTTGCCGAAACTCTCAGATTACTGTAACATATGTAATCAGGCCAGAGTTTCAAAGTAAAACATGATGAGTTATTTTCAATTAATCCTTTTTTTTTTTGCCATAACTAAGGCAAAACAAAGTCACATTATCATTATAAGGGAATAAAGGATCATTTCACTCCTTTTATGGTGTAACTAATTGCTTCAGTTGCCTTACAGTTAAAAATGATGTACATGTCCTCACTTTTGTGTTTTGTACCCACAGAATCATAGAGTTGGAAGAGACCAAAGGGGCCATCCAGTCCAACCCCCTGCTATGCAGGAATGCACATCAAAGCATTCCCAACAAATGCCCATCCAGCCTGTATTTAAAAACCTCCAAAAGAGTAGACTCCACCACACTCCAGGGCAGCATATTCCACTGCCGGACAGTTCTGACTGTCAGGAAGTTCTTCCTGAGGTTCAGGTGGAATCTTTTTTCCTGCAGCTTGAATCCATTGCTCTTTGTCCTAGTCTCTGGAGCAGCAGAAAGCAAGCCTGCTCCCTCCTCAATATGGCATCCCTTCAAATATTTGAACATGGCTATCATGTCCCCTCTTAAACCATCTCTTCTGCAGACTAAATATACCCAGGTTCCCAAGCTGCTCCTCATAGGACATGACTTCCAGACACCTTCACCATTTTGGTTGCCCTCCTCTGGACACGCTCTAGCTTGTCAATATCTTTCTTGAACTGAGGTGCTCAGAACTGGACACAGTATTCCACATGAGTTCTAACCAAAGTAGAATAGAGTGGTACCATTACCTTCCTTGATCTAGACACCATACTCCTATTGATGTAACCAAAAATTGTTACCTTGTATCTCGGGGGTCCCGGGAGGGATACCCAAATATCCAATATTTAACACAAATGGGGAAATTGACTAGAGCACACTCGTTGACTAACGAGAGGCAGGGCAACTTTAGCGGAGGTCTTTCACCCAATGTCTACAGCGTCAGGTCAGTGAGCCAAGCAGTTTCAGAATAAACCAATTAATGTTTTATTAGAAAATAACAAATAAGACAAACAGATACACTACTAACTGAGAAATAGGAAAAGAAGAGGAAAAGGAGATCTTAAGGATAGGCAGTACGACACCTGATCATGTAGTCCTGGAAAGCTGGAGAAAAGGACGCTCAGTGCTGTTTGCTGAAGGGAAATCGCCACACAGGCCGACAGCAAGGCAGGATGAAACTCAAAAGCAGGACCCTGAACTCTCAAAATTAGGGGTTTATATAGCAGAAATTGTGCCTGAGGGCCAGACCATAAACGCTGAGAACAAAGCAAGTTTCTGATTGGACAAAGGCTCGGAAAAGGGTCAAAATTGCTGCTATCGGATTAGCACGAGTAGACCAATAGAGTGGCCAATGTGCAAATTGGGGAGCACTTAACATGGCCTTGTTAGTCATTGGCGCAAATCCGGCATCATTGTAAAACAAAATGAATCTGCAAGCCAGGTCCCAGTGCAACGGCCAAGGCTTTTGAAATGCCCACCTGAGAGGGGAAGTTGGAAATCCCTGCCATTAACGGCTGCTCCTTGTGTACGTGCCTTTCTGGGGACCCTCTCAAACACATGAGCCAGGGTGCCAGGAATAGGTCAAATTATTTGATATCAAAAGGGATATCTAGTGCTATCAACGTCCAGGTCTGAACCACAGTAACAGAATCAGATTGGCTTTCTTGGCTGCCACATCACACTGTTGACTCATGTTCAACTTGTGGTCTACCAAGACTTCTAGATCCCTTTCAGATGTACTGTTATCCAGCCGCGTGTTCCCCATCCTATAGTTGTACATTCCATTTTTTCTGCCTCAGTGTAGGACCTTACATTTCTCTCTGTTGAAATTCATTTTGTTAGCTTTGGCCCAGCTCTCCAATCTGTTAAGGTTGTTTTGAATTTTCATCCTGTCCTCTGGCATATTAGCAGCCCCTCCCAATTTGGTATCATCTGCAAATTTGATCAGCATGCCCTCTATTCCCTCACCCAAGTCATTGATGAAGATGTTGAATAGCACTGAACCCAGGACAGAACTCTGTGGCACCCCACTAGTCACTTCTCTCCAGGATGAAAAACAGCCATTGGTGAGCACCCTTTGGGTTTGGTCAGTCAACCAATTACCAATCCACCTAACAGTAGCCCTGTCCAGCCCGCATTTTACTAGCTTCTTTGCAAGAATGTCCTGGGGAACTTTGTCAAAGGCCTTACTGAAATCAAGATATGCTATGTCCACAGCATTCCCTTCATCTATCAAGCTTGTAACTCTAACATAAAAAGAGATAACATTAGTCTTTTATGACTTTTTTTGAGAAATCCATGTTGACTCTCAGTGATTATGGCATTGCTTTACTGTAGACCAATGTCTTATATTATTCTGATAAGCTTAAAAAAAAAAAAAGAATGGCCAGAATGGTCACTATTTAGTTTCTTCTTTTTCTTTCTTTCTTTCTTTCTTTCTTTCTTTCTTTCTTTCTTTCTTTCTTTCTTTCTTTCTTTCTTTCTTTCCTTCTTTCTTAACATATTTTATATTTTACTGTTGGTCCAATCTAAAACCAGAACTATTCCAGGCGTGCTTCTCTGGAAGAATTGATGGTAATTGCATTTTCAAAAGGCTCCCTATCACGGCCAGCCTAGGAACAATAATTACCAGAAACCAACACAATACAGTCAGGGAAGCCTCAGAAAATAGATGAGATTCTCCCAAGCACTTGCCAAGAAAACCTATAATTACCAAGATGATTCTAAACCAAGCCAAGGAGAGTTTATCCATCACTAGGGTAGGATTAGATTCTTAGCTGAATGCCTTGCTTGGATGTGGCAATTACGTTCTTTTTATAACAACTGGAGTTCTTTACTCATTTGTGTAGTGATGTTTTACTGGCTTCAACAGTAGCCAAAACGAAGCCCTACTGTTGGGCAAAGTGAAGCAACTGCCTTGGGATACAAGTGCTGGGAGCAGAGATTGGCAGAAAGGTGTTGGGGGTCAGAACATGTATATGTAGCCTGGTGCCTTAAGATTTGTTCTGTCCTTTAGGTAGAATTGAAGATTTAACTGCTAATTCAACCAAATTTAATACACACGGTGAAAACAGAGGTACCATCCTCCATCTCAAAACAGAATACATCTTGCTCACCAAAATCCTATCTGCTTCTACATTTTGTTTCCCACAGTGACCAACTAATGGGAAGCCCACAAGCAGGAAACAGCACCTTCCCTTTTTTGTTCTCTTGCAAGTGGTATGCAGAAGAATACTGCCTCTAATACAGGAGGGCACATAATGCTGTCATGATCAGTAGTTCTTAATGGCTTTGTCCTCCATTAGGCTCAACAAAAGCTAGTCTAACTGTGCACAGAATTGGAGAGGGAGTATGGCTCAGTAGCAAAGGACTTATATAAACTCCACAGGTTCAGTCCTAGGAAACTCTAGTTCAGACAAGCAGGCTCTAAAGAATGGCTAGAGTCCACACCAAACTGTTAGAGTGTAACACTCTGGCTGTGAAATTACTTTTCTTCCCCTTGCTCCAAAGCCTGGGAGGGGTCCCTGTTTTTCCTGCTTACCATTAGGGAGGGAGGTAATTCAGATTATGAAGAAATAACTGGTTTTAGATCAAATAGGAACAAAATGAGAGTGTGCTCAAAGATGAGTGGGCCCTTCTTTTCTCCAGGAGCCCAGAGCAGCCACGTCTTCATTGCCTGAATGTCTTCCCTCTTCTTCTCCCCACCAGTAAGCAGCAGCTACAGGGCAAAGGTTTTGGAAGGAGTGCATAGGGCTAGAAAATAGATCCCTGTCCCCAAACAAGTCATACATATGTGCAAGCCACATTTATGAGCATGTACGTTAGTAACAAGATGCTACTCAGTCTCTGTCAGAAGCTGTAGAAAATACTTGCCCACCAGAATGGACCATACTGGGCTAGATGGACAAACTATCTATGATAAGGCAGCTTGTTATGATCACAGCCAAACTATTTATTTTTACTTTATTTCTCAATGTTATTTTAAACTTGGGTATTTCTGTGTCTGGACAAAATATGCTTTTAATATTAGATTTGTATATGAGTTAAAGAAGAGATGCCAAGAGCCTTTTCTTCAATAGAAAGCAGGGAGTGAAAACAAATGTCACAGATCATATTTGGAATCCCTTGAATCATTTGTAATTTTGGATACGCATGGATTGCCCTGAAACCAGGGCAAATAATGTTGCCTCAGAAATGTTCTTTCCAAATGTGAAATGTTTCAGTGTAGGAAAGAAGAGCTTTAACATGGATGCTTGCATATTAGGTGAGTGCGTATTTAAGAAAAGAATATCAGTTCTGAACCACTGTAGAGTCACTGCAAAGCCAAAGTTGACTTTCTTGCTCAAACAACAGGTTATATCTGCCTTTCCACATTTTTGTGCTACTAGAACTCCAAAAAATTCAGTATGACTGCTGCCTACCATGGCATGTGCTACTGCTAGAGTGTTGTAGAGGCCGACTGTCCATTGACAGCCAACAGATTGCAGAGATATTCAGTAGGCAACAGAGATAGCTTAGCAGTTCAGTAGAGCTTGCCTGTTCAGGGTGAAGTGGAAGTGTGGACAGGCATTGGTCCAAGAGTTCAGGAATCCCGCATCCAAGGTCAGACAGTTCAAAGATCAGAGAAGGCAAGCAGATGGCAAGCAAGGAATCTGTAGCACACACAAAAGCAAAGGCCAGCAAATGCACAAATTGTTTCTGACATCAGGCTACCACCCTCTGCCTTCCTTAAAAAGCCTGGAGCCAGCTGGCACTCATCCCTACCTGATTAACTTCCAGTATGCTCGTGTCTGTTTGTCCTCCTCTGAGGCTGTTGTTCACCTGGAAAAGCTGACTCCTAGCCCATGACATAGACAGAACAGCAGGCCAGGGATGCTATGCACCTCAGGCAGCAGATCTAGGATTCCATGATGCTTTTAAAAAAAAAAATCTGCATTGCCTCAGACAATGGCTGCTGGTCACAGCTGTTTTTATCCTAATAAAATCAGAACCCTGCTTGATCAGACCAAGGGTCCATTTATTCCAGTATCCTGTTTTTCACTGTGGCCAACCAGAGGCATTCAAGAAGGCAACAAGCAAGAGAATGGCAGAGCTTTCAGGTCTTATTTCAGTATATTTCCTCCAAACCTACAGGCTACAGTTAGCCATCCCTATGGTGCCATTAGAATGTATATCACCTATAGACAGTCCAGAGTTGCTCCTTAAGCCAGGTCTGCATCTTTCATCATTTGACAGACACATTTGCTGAGACCTGACATTTCCTGACTGTGTTAAGTCTGAAAGTGTCAGTTCCTGGTTCTGAATGCTATCTGGTCCTGTCTGACATATGTAAGATGAAAATAAAGGCATTTTAAACTTTTAAATTTTAATATTAGCTACAGCTACAGAGAGTAGCTACAGCATTTATTTCCATGGGGTCCAGTGACTGGCATGCCTATTAAAGAATTCTGGATGTTTATATTTCCCTAGTAGTTCCAGATTTGTACTGGGACTTGAGAGAGCCTTATGCTCCACAGGGGAGTCAGGCTGCTCTTTCTTTGGCCCTTTCCACATCAGGCAATTAGAACAGGGCAGTGCATCCTTGCAGGGAGGTCGTCTGCACCTTGGAGCAGACTAGGAGCGGACTACTTACCAGAAATCCACACCTCAGCCCACTCCAAGATGACCCCAAGTGGTCCTCCAGCGTGTTTTTGAAAGACCGGAAAAAACAGGTCTCTATTTACCTGGAACGCGCCATTGGATTCCTGCTCCCTTGTGCAGATTCACAGGCTCGCACCAATGCAAGCCTGTGATCTGTGGAGGGCAGGCTTTAGGTGTGGTGAGCTTCAGCAGTTGGTTGGGACCCACAACCAATCAGAAGTCACCGTTTTGGAAGCCGGAAGCCTCCATTTTGGAAGTTGGAAGCTGCCATTTTGGAAGCCAGAGCAGTGCCGATCTACAGACCTCACACTGCTCCGATTCACCCTGGACCAAGGAGGAGCCCTGTGGAAGGGCTTCAGGGACAGTCTGCATTGCTTCAGACCCCAGAAGAAGCAGTAGGTAATGGCACAGAGCAATTCCCTCACCTTGTGCAGAAAGGGCCTCTCTCTCTCTTTCTCATTCTGCCTGTCCTACCTCACAGGGTATTTGTGAGCTTAAAATGCAGGGGGGGGGAATGTGGTACCTTCAAGTCATCAGAGCAAAGGTGTGATGTGAACATAGTGTTACATGTAATTACTTAAGTGTTACCTATAACAATGGCCCTATCCACAGCTTACTGGATCCCATCTGCATCCCTCAGGGATCTCAGTAGAGCCTCTCCAAGGCAGGGAGCACAACAGAAGCACTCCCCTCTGCACTGGCTGCTTCCGTGAATGGAGGAAGTACAATGGCTCTGCCCCTTCCTTCCACAGAGCAGCTGGGCACTGTCCCACACTGCACTGAGGCAGGAAGCGCAGCCAGTGCACTTGGAGGACCTCTGACCCTAAGGTAAGAGTGGGAAGGGTGGTGGGAGGGCTGCACAATCTCCAGTCATTGATGTGTAAAACCCGTCAATGATTTGTGGCATGATTGTACTACCTGAGGACAGGAGAATGACAAAACCACAACGATGTCATGCATAAGCATCATCCAGGTCTCATCTGTTACTGCGGTTCAGGCCTACTCGGAGATAGCACTTGATATCATTTTGATATCAAACCATTCGGCTTTCCTCTGCCACCCCACTCCACATGTTTGCGAGGCGTCTGGACAAGCACGTAAACAGACGCGGCCGATAATTGCTGGACATTCCATTCTCCACCCAGGCAGGCCGGGCAGAGCTGGTTCGTCGCTTCAGGGACCTCTCCGGCAAACACCTCATTGCTTATGCATGATACTAACAAAGGCTCCCTGCTCCGCACAGGTAGCCGCACAAAGCTGTACTAAGCACTCCGCATTTGCATACTGGCTACACTATTGTTAATTCAGCCCTAAGCCAATCATGCTAAATTCTGACCTTTCCAAGCATTGTCCCACTCACAAATTGTATTGTTCTCACTGAGTAAGGTATGGTCTGCAGTCGCAATTCACCCTATAAAAGCCCCCAATTCCGAGACCCTCCTTGGATCGCTCCCGAATTCCATCCTGCCTTGCTGCCGTTTTGCCCGGTGAGCTTTCCCCTCAGTTCCGGTAACTGAGCCTGCTCAACCCAGGATCACTCCTGAGTTCCAGACCGCCTTGTTTCCACCGTGCCTGGCGAGCCTTCCCCTCAGTCCCACGTACCGAGACTCCATATCAACGAACTCAACCTTCAAACCTCTCCAAGACTACGAGACAGGTGTCGTATCACCCATTTCCCTCCAAAAATCCCTATTTCCAATTCTTTAGCTTGCTGTGTGACTGGTGTCTTTAATGTTTGTCTGTATTTAATAAAACATCATTTTTGCTACTTTAAACCATCGGACTGCTTGACTGACTTGACCCCGTAGACGCTGGGTTGCAAGATCTTGCTAAGTTACCTTGCCTCTCGCTAGCTTTAGTGAGTGCTCCAGCTAATTTTCTCCAAGTCGTTGTTGTTGTTGTTTGGTTATTTAGGTGTCCCTCCCGGGACCCCCAGAGATCAGGGTAACACATCCTTCTCCTGTCCTCAATGCAGGATGATGACATCCTGCAGAAAGGGCCTAAGTAATCTATGTGTTTAAAGAAACAGGTATCTGTTTCTACTCCCACTCTCTATAATTCTTTCATTCTCCCCTTTCATAGCTTTTGTCTAGAATAGGTGTATTTTTCCCCAAAGTGTCATTCCATATTATGTTGGACATAAAACAGACTAAGCAAACTGACATGGCCAAAATCTATTGAGCCATCATTTTTAATCCAAGAAGCCTGCTGACGAGACATGTTTTGATTTCAGGTACTTCAATAAGAGCTAACCCTCCTTCTGTGCTAACATTCACTAGGTATTCTCTAATTTGGAGGAGCTAATATTTCCTTCATAAATGATTGCATTGTCACAAGCAGCTCTGTAGCAAATGTTATATTTGATCAGTGGTTCTAGCAGTTTATGAAACAGGATGAAGAGAAGCATGATAAAATCTTCTGCCTCAGGTGGCCATAGTGAAGCAGGGCCTAGTCTGGAAGTATATGATACAACAATTATGCTCAAACTGACTAAGTCTATGTCTGATCATTGCTTGGATGGGGATCATTGCTTGCTCACCTGGAAATCCTGTGGTTTCATTTGGTCATTCTATGCCTTCAACAGACAAAAAAAAGCAAAGAATGAATACATAGCTATACAAACAGACAGAGTGAAAATGATGGGTATCTGCCTCTGAATCTGGTTGCATTGGACATAGGGCAGGAGTTGTGGCACTGTAAACCATACACTGCAGACATACCTTGGAGCTATGTTAAGCTTTTAGTGCGGGGATAAGGAATATTTAGCCTTCCTGATATTTTGCACTGCACCTTCCACCATTTATGATCATTGGAGAGAATGGGAATTGCCACATTTTATATTTGAACAACCAGGTAGGAAAACTGGGGAAAACACTGAGTTTAACAAAAGTTCTAAGCTTGAACTAATAATTACATACCTAAGATCAGGCACACCTGAGTCTTCTAATCTTTAGTGTTCACACAGCAGCATTTCCTGACCTCAAATAAGAGTCCCTGGGGTGAATCTGGCAAAGTGATAATCATTTTTATCACATGGTGAACACCACTGTTTTCATGCAAAGGTACAACCATGCTTTAAAATGGCACTTGGTCTACAATTTGCCTTCCCCATAATCTCATAGGATTCCAGCAAAGTGTCAGATGTTTCTTTCAGAGGTGAACGTGGCCACATGCCCTCTAACTATAGGTTTCCACATGCCCCCAAGAAAGAAGCCCACTAATTTAAAAGGGCTGTGTCAGACTTCAAATGCTAGTTTAGGCCTATTTCAGAAGTCTAGGAGGCATGCACACTGACCACAAGATTGCGTACAGACCCCTGCTTGGCATTTCAGAAAATGGATCACTTTGGCTAGGGTCAATTTGGAGTTAGTCTGCTTCAATTCTGGTGCTAAACCCAAGATGAAACTCAGAAATCTAAAGGTTTATATCTGCCACCAACTTTCAGTGGAAATTCAAAAGTGGCTGCAACATTTGTTCTCTTTATCAAACCTGAATGTAATTTGCAGGCCCAGTAGCCATTTAAGAGTGCAGTAGGTTTGCCAAATTGAAGACAATTAAGTACAGGAGTTTTTATACTATGTGCCATTATAGTCTGTTCTTTTAAAAAATAATAGAACTGCCAATAACTTTTTTAAAAAAAGAATGGCAAAATCAGAAGAAATTTGCTGACATGGATGCCTTTTCAGAGGAGATCAAGACTGCTAAATTTCAGATTAATAGATACAAGGATTTTTGTGCAAGAGCAGCCTTTCCAAGTGGAAGATAAGGATCTGTTTAATCTCCCCACCACCACCCCATGCTTTGTTGTGAACTAGTAACAGACAGCATATAGGGGACACTAAATAACAAATCTACGGTTGTTCAAAAGAATGGTTGTTATGGCTTATGTAAAAGTGGAGTTATGTTGTACCCTCTCTACCTGATTGCACTCCTCAGGAGAAAGAGGATACTTTTTAAAAGAGCACAATTTATTTCCCCTCTTCTTACTAGTAATCTATTACCACGATATCCTAAAATAATTCTTCCTTTGCCCTTGATAGCCAGGCCAAATAAGCAGGCATGGTTGAACAGAAACATTTTATGAAATATTATGCAAAATAAACAAGTCCATGCTCCCATAAGCTTATGATTACAGTTTCTTATTCTTTATGCAAGGTACTTTATGTTTTAACAGAATTACCTCAGATATACTCTATGGCCATTTCCACACAGGGTAATAAAAATGGTGCAGTGTGTCCTCCACGGAGGACGTCTGCACCATGGAGCGGACTGGGTCTGGACTACTTAGTGTAGATCCGCACCTCAGTCTGCTCCGGAACGACCCCAAGTGGTCCTCCAGCATGCTTTTGAAAGACCTGATTTTTCTGGTCTTTCAAAAGCACAGAGTGCGCCACTGCAAGCCTGCTCCCTTGTGCAGATTCTCAGGCTCGCACCAATGCGAGCCTGCAATCTGCCAAGGGCGGGCTTTAGGCTGGCGAGCTTCAGTGGTTGGTCGAGACTCATGACCAACTGGAAGCCGCCATTTTGGGCGCTGGAGCAGAGCAGATTGATGACCACGCACTGCTCCAGAGCAGCCTGGACCAGACCGGGAAGCCAGAAGATCCAGTAAGTAGAGGCATGGGGCAATTCCTTTGCCCCGTGCGGAAATGACCTAAATCCCTGTTTTTTTATTTGTTCGTTGCCTCAGGAGCCCTTGGTGGTCTGGGAAGCAATACAGAAATTGCTTAAATAATAAACACTGTACTCTTACCTAACAGAACAACCTTCAGATTAAGACGTTTGCTCTCCCCACTGTCATTTGACACTCTTCATTTTCAATTATCCTATCCACATCATCCAGCGTACTCCAACATTCTTTCACATTCCTCACTTCACCCCTCCTGCTTTCACACATTATTTTATTTACTCCAGTTGTGTAGACTGTATGTGTACCTGAAATTCTGGATAACAGATATGAACCTAGCAAAGAAGACTTTGTTTATTTGCCATCAAATGAACTTACAATCTCCCACTGCTCTGCTGCTGAAAGTTTGCTGAAGGTCTCACACCACCATCAGATTAAAGACACAAGACTTTTACCATCTATCTTGCAAATGTATGTGAGGCTAAGACACTAGACTTGCACATGAATGTGAGGCTAACCCAACCTCCAAGCAACATATCTTCTTTTATTACAGTGCCTGCAAATGCTCAGTCCTCAAGAAGCTGTTGAACTGTTGTTGTTTGATTGCAACTTAAAAATGGAAATAGATGGAAATAGAAAATATTCAAAAATTCAGGAAAAAAATAGTAAAAAAAACACTGTTTTCTTGAGTGTCAAGAACCCTGACAAAGAGAACCCTGAACTGAGAAAAATCTTCATAGTTTGAGGCCTTTTCTGCACTGGGTTTTTAAAACGGTGCAGAGTGTCCTCCAGAGAGGACATCTACACCTGGGAGCGGACTGGGTCCGGACTCCTTTGTGTAGTTCCGGACCTCAGTCCGCTATGGAACAACCCAAAGTGATTGTTCAGCATCCTTTTGAAAGACTGCTTAAAACAGGTCTTTCAAAAGCATGGAGCGCGCCACTCTGTGGCCACGCTCCAATGCAGATTTTCAGGCTCCCACCAGTGCTAGCCCGCAGATCTGCCAGAGGCGGGCTTTAGGCTGGCGAGCTTCACCGGTTGGTGAAGAGCCTCGACCAACCGGAAGCTGCCATTTTCGTCCCCGGAGCAGTGCAGAGCAGCGGCCACGGACTGCTCCGGACCAGCCTGGACCCTCACATGGAGTACACAGGTCCAGTGAGTACCGGCACGGGGCAATTCCCTCGCCCAGTGCAGAAAAGGCCAGAGATGTACTCTGTGGGAAATGTTTTGCACAGTAAGCAGTATTTTCTGCATGGAAAAAACCTTTGGCACAGAAAATATTATTTAGAAATATTATTTTCTGTGCAGAAAATGTTATTTCATGTACAGAAAATGCAGGATTTTGCCAAAGAATAACTAGATTGGCAGTAAATAAGTCTAAATGTGAATAGTCTTCAAAAACTGTGCAGTTCTGAAAGACTTTCTCATAGCAGGGAATATATATTGTAAACATTACTTCCTTTGAGAACAAAATTAGTGAAGAATTACATTTCTGCTCTCAGAAGTCCAAGAACATCTGGAGGGCCACACAATTCCCATCCCTGTTTTACAGAGATACAGAAATGATTTAAAGAACTTTCTCTTAGAATAGTAACTTGGGCAAAGGACCTACTGAGTAGTCATTTCTCAGGCATTGTGGATAATGTATACACCTGCTCACTGTGGGAGAGAAGAACAGAAGCATCCATATATACAGATTGTAGGTTTCATTGGCAAGGTAAAACCCACAGCCTAAAATATGGGAGATAAATTGTGCCAGGGAAGTCATTGTGGAGCAGCTTTGCATAAAGTCAGCTGCAGCAGGCAGAGGAAGAACAATAGAAGGAAGGAAAATTATGGACCCTAAATAACAGCAATTACTCTAAGAGCACCAACTGTGGTGTTGCCGCTTTCTGTCTCTGTCACCTCCAGGCAGGGATGAGAGCTTTAAAATACAAATCCAGGATGGGAGTAATGTTTCTGGTGTTGGTTCAGGTTGTATCACAAACTGCTCCTGGCCCAGTAAGTACTATCATAAGGAACTCCTATGGCAGTCTAGCAATAGAATTAGTTCCCCTGAGAAGTTATGAAATTTCTTTCCTTGGAAGTATTCAAAAGGGAACATAAGATTAAAGGCCTATCTAATCCAGTATTCTGTTCACATAGCAGCCAACCCAAAGCTCCTGAGAAGTCCACAAGCAGGACATGAATACCATACACATTCCCATTTGCATTTCCCTACAGACTGTCTGATCCTGGAGGTTCTATACAACCATCATGACTAGTAGCCATTGATAATCTTCTCTACCATGCAAGGTTGTCATATTAACTTTTTCCTGTCATTCCTCCTATGGTTGCTCCAACTTGAACAGGAGCTCTGCCAGTGCTGAATCCTTTCCTTCAGAGGTTTGGCACCAGCAGAACTCTCATTCAACTTGCAGGAACTTCAGGAGGAACAGTAATAAGATCCAGAATGGATTTGCCATTCCCACAATGGCAGATCCACCTGTTGTCACTGCATCCTTGAATATATCTCTTCCCCTTTTCGAACTCATTCAAACTAGTGACCAGTCAGTACATCCAATGGTAGTTAATTCCCTAATGGAACTATGGACTGTCTGAAGTACTTCCTTTTAGCTGTTCTGTTCTGCACAACTCACCCTTCCTTTGTACTGGATGAACTGAAGTTCTAATATCATGAGGGAGAAAAATATTTCTCTATACATTTTTCTCTGCTATGCATAATTTTGTCCACCCCTACTATGTTCCTCTTGCTCACCTTTTTTCTAACTTAATAACTCCTTCATGTTGTAAGCTTTCCTCATAAGGAACCTTCAACCTGTTCATCATTTGAGTCACTCTTTTCATCATTTTTGTCATGCCCTACTTTGGAGACTGTGGCAGTGAGGAGGAGGATTCTGACTCCAAGGCAGAGGCTTCCCCAGAGGCTGAAGTGTCCCCAGAAGCTGGTCCAGAGGGAGATAAGGGCCTGAGCCAGGGGAACAAATAGAGGAAGACACAGCTGACACACCTACCTTGCAGCAGAGACACCGTGAAAGGGAGGGCTTGTGTCGCTCGGTCTAAGTAGTAAGCGAGCCCGAATGAGGGAACACCTGTGGTGACAGTAGCCATAGGTAAAAGAGAGCTCCAGCTGTCCTTTCCTCCTAGGGTGAGTAACTGGTCTCTTTGGCCCTGAAACTGTGTGCTGTGTTCTTGGGTCTGGGTGTCTTGGAACTTTGCCTGTTTGGACTACAGTTTGGATTTGGTCCTTCGGATTTGTTTACTCTAGGCTGTCTTCCTGTTTGGATGTTCTTTGACTCTCACCTAATGAGTAGGAGCTGTGCTGCTTGTGAATTACTGCCTCCTCTGCTGTAGACATGACAATTTTTTCTAGTGTGGTGACCAGAACTATACACAATATTCTAAGTGTGGTCTCCATCTAGATTTATATGAAGGCAAAATACTTCTGGCTTTTTTGTTTCTGTTTCCTTTCCTAAAGATCCCCATCATGAAATCTTCCTTTTTCACAACTGCTGCACACTCAGTTAATTTTCTGATCAAGCTACTCAGTTGGTAATTAGAGTTTCCCAGGGTGTTAGCCCTATTGGGAAACTCTATGAAAACTAAAACTGTAAGGAATTAGCTTTCTTTTAGCAGACTAGGAGAAAAAGACAAATGCCCAAATTTCTGTGTGGTTTTTCTGATCTGAAACTTACTAAGGAAACAAAAACAACACAGGCAGTTTCTGGTTACAAACTTAGAAAAGTTTACTAATGGCTATTATATTTACATATGCATTGGGGAACCTATAGCTAATGATAGGTCAGGTAAGATAGTAGCTTTGTTGTTAACTCACCATCTTATGAAGGAGATGCAAAGCATGGTGGAGAGGAGAAAAGAGGAAGCAAAAATGGAGGATGACCCAAAAATGATGACCCAAGCAACAATCCTGGGTCACATAATGTGGTCACCTGAACACCAAAGGTTTTTATGATCATGTATTTAAATGACACAAAGGTAAATGGTGTAGCTTTGGTATGCAAACTATAGTATGCTATCTATGCTCACATGCTCTAAAAACAAGATGAAGGCAGAGAGAATGCTGGATTTTTTCCAGCACATCTCCCCAAATTCCTTTCTTCGTTGATCACTCACTGCCAGCCTAGACCCCACTGTCAGTGTGTATGTTGTCAGGACTTCTTGCCAGTAAGCATCACTTTGCACTTGCTTACATGGAAATACAGCTGCCAATTTATTGCCTACACATTCCATTTGAAGAAAAATGTTTTGGGCTCTTTCATCTGACTTTTATCAAGCATTTGGCTTTTATCAGCAAAAGCAGTTAGACTAAGTGAACTACATCTCTGTGTAATTCCCAGTCATTTCCAGAGTCAGAAATTGCTGCTTCTTCTGGACTACAATTTCCAGAGCCCTCCTTCCAGCATGACCACTGAATATGCTTGCTGGGTATTTCTGGCAAATACAGTCCCTCCCTTATAATTTTCCAAGTTCTGACATTCCCCTACCATTGGTTCTGTCCACTACCTAAAAGAGTGTATTAAAAATGATTCTGGTTCAAGCAGATCTTCAGAAAAATTCAGATCTGCTCACTACATAATCTTTTGTTGTGGTTATATCCCTTCACGTCAGTTCCAAATTGTGGTGATTCTATCATAGGATATTCTTGGCAGTTTGTCACTGCCTTCTTCTTAGGCAAGGAGAGTATAATTTACCCAAGGTCATTCAATGGCTTTTCATGGCTGAGAGAGGATCCAAATCCTTTTGTCTCAGAGCCCTAGCCCAATTCTCCAACCACTACACCATGCTGGTTCCATGTTAACCTCTTGCTATAGTTGCTATAATTCATGGTCTGTCTTACACTAGTAACATTTCTCATTTCTCACAGTGTGGCACAGTTTAACATCTTCAGTGTTATTTTAAGCACCAGCACTATTTTGCTTTGTTTGTTTTTCATTGCTCCTTAACAAAAAAGAATACTCTCTCACTGCAGAGTTTTTCTACTACATTCAGATTATTCTGTTTCTGATCTCTTTGCACCGGTTGCCAATTTCCTCCACGCTCTTTTTCATAAAAGTGACAAGGAACACAGCAAAGATGACAAGGAGAGGCACCGAGATCATGCCTGAGTGGTGCAAAATTGACAAGTGTCAGTTGAACATGTGTTAGTGGCCAGTCTTTCACCTAAAGATCTGATTTCACTTTTAAGCTCTATACAAGAAGGATCTGAATAAACATGGACTTTTCATTTCCTCTTTTGTGCCATATTACAATAGGCATGCTGAAAGTAACACAATTGCTAATGTATCATTGCATTGTTCCCTGCATTTTTCTCACTTTGGTGTTCTGAATTCAGAACACACACACAAAAATCTTACTTTTTAGAAGAAAATCTACCTTTCAGTGCATAGAAAGAAGACCCACTAAGTTCTACAAAGAAAGACAGCTGTAGTATCAGAATTTTGCAATTTCGTTGCAGTTATTTTATTTTATTTTATTTTATTTTTTGAGGCGAAATTCTTTCTCCCAAATGACCATACTTCCTAGTTCAGCCTGGAAGCCTGGCACCAGCTTTCTTTCCTCTCACAGAAAATGCTCAAATAACCAAAATAGCTTACATAATCCCTCCAGCCTGTTTGTAGCTCCTGCCAAGTCTTTCCAATCTATTAACAGCCATGCTAATGAACTGAAAAGATTGTGTTGGCTGCCCTACCCCATGAAAAAGCCCTTCCTTTTTTTTTTCTGGTGGGATGTTAATGTTGCCTGGGTCATTTCCTTGAAACTCCCAAGGTATATTTTTCTCAGGAGATGAAGTCATCAATATACTTGCAGCTCTAAAAATATTTCCTAGATGAGCCTAAAGAGGTATTCATCCCAAAAGAATTAAATAGGCTTCCCATACACAATGGTAAGATTAGACCAGTAGTTATGAGAAAATTGTTGTGCACAAAAAGAAAAATATAGATGTCGGAGACCAGTATTGTAGCAATGTATTGGGTCACCTTGCCGTGCAAGATAAAGAGGATGCCTTAAATGTGAACTATGTGAAAAGACATGCAACATTTTATTTACATCATTTAAATATATTGAGTGGAACTCTGTATCAGCTACTTACTTAAGTATATCTAATGAAGTAACTTCTCCTGCCCTGAGGCCCCACCCACCCACCCACCCAAACTTGACAGAACATCATTCAACCATGCTCTGATCACCAAAAGAATGGAATTCTTTCTCCCATATAGCTGATGAAGGATTTGGAGGGAGAGTTTACAAGCATGGCAATAGTGTCACAATAGTGACTAAGTAGTGGTTGTGAACAATTGTTCCTTATTCACAACTGCTACTTAGTCATGATTGTGACACTATGCACAATTGTACCTCCTTTTTCCAACCTACTTTACCCAGCATCACCTGCATGGGGAGAAAAAAGTCAATTCTGCTGGGTATTGGATCATGGGTGAACGATGTGCCCATCAGGTAGGGCCAGAAGAAGTTACTTTACATATACATATACTGGCACCCTAACATTTCCCTGCAGCTACATCATTCTCCACTGGTTTCCCATCATATACATCTATATATATATACCCCCCTTTTTAAAATTTTATTAAAATATTAAAATAATAGATTTATGTAAACAGTATTAAATTACATATTATACTTATACATAACATAATCCATGTCTATCATTCATATTTAGTCCATAGTACATAGTTCATAAAGCACAATACATAGCCCATGTGTATCGGTTAATCTATATCTTCTTGTTTCTTAACATAATGTATTTACAATGTACCAAATAAAGTTACTTCCTACTTATCTTTTTCCGGTTTATTCTATGTATTGTTATAGTTACCTCTATATCTACTTTACATTTCAATTTCATATCTACAAGTTTTTAAACCTTCTCACTTCTTATCCCACTGTTGGACCACTCCTAATATATCTGCGTGTCTTTTATTTCCCTTTCCCGTACTGGCCAGGGTGCAACTCATTATTATTGCTCCGCTGTTATAAATTTCTTAATTTTACATTATTACTATATCTCCATATCTTTTTTTTAGGTATCTTGTTATTGGCTTCCACTCTGTATCGTATACTGTGGTTTTGTTTTTTTCTTCTTTGAGTGACTTTGATAGTTGGTCACAATTCTTCATTCATTAAGCATAGCAAGCCATTCCTCAAGATCTGGAATTTGTTGGTTTTTCCAGTACCTTGCATAGTCAATTCTTACAGAGGTGATCATATATAGTAATATTTTCCATCTGTTTTTGATAGTTAATTGTTGTACTTTTGGAATTATATTCAGTAGATACAATTCAGGAGATAGTGGTATATTAATGCCTAATATCTCTACCATGATTTTATTTATACTTTTCCAAAAAGTTTTTGCTTTTTTGCACATCCACCACAAGCGGTAGAATGTGCCTTCTTCTTTTCCACATTTCCAGCAGTCTTTCTTTCCTGTTTTATACATCTTGTCCAATTTAGAGGGGCTCAAGTACCATCTATGAAACATTTTTAAGTAATTTTCTTTAAGGTTTTGGGATAGAGTAAATTTCTGCGTCCTTCTCCAGCTGTTTTCCCAGTCTTCAAGGTCTATAGTTTTGCCTATATTTAATGACCATTTGATCATTGTCTGTTTTATAGTTTCAGTTTCCACTTCCCTGCTTAATAGAAATTTGTATATTTGGGATGTTAAATGTCTTGGTTTCTTGTTTTTACTGTGTAGTTATCCCCTTCGACTATAATATCCTTGTAAAGAATCCATTTTTCTTGTGTCGATTTCCATCTCCCAAATAGTGCTTCATGTGGGGAGATCTATTGTGGGATTTTTTGATAGATTTTGGGCTTAAACTTTTTCCAAATTCGTAATAATGGTTTTCTTATATAATGGTTTGTGAATTCTTTGTCCGCTCTTTCCTTCCCACAGGTATGCATGCCATCCAAATTTATTATCTGCTTCTTCCAGATTTAACATTCGATCATTTTTTAACATCCATTCTGCAATCCATGATTGTTCCCATATTTGAAGCTAGGTGGGGGAAGTTGGCCATAAGAGGAATAAGGGAATAGGAGATGTTTATACTCGATTTCTAGGATTAGAATGGATTTTTAGGATTAGAATGAATGGAAGAAAGGTTAAAAATATAGAATATAGAATAAGATTAGGAGAAAATAAGAATAAAAGGAAGTGTTTGATGGAAGAATAGGATCAAGATTAAGAAGAGAAACTATTAAATTCTGGTAGAGAATAATTTATTAAGAGAAATAAGATCACTCAGAGGGAAAGAGAACAATAAAGAAAAGAATAGAATAAAGAGATAAGGAAGACCGAGGGAGAGGAAACAGGAGGGACAGAGTAAAATCGACAAGTTTGGAAGCAAGGAGAGTAACTTGAAAATGGTTATGTTTATGCTATTGTTGGACGGTAAAAACTAAGGAATAACCAGCTAGTATAGAGAATAGAAAATAAGGGAAGAGGTTTTTTTTTTTAGTTAAGAAAAATAAATGATTGGAGATTGAATTGATTTGGACAATAAAGTTTATTTATGAAGGAATATTTAGAAAAACAATTGTGAGATAAGCATATATGGAATATAAGAAGTGTGGTGTTGAAATTGTTTGGTGTATACGGGAAAGATGAGGATATGGGTGATGTAAAATAGAATGTAAATTATTATTTTTTAAATTTATTTTTCTTTCCTTTTTGAATTGTGAATTCTGAACATGATTGAAGTGGACTTTGAGAACTTTGAATTTGAATAAAAAAGATTTGAAAACATTCTGATAATCCTGCGGCATGGTAATATAGTTTGATGTCTGGAAGAGCACAACCTCCTCTTTCTTTCTTGTCCATTAGTATTCTCCATTTGATTCTTGGTTTTTTACCTTCCCAAATAAATTTAGTAATTTCCTTTTGCCAATTTTTAAAGAACTTTCATTTATGATTATGGGAAGATTTTGGAAAAGAAAGTTTAATTTAGGGAGAACACTCATTTTTATTGCAGATATTCAACCCAATAATGATAAATTTAATTTGTTCCAAGTTTGAATATCCTTATGCGTCTCTCTCCAAATCTTTGTATAATTATTTTTGAAAAGTTCTGTATCATGTTTGGTTATCCATATTCCTAAATATTTTATTTTCTTATCTGTTTTATAACCTGAAATTTCTAGAAGCTCTTTTTCTTCTTTCTCTTGAAGATTTTTTTGTAAGCACTTTGGTTTTGTCTTTATTCAGTTTCAGCCTGGCAATATCTTCGAATGCATCTAATTTCTCCATTAATTTTGTAATGTTCTGTTTTGGATCTTCTAAAAAGATTACCAGGTCGTCAGCGTATGCCTTAAGTTTATATTCTTGACCTTTACTTTTTACACCTCTTATCTCAGTATCTTCTCTTATTTCCGTGATCAAAACTTCCAGTGTGAGTATAAATAGTAATGGGGAGATCAGACATCCTTGTCTTGTACCTTTTTTTATACTGAAATATTTTGTTTTTTCTCCATTTATTATCAGTGATGCAGTTTGATCTTTATAGATTTCTTGTACCCATCTGACGAACCTTTGTCCACAATCCAACCTATGAAGGACTTCTGTCATTAAAATTCCAACTGATATTATCGAATGCTTTCTCAAAGTCTATGAAAATCATTACCAGTTTTTTTTTCATTGTGTTTTTCAAAGTGCTCCACCATATTCAACACAGATCTAATATTATTTCTTAATAGTCTTCCTGGAAGAAATCCATTTTGATCTTCATGGATTAACTCTTGTAGTATTTTTTTAATCTGTCAGCTAAAATTGAAGTAAAGATTTTATAATCAACATTTAGCAGGGAAATGGGTCTATAATTTCCAGGGTCCTTTGTGTCTTTTCCTTCTTTAGGAATTAAAGTTATATTAGCCTGATTCCATGTTTCTGGTTTACACTTTATTATTATTTCATTAAATGTCTTTTGCAGAGGTATTATCAGTTCTTCTTCCAACGACTTATAGTATGTTGCCGAGAAGCTGTCTGGCCCAGGTGCTTTTGATGTTTTTAATTTCTGTATTGCAAATGAAACTTCTGCCACTGTAAAGGGGGCATTTAATATCTTTTTCTGATCTTCAGTTAATTTTTTTATATTTTTGGTGTCTAAGTATTGTTTCACCTGTTCTGCTCTGTTTTTTACCGATTTTGTCTGATTGTACAAATTAGAGTAATATTTAACAAATATTTTTTGACTAGAGACTTGATCTGTGAGTATCTCTTCACCCTTTTTAACTTCTATTTTTTGTCTTTTTTCCACTTCTTTTCTTAATTTAAAAGCTAACCATCTTCCCGGTTTGTTGGCTCTTTCAAAATGGTTTTGTTTAATTCTTTTAAGTTTTCTCTCTATTTGAATAGTATTTTCTATTTTGGGTTGCTCTTGTAATATTTTAATTTGTTTTTGCAAGTTCTCATTAGTTACATCATTTCTTAATGGCTCTTCTTTTTGTTGTAATTTATTCTGAATCTCTGTATATTTTTGCTGTTTGGCTTTTTTCCATTCTGCTCCCCATTTGATTAAGTGACCTCTAATTACTGCCTTGCTGGCATCCCATATTGTCTTCATAGAAATATCCTCTGTAGAATTTTCCGCAAAATAGTGTTTCAGCACCTGTTTAGCTTGGTTTAAATACTCATTCTTTTGAAGTAACGAGTCATTCAATTTCCAGGTCCAGTTTTGTTTTTTGGCTTGAAGTTTAAGTTGTATTAAATTATGGTCTGAGAGGAATTTTGGTAGAATTTCCATTTCTTTGATTACTGTATGTAGGTGTTTTGAAATCAGGAACATATCTATTCTAGACATCGATTTGTGTGCCTCTGAATAAAAAGTAAATCTTTTAGAATGCCCGTATTTGTATCTCCAAACATCCAGTAGAGCAAAATTACTCATGATGTTAAAAAAGCTTTTGGGGAGTTTACCTTGTAATTTCTTTCCTGGTTTTTGTAATGATCTGTCCAGAGTTGGATTTAAAACTGCATTCATGTCCCCCAACAAAAGAATATTTTCTTGCTCTCTTTCTTGAGTATATTTCATCTGTTCCATTTCTAATTTTGCATAGAATTTGTCTTTATTCTCTATGGGGGCATATATTCCAACTGCAAGAATCTTTATACATAAAAAATTGATTTCTACTCCTATATAATGTCCTTGGGCACCCACATATTTCTTCTGATTGAAATTTAGAATTTACATACATTGCCATGCCCCACTTTTTTCTCTGAAATGTTGAAGTATAAAGTTTCCCCAGTTTCGGATTTTTTAAGTATTGTATCGGCTTCTCGTATCCTGGTCTCCTGTAAACATATTAAGTCCGCTTTCTTTTTTTCCAGAAAATGAAATATTTGCCTTCACTTATAATTTGAGTTGATTCCTTTAATATTCCATGACTGTATTGTAATGGCCTTCTTTCTTCTGTCTAGTTCTTCTTATCTTCCTGATCAATTTCCATTTCTGGGTTTGTTTTCTCTTCCTCCTCTTCTTCTTCTTCTTCTGGTCCTTCCTCCTCCAGCTCAGGTTCACTATCTTTTGGCTCCTGATTACCTCTTGAAATTAATATGTCTTCTTGCTTTTGTTGTTCTTCAGAAGTTAAATCTGTTTCTGTTGTGTCGATGTCTTTCCTGATTCTTTCATATAAATCTTTAGCTTTCTCTGTAGTAGTTGCTTTGTACCACCTTTGTTTGTAAAAAACTGAAATTCCTTCAGTTCTCTCCCATCTGAAATTTATCCTGTATTTTTGTAGAAAATGCGTGAGGAATTTATATTCTTGTCTCTTTTTAATTATAAATATACCCCCTAAGTGTTGCCCATGTCTTTGAAAATTTTGCTGCTTGCCAGTTGGAAAGGCAGTTTTGTGCTGTTGGAGATTATGTTATGGGTGATTAGGTTTAGCAGGACTGTCAAGCCACAAGGAGGGAGACTTCCTCAGGCCCAGACCCAGTCCAAAAAAAGAGGAGAAGCTTTGAACATACCTCCTACATTTGTCCTACCCAGCAAAATTCAAATATGCTGTTTGCCTCTTTACTCTCTCCATAGCTGAAAAATTGAGCTGATGTAAATGCTACTGCACCTTGGAAAAAATACCCTCCAACATTTCAGAGAGGCAAACTGGGACGCATGTGACCAGGTGACATCAGAGTGTGCTCAACAGAGACTACCGAGGAAGAACGTGCATGCTAGAAGAGGCTGCAGTAGATTCTTTTGCCTGACCCTGCTGAGAATGGCTAGATTCTACCTCCTCCTCTCTTCCTCTCCTTGCTGCATTAATTGAAGGCAAATTGTGCACTTTGAAGTCAATTTGCAGCAACTGAATTAAGCTGGTGATGAAAGGAGAAAGTGGAAGGAAGAGGGGGAAAATGTAGGACTTTTTAAAAGCAACTGAAAAAGTGGGACCACAGAGAATTAATTGGGACTGCCACTGTCAATTTAGGATAGTTAAAGGGTATGGAAGAGAGTGAGGGGAGAATGCTCCATAGCCACCATTCTCACCAGAAGCATTTTTCTTTGGACATCATCACAGTGCAAGACCCTGTTAGAGAATGGTGGCAGCATCAGTATGAGAACCATAGCCATTGAGGGCCCAGGAGTATTTGCACGAATTGCACCTTTCATAATCAAGCCTCGTGTAGGATGCTGTCCCATTTATGTTCAAGGAATATAAGAACATCTTGGGATTTACACAGCAGAGATATATTCCCACTGCAACTCAGATTAAAAAAAATCAACTGAGGGGTTGCTGTTTGGGAAGCTGAGAGAAGCAGACAGTGCTGAGGCTGGCTCTTGAGAAGACAACTTTCACTTATTTCAACTGTGGAAGCCCCAACCTAATCAGAATCTCTCTGACTGCTCACCATGGAGGAAAAGGAAGCAGTTTATCCAGGTGCCTGCCTGATCCATCTGCCAAATCTACAAACAACTCTGGCACAGGCCAAGTGACTGCGGTACTGAGGTAAACCTGCTCTGCTTTGTGCAGCATTCCTGGATGATTTTCATGGTAAGCCCTGAACATTGACTGTAATCAATTATTACCCTTTGAAATATGCTTTGTTGGCCAATAATTTTATGTGGTTATAAAGACAGTGAATGAATGAACTGTAGGCAAGTCTGTAATCTGAAGTGAACCATCCCACTTCCTCCCAACCACAACCACAACCCTCTCTACTATACTCAGTCATATTATGAGTATGGTGTTGCTGTTTTTACAGGGCATTAAACTTACTTTTAACGATACTGCCCACCACTGTTGTCACTCTACTTCTCCAATGAGATGAATGTGGCTCCTGAATGAGAATGGATGGGGTTTTAAAGGAGAAAAAAATAAAGATTTTAAAATATTGCCTTTAGCCATAAGCCATATCAACACTAAAGTTTATCCTACTCATGCTAAAATTTGAACCCAGTTTTGAAATGTGATTAATTCAGCATACTGCATTTGCTATTTTTAGAGGAATTATTTATTTTTCTGTGTTTATTCTTACAGCCATATGGAAGCCCACACTTCTGTATTAGGCGGACAGAATATACAGCTGTAAACCAGAAATAGCTTGGCTTTGGTTGGCTTTGAGGAAGACAATATTTCCCATATTGATCATGGGGTACCAACTCCATTTATTGCATGTTTAAAAATATCGCTCAAGTGTGATCTATGGCAAAGATAACACAACGCCAAGTAGCCACTTCATGCAGGAGCTCACAACCACATGGAAATTATATTAATGAAAATAGAGAATGCGATATGAGGACCCTCAAAGACATTATCATTTTGTCTAAAAAGATGTCACAGATCATAAAGAAGCCTGAAATTTTCCCCCTTTTCACAGAACCTGTCTTAGTTCAACTTCCAGTCTCCTGCCCCCTTCCTTTCCACATAGCTTTGTCTTTTTAAAGGGCATGCTGAGAATGTTTTGCAGTCTTTTATGTTGTCCCTGAAGGCAACCTGTTCCTCTGCAAGATGATCCATGTAAGAAAGCAAAATGTTAAGTGAAGAAAATTTATTTCTTTTAATTTTACTCCAGTAAATTATCTTGACCAGTATTGAAGATGTGGTTTTAATTCTTTCTTTACAACCTATACCTAATTTATCTTTATTCACACTGGTGGATATCATCCATTAAAATTTTGCCTCTAGGACAAAATTGTGTATCTTTGTAGGTTATTAAGATAAAGCTGTCCATATTTCCTCATCTTTTGATCCTCTGAGATGGAACTAGCCAAAAGCAAGTACACCTGCTGCTTTCAAGCATCTTGGGAGATTAGCAGCATGGAAGTGAGCAGAGAAGAAATTGTCATTGTCAGCATAGTCTGAATGGAGACATCATCCAAAACCGCTGCCAATATCTACAGAGTGAGGGGTACGCAAACAAGATATTCTCCTGTGCAGAGATTAAGAAAATATAAACATAACTGGAGCAGCATCTATTTATCTTCTTCACACATGGAACATATAGTTTCAATATAGATTTTCCTACACAGATACCATCTCCTTATAAGGAAGATGGCATAGTTGAAATTACCATCACGTTATTGGCTGACAGAGCAAGACCAAATACTAGAATCTAGAAAGACCTAGATACATTTGCAAAGTACTTGTATATGAGCACAGGATTGTGTTGATCTTTCTTTCTGATTGTATTTCCTCATGCCTAACAGCATGCTGCCCTGAGTGATCTTCTGATCTGTAGGAGCAACACTTCAACAATTCACAGATGAGAGGTGGGACAAAGCAACACAGCTACAAACAAAA